>VZRV01001672.1:161364-310648 GCA_013398115.1 Falcunculus frontatus | reverse complement strand
CCGGCGGGGGCTGCCCCGGGTGACGTCACGGGCCGGGCGGCGGGAGCTCCGTGTCGCCGGGATCGGGACGGAGGCGTGGGAGTGTCGGCCCCTGCGCTCCGCTCGCTCCACGGCCGCTCCCCGCGGGGCTCTGGGCTCTGCGCCGTCACCCCGGGCGGGAGGGGGCTGCCTCGGCGTGACCCTCGCGTGTGGTTGTGTTTCTCCGAGCGCCTGTTCAGGATTTAGAGTTACTTTTGCGGTGCAGTCAGGACTTTGGATGCTTTGGTAAAATCGTTGTGATTCCTGTTCTCCAGCAGTCACGCTGGTGTGTATTCTTCCACCGTTTCTGTCGCTGTAGAGATGGAGACCAGGGAATGTGTAGCAAGGAGGAATGAAATCAGGAGTGGTGGAAGTATGACAGTCAGGAGGGAGAACTGATAAATCCTTGAAGAGCCTTGAAAGGGACAAGTTGAGTCCAGTGGGAGCTTAACAAGTGGAAGCAGAAGGTTTGTGAATTAAATGTAAAAGGACTTGAAGAAGAGTTTGAGATGGGAGGAGTTTGAAGAAAATTGAATTGTTGGGGAGGAATCGTTACAAACGGAAGCAAACGAGAGGAGATAGGTTGCGTGTCTGTTCTCTGGTAGAAACAAACACACCCCTAGAAACAGCTGTATGCAAAGGCCTAATTAGGATTTTCAGCCTGCAGTTACACTGTTAGCAAGTCTTCACGTGACATCTCCATCTTAATTTTCAAAAGCCATTTAATCGTCACTATTGCTTTCCCTACCACCACACTATTTCTTCCATTCCTGTGAGAGTTTAAATTCCTGACTTGCTGCTCTGTCACTTTACTGAAGACTGTGCTGTGCCCCTGTTGCAGGAGTGACTCTCTTTAGGGTGTTACAAGATGCAGCAAAGTGGACCAATGGTTGCTGGAGCCTTCTTTACTATTATTAGTAAAAAGGAAGTAAATGCAGTGATTAATACTTTAATTTTAACACTGAAGTTTATACAAGTGACCATTACAATTGGATGTAATCCATAAATTCTCTCTGTAGAGCCTGTGTATTGTAGTGCCCTTTCATTTTGTATCAAGACATATGTAATTATAACAATAAGTTCATATTTAATTTTGAAAATTAAATTTATAAATGCATGAAGATTACTATGTATGTTTAGCATTTAAGAAGAAATGATGGTAAATAAATAACTTTCTCCAGAGGTGTGCTAATTCTTCTTATCAAAAGAATAGTTATGGCAAACCAGCTGATTTGTTCTGTGGCAGTGCTGAATCTTACTAAACATCATTTGCATAGTTTGGGTCATGTAAATGGAGTGGTGTTTAATTGCTAGAGTAAGCCATATAGCATTTTCAAAGTCAGTGGTTTAAGTCTTATGCATTAAGCATCTAATTTTTTCACTTCTGTTCACTTTCCAGTGTTCTTGGGTTACAAAGTCCTTTCTGAGATGGTAGGAGTGATAGACGTTACACTGGAATATAGAGTTGTGGAGTCTGAGAAAGGTTATATATTAAGAACTAGATGAATTTTAAGGCCCCTTCCAATCCAAACCAATCTTAATATATTACAGAGATTTTCTCCATTTCTGCATTAACACTACGTGCTTTTCACTTCCTAAGTAGTTCAACGTGTAGAGTGTCTCTGTTTCTATTTTGCCTGCTGAACTAGACAAATGGTTTTGTGTCAGAATTAGTATGTCGTAAGCTGTCGATAAGAGCAGCAGTAAATACAAAGAGTTTGTTTGGCGACTCCTGATACATACATCATTCTGTATTGTTACTTTTTTGTTTCATGTGCTAGACATTATTGACAATATTTCCATTACCTTTCTATAAACATTAAATTCCTTAAAAACCTTAAGGGTAACCATCAAAACCAATAGATTTACTAAATTATTTGAGCTTGACTTAAGCGTGTTGTGGTTCACTAGTAATCATGGTAGCTTTGCTTGCCCAGGCAAACATTGTTTCACTGTTTTAGGCTTGTTTGGTTTTGTTTTAGAAATACTTTGTCATTAAAAAAAAGTTAATTTATTTTTTTCTTTTCCTGCTGCAAATTAGTGGGGAATTATAAGGAGATGGGATGAAAAAGTATAGAAGAATAGGAGTTCATTATAGGATCTTAAACAGCTATTCCCTGCAAAAGAAAGGAAAAGGTTCGGTGTTTCAAAGGGTTACTTCTGTGCTAGTTACATGTGATGGGTGGAGAAATAAGTTGTATTGTTGAAAAACAGGACACCATGGAGAGCAAAACTTATATTAACAATTCCTTCCGGTGTCTGGCAAGATCATTAAGTTCAAGTTATGTTGTAGTGAAAAGGCTACTTTCAGCTTGCAACATGAACTTTGATTGTTTTAAGTCTCATTAATGCTGTTGGCTAGGAAAGAGGCAGAGCTCTGAAGCCCTCCTTTGGAGAGGTGTGTTCCCCTTGGTTCAAACCTGTCTCCCAAAAGTTCATTCTGAGGTTATTTGTGTGAAATTCATCTCTTGAAATCAGTGTCTAACATATACATCTGATCTGGTTTTAGGATGATTTCTCTCCAGAGTTTATTTTTGAATGGAAGTGTGCTCCGTCCCAGTAGAAGATGGTGATCCTAATGTATGATCATGGAGAAGGGGATAAGTTCAGTAGAAGTGTTACCTTCCAAATCATCTCAGGTTACAGCTGTAAAAGTGGTGGTCAAAGAGCCCGAAACAAAGCAAACCCAAAGAGGGAAACGAGTGGGATTTGTGCTTGTCCATGCAGGTAAGATGTGGAAGCAGAACAGCTGGAATGGAAATAATGCGCATTTTGATATCAAACTAGATATCAACAAAAATTTTATAGTGGCTTTGGACTACTAGTGTGCTAATAAAGTGACATTAACTCTGCGTGCAAGTCTGGGATTGGGGAGTTTGATTGGAAGTTGCACTGGAAACTCTTAATCAAAATGTAGCTATTTGGGTGTTCTGGATGGTATTTTTTTTCTCCTTGATAAAGAAAACCCCTAAATTTAAATGATTATAAAATGTCATATTCTACAGTTGTCTGGTAAGCTTGGCAAACCTATAAAATGGGGGAGATATTGCAGTCTGTTTCTTTATCTATGGAAGGATCAGATACAGTAGTTTCATTAGTGATGGTTTCTGTCTAATTTGTCTGTGAGGACATTTCAGCTAAGACCTTCTGAAACCTCCTTGGGCTGTTTGTTGCAGAACTCTTTTTACCCTTTTGAGATTTGTCTTCCAAGTCAATTTTTTTGATCTTGTTCATATTTAAGTGAGTTGCTGTTTGTTATTTCTACATGTAATGAAGGGCTCCTCTACTGAGATCTGATAGAGAAATTATGTGTTATATGTGTCTTGCTCATAAATTCTTTTCTCATAGGTTCTCTATTAAATACTTTGAATCATGAAGTTATCAATGCTTATATCTGGGTGTATATTTGTTTTGAGCATCTGTGTGAGGACATGAGGTAAAACAGAGGAAAGTGGCCTGGTGATGCCTAAAATATTTAAAAAGCCAACATGTTACTTGCTTTATAAAATCATTAAGGTTAAAAAAAAAAACCAAACACAAACCTCAAATAATTTATTCTGGGTTGATATGATGACCCTGGTATTCTCTTTTAAGGGCAAATGGAATTGCTCAAGATAGTGTCCTTTACTGGGTCACTTTGGTAGTAGTATTAAAGCTTATTTTATTAGAGTTTCTCAAAACTAATATTTTTAAAGGTGACCAAAGGGAAGTTTAGATAAATACAAGTACGTTTTTAAGTGCAAAACCTGGTAAAACAGAAGTAGATTTTAAATATAAGTGTGCCACTCTTGTTTTTCTGATGCTGCATTTAGTTGGGTGGTGGCATTGATAAATTTTTCAGGTGTGGAAGTAGAGGCAGTGGCTTCAAAATAAGGCAGAATGGTTCAATGCAGCGGGATAGATATAAAGGCTGAAAATAAGAAAAAGGTGAAAAATCTGTATGATCGTCATTTCAAGGAACTCCTTGTTCTAAATCAGGAGTAACAAGCTCTAAAAATGTAGCAGAAAGGTGAGAAAATGAGCAGGATGGTAATTGTGGTAAAAAGAAAATGAGAGTTTTACTTAAAACTGAGAGTTTTGCCCAGTAATGAACAGTAAAGAAAAAAGCTTCACTGGAAATCCTTCAAGAATGAGTGAAATTGGAATTTCTTAAAAAGTGTTTATAGGAAGAAGTAATAAATATGATATATATACCTGCATGCTTCTGGATATATGCTCTGTATCCTATATTTTATTGTGTGTGTTTGATTCTATGTTGGAACGCGTAAACTTGTCAATCATTGATACAAAAAGGAAATACCAATGTAATCCAGAAGAAGGAATGCTGTATCTGTCTGTGTCTTAAATCTCTATGTGAACTACAGGCTGTATTTTGCCAGGTACTATAATATATTTTCCTTTTGCTTCAATTGCAGGTGCAGGTTATCATTCCGAATCCAAAGCTAAAGAGTACAAGCATGTGTGCAAAAGAGCCTGCCAGAAGGTACGTGTCACCGGCTCCACGGTCCTGTACTGGCTAAACAAGAAACACGTTTGGTAGCTTGTCCCTTCAGTAGGAATGGACATATCTGGGCTTAGCTGCTCGGGCTGTATGTGTTTGTAGAGGGAAATGAGGGAAAACAGAGCAGAAACAGTTAATGTGATACAGGGACAGGACAGCACGTGGCCGTGACATACAGCAACATTCTCATCAGTGCTGGCAAATAGCAGACACCAAAGGAACAGTGGGAGAACAAGAGAAAGTCACAGTGGTACCTACAAGGAGTATTCCTACGGCTTCCTGCACTGCTCCGGGATTTCTGGAGCTAAATATGGTATCTGTATTTTGATTTCATCCATGTCCACTCTTTGGAGTTTATTTAAACTCTAGCATCCAAGTTCCTCTGTGAATGCAGGGGTTTCTAGAATTATTTTCTTCTTGGCAGCTCTTACCCTCTTAAGAGGGAAAGAGGAAGGGAGGTAGAAACAGGAAAAACAAAACAAAATCAAAGCTGGAAAGGGAGAAATGGCAAGACTTTAATTTCCATTGAAACTAATATGTTTTCATCTCTTCCAAGAACTTTGCTTTGGAACTGGCAAGTCCTGTCTATTAAGTGTTGAATGAGTAGCTGGAAGACCTCTCTCTAAAATTTTTAATGTCTTTTGCTTTCTCCAGGGAGAAGGAGCTTGGGAGCTTGGCAGGATTTTTAGAAGAGTCTGAGTTGGTCTCTGATAATTAGAACTTTGTGTTACAGTTTGTTGCTCAATCCTAATACCAATCTAATTTTGTAATGAGGGGCCTCACAAATCATCCAAACTTAACACTGCCGTTATTAGCCCTGGTGAAAGTAATTTTCCAGCTAATTATGTGAGATCTAGTGTTGAATTAAAGTCCAATTTGAGATTGTGTGGCTACTCTTGAGCTGAGTAGCCAACATAAATAACTTCTGTGAAGGACAAACAGTTTGAAGTTTGTCTTGCAGCCGTAGTTGTTTTCTGGGGTTCCCTGAGAGAGCTTGACTGTAAGGTCTTGTTCAGTATGGATCTAATAAATACTATTATGCTCTAGAAGTTCATTGTTGTGTGTGTATATAATTTGAAGGTAAGATTGTCTTACTAGATTTGTGTTGGCTTTTAGATGAGGTTGTGAAATCCTCTTCAATTTTATGATAATTGCTATATGTGATACTGGAAATTTTTGTTGAATCTTGGAAGGAAAATTTGAAACTTGTTGACTGAAACATTTGGTGTTTGAGAACATCAAGTATAAGAAGTTGTTTTAATGTAAATTTGACTGTGCAGAAATCTGCTGCTAAATGCAGTGTCACAATGTCATAGTAGTAAAATCCTACCTTCAGATCTGCTCTCACGTGGTTCCTACTGACTTTTTCCCGTGCGTCTTGTTCTTACACCCTCTTACATTTTAAACTAATTTGGTGAAGGTTTTATTTTATACAGGACTAGGAAAATGTAGGGCTCAGTCACAGAATAATAGAATTTCCTAATCATCAACTAAAACTTCTGTTTTACAGGCAATTGAAAAGCTACAGGCTGGTGCTCTTGCAACAGATGCAGTGACTGCAGCGCTTATAGAATTAGAGGTATGAATTTCTGGCTAGTAGTAAATATGTCTCTTGGGTAAATCTTGCCAGACTTTTCTGTCGGAGGGTATTAAATGGGAAATCTCAGTGGATTTTTGTTTTTGTGCTACACTAATTTTATCTTTTGCTTTTCCACTATAATTTGGTGTAAATGTGTTTAAGGACTTTATAAAAATGCAAACTGCATAAAAGTTTTCTAGTTGGTGCAGTTTGGTTGTCATCTTGGTTATTCCTTATCAGATAGTCTTTACCCTTCAAGAATTAATGCAGTGATTAAAGACTTAGTGAACACTTTGTGAGGAACTTTATTTCTGACTTACTGAGCTACAGACAGATTGTTCTGGCTCTGCTTCTTAGAGAGGGGAAAAAATATGCTACTCGTTCTGATTTTTATGACAAAATATGTGCAGAGGAATAGGGCAAGTAATGCTTTTATTTCAAAACATTACTTGTTAATTAAGATAGAACATCTTGATGAGCAGCTGTCTGTGAGGTTTTTGGAAAAGTGTCTTTTTGGAGTGATTTTTTATAGCAACTGCCTTCAGTGAAGGTCCCCATGAAATAATGTAGAAGTGAGTAAAGCTAAACATTTCTGGGATGTAAATGAGGCAGTTTGGTCATTGTCCCAGATCCACTAATCTTTCATGACAGTGATGATGGAAACGGGTATTCTTCTCCTCTAAGTAGTAATTGCTTCATCCTCTCCAACTTTATTAGTGAAAAAAAAGAAGGCAAGGTAAGTGTTGTCCTGTAAAAATATTTCCTGTGTTTGGAATTTATGGTAGTATTCGAAGAGGATTAGCAGTAGATTTGCTTACCCAGATGTTGGGAAAGTGTTCGTTAATGTACTCGCTGGGGTTAGCGTAAGGCAGGCAGTGAGTGCATACTTCAGTAAGTGTTAGACATGCTGACTGGGAGCCAGGGCTTCAGTCACACTGCTAACTTGGCAAGTGCCTTGGCTTTTAGCACTCCTGTGGGTCTTGCTGAGCCGTTCAAAGACGCTTTCATGTGTTATCTTACCCGTTAGAGTACAGCTCACAGAAAGCAGTGGGTATCTCTCTGATGGAATTATTTACGATGCACTTCCCTGAGCTCACTGAGGCTGCTCTCGCTCCATGAGACTGGTTTGTGTGTCAGCTCCCTCCTCGGTGGAAAAACAAAAATAAACATCTACTTTGGGTTGTGATTTTTATCGTGTTCCTGAGCTACAGAGGCAAAGATATTTTGAGAAGCTTAAATGAACAGTTATAGATCACTTTGCGGTTTTGTCTGGGGTAAATATTTTACATGTTTTTGTTATCCCCAGGAGACTTTTCTTTTGCTTTAGTAGATTTAAATACTCTGAAGTAGCTTCTGTAGAACAAGTTATGGCTATAAGATGAAATGAAAAAGTTTTTCCAGTTACTCCAATCAGAAACCTTTTTCTCCTTATCTGTCTTGCTACTGTTGTGCTGATGCCTGCCATGATTCCACTTTCTGGTCCTGCAATTGTCTTAGGTGGTATTTTTATGTATTCTGTTGCACAAAACCTTTTCTTTTTTCCTTTTTCTCGTGTTTAAGATAAAATGTTATTTTGTTCAGGTTGTACTGTAGTCATTAATGTAATTATTTGCTTTCATTTATTCATTAAGTGATTTATATGATCTCTTAATTGGGGGTTCTGTCTGTTACTGGAATAGGGAATACTGGGTTTGGGATTTGGGTTTCTTTTAGATTAAATTAGTTAGTTATGCAGTTACATTGAGGAAAAGTCAAATTTATACTCAAAACAGAAAATGGTGGGGTTTGCAGTAGCAGTTTTTTGGATCTGGTATGAGAAGTGTTAGACTGTCAGCTTCCAAAATATCGAAAAGTTTGTATCTACTCATACCTCGTTCTGAACATATCTGTCATTTCTGGAGCTGCATCTTCTGGTTTAGTACTGGTGGTTTTTCTGTTGCTCTATGGAGAACAAACTGCACGTGGCAAGGTAACAAAGCAATCAGAATAGTGTTTCTCATTAAGTGGAAGATTTTATTAGTAAGAATATCAGTTTGTGTTGAGCTGTCACTCCCTTTTGTTGATGCTTTAGCATAAGCATAAAATGTTTTAGCTTTTGAAGTTGGCAAATACATAACAAAAATCTGTGTGAAACTGTGTTTGTTTTCTTGTCTTCTTGTAACACAAATGAAGATACAGAACAACAAAAGATTGTATTAAATGAGAACAGATTTCATTGTAAAGTATACTGACTGTAACTTCCTGATATTTTGGTTTCTGTAGGGCACACTGCTATGAGTTTATCTGAACTATTTAATCACTTTTACAGTTCTCTCAGACTTTTAATGCTGTATTCCAAAAATTTGTAGTCTTTTCAAGGCACAGATATCTTTTTGTGGAAATCTAACAAAAGATGGATTTTTTTCCTCAGTTCCACTCAATTACACAACTCCTGTTGCACAGGATTTCAGCTCATCCAAAAGGCATCACTTCAAAGACTTGTTGAGGCACAAGAGTCTCTCTTGATCTTTTATGAGCAAGCTGACAGTTTGCTTGTGGTATGCTGTCTGTGTTTTATTTTTTCAGGCTCTAAGTGCAGAAAGAACAGCCTTTCTTTGTTGGACTGTGTGACTCTCAAGTGAAATGGTGTTCTGTGAATATGATAATAATGCTAATAGTTAACTAGGGGAAAAGGTGGAATTCTTTTGCAAAGGAACAAACTGACACAGAATACTGTTAAAACAACTATGCTGGTCTCCATAAGCATCAGCTGTATTTGATAGAGTCATTAAGGCAGGTATGTTTTCTGGTTTGAGAGCTCTGTCATTGCAGAGAAACAAATATTACCTCTGTCAGCTTTTGGTATTAACATGGTCTGGACAAGGTATTTCATAAGACTCAGTATTTACTCTGTTTACTTCTACAAAGACATTATTGCAGTACTGTTAATTTTTGCACTCTTGCTATCAGCCACCATATGATGCCTGGATTTTTCTTGAAACACAATGGAATTATTAAACAGGTTTGGTTTTGTTTTTTGGGGGAGGAGACCTCATACAACCCACTTAAAATGTGCTGTTTTCAGCAAAACCACATGCTGATTTGCATTTATGTCTGGCTGTGAGAAAATCATGCTATTCCAAGCTTTTCTTTGACTGTAGAGCACTTAAGGAAGTCTTCTGATCAGGAAGATAGGAACATAAGGTGGTTGTAAATGATGAAGATTTCAAATTGTTTCTAAGTTCAGTGTAATCCTTTATTAATATGTGTGTAGATTACTTGTTTCTTTATCTGACGTCAGTAGAACGTTCTTTCTGAACGTCGTTTAAATTGGGAATTAATATGATTGATCAGGAAGCGGATGTGACATTTTGGGTTCCAAATCTCCTTGCTACTGAAATTGCTCGGTTTATTTTGCATATTGTTGTTTTGGATCAATGCAAAGAATGTTTTGTACCTGTTGTTATACTCAAGCAGTGTGTTTCTGTGGTTGTCAACGATACTTTCTGGTGAAAGAACCTTTTTCTTGAGGAATTGGTTTTTTTCTCTCTTTTTTGGGTTTGTTTTTTTTTATTTTCCTAGCAATTAAGACTTCTGAGTATACAGTCTTAGTCCCAAGGGCTTCTCTTTCAAGCAGAATCAGCCCTGTTGTATTAAGGCAGTCACCATAGATGAACTTTTAATGGATAATGAACTGGAAGTTGTTAATTCTAGTTAAAAGCAGTACTATGATGTTTTGCTGCAGAGTGACCAACAGTAATTTGTGACAGAAGTGTTGTCTGAAACCATTTTTGCTGGTATAATTCAAAGGGATGTGACTCATCCTTGTAGACTATTGATTGTTGTCATGAAATTCCCACAGAAAAATAACTTTTAAAATTACAGTATTTGAAAAGAAATGCCTGTAGACTTTGAATTTGTTTTAGAAGTGAGAAATAAGCCATGGCCAAAACTGTATCAAAGATGGATGGAATGTTCTTTCGTGTTCATGGAAAACCGAGCATTTTAACTATTTGCCTAGATATAAGTGTTAGAGAGTTGAGTAACTTCTTCAAGCATTCCAACTTTGACCACAGCTAGAATCTTCCGGATGCCTGTATTTGCTGCTAGAACATTTATGATACATTTTGAGGTAAAAAGGATTCTAAAAATAAAAATGATACCCTCAGAAACATGAGAGTTTTTGCAAGATGGGTAACTTGGGGAAACGAAACTCTTACTTCACTTCTTAAAGCTTTCTCTTACCTCCGTTGCTACACATTTACATGGTAAATTAGAGATACTTTGTGGAGTAATTGCCAGGGAGTCTAGTATTTTTCACATAGTTCAAGAATCACATTTTGTTAAAATGCTTTGAATAGCCATTTGTCTTTTCTCTCTTCCTACTTACTCTTCTATGGCAGCCAGGCTTGCTGTTAACATACAAAGCTCAGGCTTGGTTTGCTTACTTGTCTTTCAGTTTCCTTAGTTTCCAACCACAAAGGCTGATCGTTGCTTGTGGTTTTAAATTAAAGTATATTCCTGAAGATACCTTTTTTGCTTTTCCTATCCTCCCTTTTCCTATCTTCCCTTTTCCTGGACACATGCTTTGGTTGGGTTCTTCCCGATTTTACGGTAGTCATGTCTTGCAGTGCTGCATTTTTCTGTCTGAGAGTATGAAGAAGATTTTCACTTAGGTCAGTTTGTTTCTTCCCTCTTTGAAGGCATTTATGCTTCTGTTTTAATGTTTCTGCATTCCTTGGAAGTTTTGAATTTTCATTTCAAAATACACCTTAATGTTCAAACATTCATTATATTCCTCCACTTGTATATCAGACTCCTGAAATCTTTTGGTCAGACTTCGCAGAGATTAATGTTTTCAAAAAGAGATTGTATTTGTGTGGTGTATTTCATGTCTTTGCCTATTCATAGAAGTAGGTGTGAAGGTCTTGTTTCCGTTTTTTTAATAAAGGTTTTCCCCTACCTTGTTTCAAAGGCTTTTATCTCACCTCGGAGACACTCAGGTAGATATCAGAAATTCCATGGGTTCACACCCAGTTTCTCTAAAGCTGTTTTCAGATTGCCTTTCAGATGTGTGAAGTTAAACCATCTTCCTCTTAGGAATTCTGAGACTGTTTTCTTAATTGAATGCAATCTAATTCTAAAGCTTAGTGGAACTCCACAGAAATTTTGAACAGATGCTTGGAATTTGGCCTTTATTTCTTTTTACTGGAGAAGTTACTCAAGTTGTGACTGATTGTACTGGTAAGATTCCTTCTGAGTCCTAAGATGAAAGTTACCCCACCAAAGAGACATCTGCAATTTGGTGTGAAGTTCTTATTTATCAAAAATTCTGCAGTATTCTGATAGATATTCTGTAGGGGAAAATAAGTGACATTCCCTTCGTCTTTAGATCCTCTGAGTAAATTATCTCTTGGTGCATCCTTGAGGTTGTGCCAGTGAAGGTGCTCTGCCAAAGCATGCAGCATATCTAGATCCTTAGAAATAAAGTGCAATCTGTATCCTGTAATTTTTCCCTACCCTCTTTTGATTATTACCTTTACCAGATGGTAGAGACCTTTTGTGTCTTGAGTGTAGAAGGATTCTAGACAGTGTTATCAGGACTTCTTCTCTGGTGGGTCCTTCTTACTCCTTTTATTTGACTATGACATCTACTCTTAAGATAACAGCTGTCTCTGCTTTGTGGCAGTGGCAAATCTGTGGAGCACAATATTTTTCCTCTTTGCTATTTCTTTTGAGTATAATGCATTGAGTGAATGTTTTTGGAACAGAGTATTAGAGATTTGTCTCCAGACTCACAGGTCTTTGCACTCTGATTACCCAGGGGCAAAGAACTTGGACAGCACTAGAAGCAAGCACTGTTCATCCTAAGCATTCCTGGTTTTACTGTGTCTTCCAAGTACCTTTCACCGTTCACTTTCAATTCCTTCCACCACTTCTCTGCTCCCTTTTTTTCTAAACTTCACTGACTTAATTTTCTTCATATTTGTAGAGCCTGGGGAGCAATGAAGCCAGTTAAGCCAGCGGCTACTCTGAGTCTTCTCCCTTTTCAAGGCCATCGTCTGTTTTTAAACATATTTCCCCCTGTCCATCCCCCTTCTGCGGAAAGTTACTTGTGCGCTCTAAACTCTACACGTTTCATTATCCTAAAATCTTCTCAAATTTACTCATTTGCTGTGAGGCATAGCTGTCAAAATGAACAGCAAAATGAATATGCACAGTGAATTGGAAGAAGTGTTGTGGTGTGGGATAAAATAGGATAAAATCGTGTGCTGCTTCAGAAGGAAAAAGCAGAAAATGAAGGCCAGTTTCATGATTATATGTTAATCAGGGATCTTGTATTCATGAATCTTCAGGAAGATGGTGTTTTGGTGACTCAAACACTGAGAACGCTCTACTTATCTCTGTAAATTAGAATCAACATCTTGCAGAACAGATTTTGAATTTGCTCACTACTTGCTCATTTGAAAGTTAATAAAAGCTAACTGACACCAGGTTTATTTTTCATTTCTGTGGGCTCATCTCTCTTTTGTTTCTTTGAATTCATTGCAAATTAATATGTACGAAACCCAACCAGTTCACTTAACATGTAAGACAGAACTTTGAGCTGTTTCCAGTAATTTGTTTCCTGATCCAGCTTTTATTACTCATCAGTGAAATGAGATGTCATACTTCTACAGTACGTGTTCACTTGTGGTCTAGACAAACGTTGTTCTTTGTCCCATCAGGTTGTTACACTGTTGCAATTTAAACCTAGGAAAGTCTGAAAGCCTGTAGCATCTCTCTGAGATTGGATTTAGCTGTTATCTCTCTTTGTCCTGTGTTCTTTTTGTGCTTGCATCTACAAGAGGACGTTGTATTGAGCTGGCAGTGTGACTGCTGAAGTGTGCTGCTTTGAAATTTTGTGGTTTTAAAGTCATGGGGATGCTCTGATGAAATGGAAGGGTAAAAATGGGGTTTAGTTCTAGCATGCAGAACTTACTCTTTGAGAACCTTGGGTTTGTTAAAAGCCACAGACGGTGTTAATAAAAAAGGAGTTATGTTTATCACGTTGTTAAAATGTTGTTCCATACTTTCTATGGAATAAGTATTGATTTTTAGCCAAGAAGCTTCCAGACCACGGTCCTTATGCTAATGGTCAAATAGAAATTTTACAAAGTGAATTGTTAGTGATGCCAGTTCTTCATTTCTGCGTGTGGAGCTGCAGTCATGGGCTTAGAATCGTCACAAAAAGGACAGTTCTGTTTTGCTGCAGTGTTATACTTCGGAGTTTCAAAGGTAGACTGGTCTGTGCAGTGATTATAAGATGATACTTAAATATTACTTGTTGGTTTAAGGACCAAGTGAAGTGTGTACTTTGGGGGAGGGAGAGATTTTCACTTGTAAGGCTTTTGCTTGCATAGAAATGGTCATCTTAAATTGTCGGGTGATTGGTTTTTATATTAGTGCGTTATTACATTTGAGATGTATCACACCCTGTAGAAGTGAAAGCTACCCATTATACTAATTTTAGATGCTCTGTTCAAATTGCCCTTGTTTTTGCTGTGGAAGATTAAACTACTGAAATAAGAAAATGCACTGCACCAAGATCAGTTTCATCAGATCAGTTGTACAGAAGTTTTGATCTTGTCTGTTAAGGATGTGGCCTTATAGTGTTTTGTTCTTATTTTTAGGATTCTCCTTTTACAAATGCAGGATTGGGATCTAACCTAAACCTTCTGGGTGAGATAGAATGTGATGCCAGTATAATGGATGGAAAGTCATTGAATTTTGGAGCAGTTGGAGCACTGAGTGGTATGTTAACTATATATTACAAAGCTAACTACTGATTTAAGTGCAAAGATCGATTTTGGGGTTTTCTTTTGTTACTGTTTTGAAGAGGGACACATTGTAAATTCTGCCATGTTTAAATAAATTCTGCCCCTTTAAAAAAGAGGGAGGCATTTCTGCTCCCTGAAATGCTGGTTTGTGTTAATTTCTTTGTGTAACATGTTGTCTTATTAGTTCACTGGTAATCCTTTGATGTAGCACAATTGTGTGATACCACACAATATTCACAGTGGGACTGAGTTTGCTCAGATGAATTTGTAGAATGATAATTTCATAATAAAATTCAGTTGTTAAAAAATATTACAAGCATTTAAATTAGGCTTTTTATTTGTTTTTGTGCTCAGGCATTTATTTGCATATGGGACTTATTTAATATGTGTTTCTCTCTTTTGTCTAGTTTTAGCTTTCAGTATAAAACAAATATAGATATGAAGTCCCAAACAGGGATTGTTGAGGTTTTATTCTAAGTACACGAACAGCCTTAGCTGTTACTATTGAATAGCTTTTCTGACAAGATTTCAAGCTTTGTTCTCTGTCCTAGAATAGTTCTAAACTGTGGTAATAGCTTCCTCATGTAGATATAAATCTAAAATAAATAATAAAATTAAGTGTTTCAAGCCTTGTTTGTTACAAAATGCGTCCTTCCGACTATGGGGAAGGAGGAAATGAGAGAGTGAGAGACAGCTAAGCCTGAATCCTGTAATTTCTGTTCTGGCCAGATAGATCCAAATGAAAATTCCACCTAGAAAAATTAATGCTTACAAATATCTTTGACCCTTAGATACAACAGCTTTTACATGAGATTTCTGTGGTAGGAGATCACTCCTCCTATTTCAATGTGGTTTGTTCTTTTCTTTTTAAAAAAAAAAAATGGGGTAGGTGTTGACTAGAAGGCTTTGTCACTACTAACAGGATGTGAAGGGAAAACTGGAAAGTTGCTACTACATTGGTGTCTCTTAATGACTTGACAAACCCTTGGAAACTAAAGGAAGCTGAGTTCCACTGCCAAAATGAACGCTGTAGTGCTATGAGGAAGAATATTTTAATGTTTTATTCCCATTTTTTGCTAATTTTTCTTTTTTAGGAATCAAGAATCCAGTTTCGGTTGCAAATAGATTGTTGTGTGAAGGGCAGAAGGGGAAACTCTCTGCTGGCAGAATTCCACCTTGGTAATTGCTTTGTTCTGCTTGACTTTTCTTCCGTCTTTCGTCTCTACTGCATTTGAAGGTTTTCTCTCACCCAGGAAGACTGGTGCTGTTTTACATACAGCCTTTAAAAAAAAGTTAAGCTTTGTTTTCTGGTCTTGAAACATGTTATGCACTCAGTGGAAGGATTAGATATAGATAGCAACATCATTTTGTGATAGTTTCTGTCTGTCTGATTATTTCCAGTTGTCATCCTTAATTCTTACGTTTGTTACTATAGCCTTCTGAAAAATCCCCAAAAACATCAAGATTAAAGGGAAATTCCACTGCCTTTGCTTCTGTCTACCTTTAACAAAAAGCAACAGTTTTAAAAAAGTATAGAAAAAGATCCTATTTTACTGCCTTTGTGGAAATGTGCAGTGTTTAGTAACTTCCTCTTATTTTAAAGATAAATTTAATAATATTTACAACAAAAATGAAAGCAAGCGCTCTCTCATTGAGATGGATATAAAACTTAGATGGAAGAGGTAAGTATTAAACACATAATAATGTCAAATGTTATTGCCTCACTTTGGAAAGAATCCAAGAAATGTGTCAGAGTTGATTGCTCTTAAAATCATCTTATTTTCATTAGCGGTTTAAATTGATGGGTAGAGAACTTGAATAATTCTTTCATATTACTTGACTGCTATCATCATACCTGTGGCTATGCTATCATACCTGTGGCAGAATTTTTACTGCCCTTTGCCAACTAATGGTCAGTATTTGCAGAAGTGTTAAACCAGCATTTATGTAGTTTAAAAAAATGGATATTTAGATTCACAAGTTTTACTTTCCTTACTGTAGTGTTCTGTAAAGTTAGCCTAGTAGTCTGTAGCTGGATGGTATAGTATTCCAATTTAAACAGTGAGGATTTCAGTATTCTGTCATGTGCAAAAGAAGTTCATAGATCAAAAAAAGCCACCTTGAAATCAAATCATCAGCAGACAGATTTTGCATTTTAAACTCTTTTCTTTATGGATAAGGAATAGAGAGATTATGGAGAGATTTACTAAAAAATAGGGACTTTAATTTCAATAGCCATTAGTAGCTCATTTTTTCAGTTGTCAGGAGAAAACGAGGCTTTGCTGAGGTACATTAGAGTGTTAAATGAGGTGTTGTTTCGGTGATCCAGAAGTAGTACTGAAGTCAACTACAGGAGGAAGCACTTGGGGTTGTTTTACTTGTATCATCAGTGTTCTAGAATTATTGTAAGGAAGAGCACTTGGGCATTTTGCTGTGACTTTATGACCTAGTGTATGCTGCTATTATTTTAAAAATACTGAGTGGAAAAGGAGCTATATCCTCTTGCCCTCCAAGGGCAAGACTTAATCTTTTGAAGGCTATGCAAGGCTAGCAGATGCTTTTAAAGACAGGGTAGCTCAAATCTCGAGGTGAGAGATGAGCTGTCTTTGGAGCCAACATGTGCAGTTTATTGTGCAAAGGTTGTGCACCTGGGTTACCTGATAAATATTTTCATTTCCTTTTTTTCCCCTTCTGGGTTTTGAATGCACATTTTATTAAAGCAAATTTTTTTACCCTGGAAACAGTCTATACTAGTGGGATATGATGGGTTATGCTTTGGGCTTGCTGTGGCGTATGCTTCTACACACACAGGGTATCCCAAGGTCAGAATGATAAAGCTAGCGTGCATTGAAGGTGATGGTGTGGAGGATTTCATGCCTTGCCTTTCTGGCTGGGGTTGGCATGACACATTGCTTTGGGACTGAAATGTATTCTTGCCCAAGCTGGGAATACTTAGAGTCAAATGACAAGAGATTAGACCTGTTTTGGCGTTCCTAGGAAGCGTCAGGATTCTAGTAAGTGATTTTTAATTGTAAAGATACCCGATTTTCATCTTGTTTCTCGTTGGCACATCGTGTATTGGGGAATCTTCCAGGTACTGCTTAGCCTAAGAACCTGCTTGTTAAAGAAACCTAGGGTAGATGTAGCATGATCTAAGCTAGCTTAATGCTTTCTGCCAAAAATGTTTGGCACATGACCAAACAGGAAAAATTCAGGAGCTGTGAGGTTAGTAAAAGTGGCATTAGGGAGTTTTTTCACAATGAAAGACCACATGGAGACAGTTTGCTTGGCCTGTTTACCCCGGTACAGCATACATTTTTATAGTGGCAGTTCAAAACCAATTCAAAGTGGTATATTTCTGATTTTCAGTAGAAGAAATTCTAATGAGTGTGAGTTAAGTTATTCGGAGGTGGTAAGCTTATTGGGAAGGAGGGATCAAGTGTCTGAGCTGATGTGTCCAATGTGCCGTAAATTGCTCCGTAGAGTGTGTCCTTCTGGGTCAATCTCTTGTGTTATTTAAAACACAGAATTCCACTATCTAAATCAGAATTTAAGAAGTTTAGAGAAACCCTGAATGCATGGTGTACTTGTTGAAACCTCTAAGGTCCTTATATCTTTCTATCCCATTTTATTCAGCTTGGTGTTGTCAAGATTCTCTCTGATGCAGGAACAGAAAACACTTAACTTATAAATATTACATAATCTCATGTAAGATATTGCTGTTCCTCGTATAACTTTTACAAAAGAAAGCACTATTGTAATTGCATGGTTACAAGCTGGATGAACCTTTGGAAGAGGTGTTTGATCATAGAATAATGGATTAGATGTTTTGTAGTAATTAGCTTGAAGATTTTCCGTTTCCTACTGTGAAACCTTGACCTAAGGAAAAAGGCTTATTTACATCTGTTTGCTCTTAAGGGTTATGTTGCTAAGATTTGCGGGACAGCACAAACCCACCTAAATGTCTCCTTTCTTAGAATTCCTTAGTAGTACTGACATCAAGTCCATGTCTCTTTTTCATATCCCTTTTACTGATAATAAGCCATACGGGAAAGAATTTCTTATTAGGTTTTCCCCCCATTTGGATATACAGGGAATTGTAATCACTTCACAGCTTTACAATATTGTATGCAGGATACAAACACTGTGTAACCTGTAGGGCAGCGAGTAGTCAAGAAAGTTCCCAGAGTGAGTGAAGACTTGCACCACCTTTTATCTCTGTTCTGTATTTCTTCAGAACAATTTCTTCTTTGTAACACTGATTTCAGAGTGTTTGCTACATTTTATGATAAAATATTGCAAAGTGTATTTATTACAAGCAGGATAACCTTGACCATGAACCAAACCTTCTGCCACTTCTGTTTAGCTTGGAGCAGCCTGGTTCCCTACAGCCCATATTAAATGGCCCTGTTTGGAGTATTCAGCACAAGCATAATCATGTTCTTGGAGAAAAGTGCCTAAAAAGAGCACTTTAGAGGCCTTTACTTATATTTTCTATTAATATGGCATAGTGTGCCTGGAACTGGAAAGCACATCCAAGCACTGCCTCCTTGCTGGGAGGGTGTCTTCATCTTCTGTGTTCTGAGCCTGTAAGAACTACAGAGTACTCTGATATATTTACAAGAAAGATCTTTATGTCTTGTTTGTGCAGACCCCTTTCAGAGCAGGAGAGAATAAACTCATTCATACTTTATGTTTTTGTTTTTCCCCTCCCTCTGGAAAATTGTATTTTGAATTAGCCTAAAGGCTTTTGAAACTTGGGGTGGTTTTGACTACTTTCTATAGTGCACTGGCTTTATTCCCTCTTCCCTCTCCTCCAATAAATCAAGCTTGGTGGTAGTTTTGTTTTTGTGTACAGACAGCAAAGCACCGAGATCCTGATTTGTCTCGTAAACAGTTTATTATAACTTTTCTGTGATTACGGTGTCCTTTAAAGATCTGAACTGAACAGTTTAAAAAAAGTGGATGATCTCTGTGGTAGTATGGAGCCTCAATTAGTTTTCTGCTCTAACTAATTTAATGACTCTTTGGGACTAAAACTGTGTCAGTCTTATAGGAGGGAAAGGAACCCAGGAATTAAAGACAGAAATGTGAACAGACTGAAAGTCATATCACATAAGTTAGGAGACACACCTGGGTGCTTTTTTGCACTCTTCATAAATACTAGTGATATTTTCTGTTTTTAAGTATTAAAAAGGCAGTTGTGAAACTGCTTGTAAAACACGGTGTTTCTGACTGACCTGTGCTTGAGTTACCATATATCAAACTCCCAGTGTTGAGTTTGATGCTTTTCCCACTTAACCTTTCTCTCTGTGTAAATTGTTTTATTGAAGAGGAAGTGCTTATTTACTTCCCAAAAATGTATTGTTTGATAAAGGCCAAAACCACCTTATTTTAGACAATGAAGAATACTGCTAAATTAGGTTTGGCTACAGTTTGTGTAACTTTTTTATGTTAAAATTGAAAGTTTTGTATGTTGTGTCAGTACCAGATTGTTTCTTGAGCACTAACTTACCTAACAGTAGATGCTTGAATTCTCCCAAAGTACCCAATAACTTACCCTACAGTATCTTGCAATGTGAACAATTCTTACCTGGAGCTGCACTAACAATGGTAAGAAATAAGCATTTAACAATTCAAATTCTCATTTAGATCAACCTTTTTTTTGAGGCTTTTATAAAGAAATACTGGGCACACCTCTTGGATTGGTTAAATCGTATAGAAGATAGAAAATACCACCAGAAAATACTACACAATGAAAGCTGCAGGTGATGGATGTAGCTCTGTCAAGAAAACTTCCAGCAGCAGTAATGCCAACCAATTTGCTATATCAATAGTGTTCTCAGAAACTGAGAAGAACTGCATGGCCACAGGGACTACTTTGTAGCTGGAATAACTTCTTTAGGCTCATGTTCATAACTCTGGTATTTCTGTACAACTTTTTCCAATTTGCTGAGAATTCTTAGTCTTTGCTTCTTGTGTCCATTAGGCAGTTGTGTTATTCTTAACTTCATCGTCCATTTTTGAAATAAGATTGGAAGTAGTTGTCCTTTGTGTTGCACAGCAGCTTTATTAAAGTGTCTCATTTCCAGCTACTACATACCCTTTTTCAAGCAATAAGATTAATTTCTTTAAAGGGAAACAACACAGATAATTGAGGTTTGCTTTTTCTTCTATCCCTAAAAGTTCCGTGTGTGTATATTTTTTGCTCTTGTTTGTTGTCACAGCGGTGTGTACTGTCTCACTATGGTAAAGTGTTCAGTACTGACTAGAAAACAGCTTCTCAGATGGCTGGAGTTTTCTTACAGGTATATTTGAAATTTAGCGGGCTAGTCTCATTTGCAAATGCTTGATAAAACTCCATGAAATAGACCTAAATCCTTCTAAATAAGGTTAGTTTTTAGCTTGTGTTGCACTTCTCAAAAATACTTCTTGGTATTCCTTTGGCACTGGCTGACTTTTTAATGGAAATACCTTACCATTCTCACCTTACTCATCCCACGTTTTTGTTCTTCAGGATCTTGCTAAGTTGTTACAGAGAGCAAGACTTGAGACAGTTCTGTCCTGTTTTAGCTGCAGTTGAAAGCTGGTGCTGTTTGGCAATGAATTTCAAATTTAATAGCACTTGGTTTGTCCAGTAATAAACTTAATGCCAGAGCTGCATAATCTTTTAATGAAACTACATAAGGTTGCCAAATGTAATTATAGCAGACAGTGCTGTGAAATATAGACAGCTTATGATTTAAAAATTACCAAACCAAATAGAAAAATTAATTGCAAGCAAAGGGGGATTTGTTATATGGTTTTGTTTAAACTCCCTCTTCTGTGTCTCCTAGCTTTTTAGTTGGTGAAGGAGCTTACAGATGGGCAGTTGATCACGGGATACCAGCATGTCCTCCAGGTATCATGGCTACAAGTGAGTAAACTGGTGGTGTCAGTAGGAAGAACAGGACAGAGTAACTTTAAATGGTGCCTCATCTTTTGAGGTGTACATCACTTCATTGTTCTTAACATTCAACTAGCTTATGGTGTTATGGTCTGTAAGGGTTGTTGAAGTTTACTAATTTTCTAATAAGTATCTAAATAGAAGGGATTGTAAACTATTACTTTAGCTGCATTTTAGCAACATCTAATTTAAGTGATTCTGTGATTCTAGGACTAAATCCAATGATGGACTTCTTTTAAACCAAAATGTAGGCTCTTTAAAACCTCAGTATTACAAGTCTCCAGTTGTAATCCATCTTTGATCCTAACAGGACCAACTAGCCATGTATCAAAATTCAGCAGGTGCCAGTTTGTCTGAGATTCTGTAGTTACACCGATCTCTGGGTCTTTGTCCGGAACTGCTGTTGTTTAAGCAGGCTGTCAAATTAATTTTCCTTTTTTCTTTTTTTTAAAACCTAAGGCTTCACTTCACCTAATCTGATAGAATAACCTGTTCTGGAAAATAGGCTTGCATTATACTGTGTATTGACACTCGTTTCTTAGAAAAGCTTCTTGTCTTAAAATAAAATAAGTGATTATGTTATATTGATGCATCATCTATGAACTAGGCTAAAAATTAGTGCACTTACCTATGGAAAGGAGGATGTGGCCCCCTTCCTTCTCTTCTTCAGCCCCCCTCCCTTTTGGAAAGTGCCATTGTACCAGTCTCTAGTTTGTTGTAGGTGAGAACGTGCCCTGTGCTGCCTGTTGAGGTTATGCAGGAAAGAAATCAGAGGTTATTACCCAAAGAAGGAGAACGCAGATTAGGAATGTTTATTTTACAGTAAACAGTATTACTACTTCAAATACCTGACTCGTACCTAGATCAGAGGTTGAAACCCAGGGCTCCCATTAAGTCTTTTATTTGGTCTAATTTTAGATGTAGATAAATACCTAGAAACTGCAGTTCAAAATTGTTGATACTCAGTGCTGAAGTGTAACCCTTGAAACGGTGGCACTGTTTTATTTGATTGTGCTGATTTTCATACATATTCATAAAACATTTCATTTTGAGCAGAAAGTTTTGATCTCTGTCTCCACATGACTGAAACTTTTGCTCTATCCATCTGCTGTCCAAAACAGTGTTTGCAGAACAGCTGTTATGCTGAGTTGAGCAGAACACCTTTATTTCTGTGTCTCTACAAAGTGTAAAAACACTTAAAGCTTTGAAGGTTTTTTTAGGGGCGTGGATTGCATTTTTTTTTTTTTTTAAGGAAAGTAGTTGCCACTTACGTGCAGGAGATACTTCAGGAAGAAGGTGCCTTGACTAATTCTGTTTGCATGCACAGGTTTTGACTGTTTCTAGTACCAGTGTGTTTGTATTGTGATAGAGATGATTAGATTGTGACATTAATTGCCAGATGATACATTTGCTAGCTGCAATGTACCCAGTCACAGCAAATCTGCACATTACAGTTTAAAAATAGGGATGACCACTGCTAGTTTGGTTTGCCTAATCTCTACTATGAATTTGCGTTGGAGAAACATCAGAAGAACAATCCCAGCTCCACAATCCCAGTATTTTCACAATCCTGCTCCAAAAGACCACCGATTGCTTTTTGTCTCTGCAGTACATTCAGCATACTTCTATTTAGGAAAACAATTTGCATTACAACAGTTGAAACAACTAGGACTGACAAGTTAATTTTGCAGTATAATCATTAATGGTTGTATATCTGATTTTTTTTTTTCCAAGAGTAAACAAAAACCTGAAAAATCTGTTCCAGAAAATGTTATGCTGATTTCCATCCCAGTCCTTAGCAAAGTAAGTCTTGTACTGCATTGACCTCTGGGCAGTGGGATCAGAAAATGACCATTAACATCGTGTGTGACAGCATGGGATTGTTACAACTGAAAAGAAACTAGAAACTCTCTCACAGGTAACATGTAAGAAGCCAAAATAAATTTATCCAATGTTACCATGGAAAGGAAAGTTAGATATGCTTAATAAACAATCAAAGAGAATGTTGTTTCCAAGCAACCTCAAAGAGATCTCATCTGAAGTAAGCTGTTTTGTTAAATAATGTAACAGTCTTCAAAAAAGGGAGACTTTTTTGATTGTGCTTGCTATAGTTGCTGTGGTAAAGTTTGCATGGAGAACTGGGGGTAAATTAACTAGAAATTACATGACTTCTGAATAGCTCTGTAAAATGAAGAACTGAACTAATTGCCAAACATCAGATAAATGTGTTTCATAACCTATTTACAAAAACCCAAACTGAAATCCCCCCCAAAAACCTCTAATCCCAATTTAGACATGTACTTGCAGTAAGTATTGTCAGGGAGTACTGTGTGCGTGTTTTGGCTTCTCTGTGCTGCACATGGAAAATACATTCTTGAAGTTGTCATATTCTGTCTCCCTTTTCTTGGACCTGAGACGAGAAGAGTAATGGTATAGCTGCTGTAAGTCAGGCTGGGGGATTGGGTGGTTGGTTTGCACGGATGGAGCTTCCCTGTGATGAGTATCAAAGAAAGGGTCACGATCAGCTTTGCGGTCACCCTCCATAATTCTCTCAGAGCTATCAAAGTATCTAAGCACCAAACTGGAAGCATGTTTTAAACCATGTTAGTTGTTGAATTACATCAAGGTTTTGTCAAGGCTCACCTGCTTTCTCTTCTTTGGTTTGTCAAGTGTGTGAGGAAATGAGGTTTCTACCGTTTGTAGAAACCTGGTGACTTTCCAGTGAATGGAGTGGGTGGTTTTAAAAAAACCCCAAACATCTGAAATGTGATCTGTCTGTATTGCCCACAGTCTACAAGGAAGCTGGATTTATTAATTCCTGCCCAAACTAGAGCCTGCCGGTAGAGAGCCCATACTGACTTGTCCCAGCACTTTGCTACCCTGTGCTAGAGAGACTGCTTTGAAAGTGTAATCCAAGTGTTAAGAGTGTAGTTACAATTTAGAAATGCTGAATTACTGTACAGTGCAGTCTCTTAGAAATGTTTAAAGTACACTTTAAATATGCAACGTAAATTTGAGGTACATCTTCAACTGCCAATATCGGTGTCTGCACAAATAATAACCGAAACACTACTATCTGGAATTACCAGTTCAGCCTATAATAGATGCAAATTATCTTTGACAAAGATAACGTGGTGTAAGACAGCATCTTGTATTTCCTTACAATGTGAAGTTTTCAAAGGGAAGGAGGAGGAAGTTTTTCATTCATAAAACAAACTTATAACTCTAACAATGTGGAAGTGACTGTAAGCACCTTGGTGAATGATGTTATATAAGAACAAAAATAGCTGCAGTGGATCCACATAACTTGTTAACTGCAGTTCAAGAGTAGGCACAAATAAGATGCTTAAGAAGGAATGTAAGAACAGAGTAAATATTTGCTTCCCTTCCCCTATCCATTATATTGTTCCAGACTCTAAATTCCTGACTTGTTAGTGATTCGGGCATACATGGAAAGTAGTCAGTGGCATTTTCTGACATGAAATTTTTGTTTCTTTTTGAACCCATATTAGTTTCCAGCATCTGCAAAAACCTTTGCAACTATGAGTTACCTCACTGTCATTATTTTGAGACTTGCTGAATAAAAGCTGCTACTTCATGGTCAGGTCTCTACTCAGAATCCTTCTTCAGTCAAATTCTCTTATTACCTTGAATAACTTGGTGTCATCAGTAAAATCAAATCATGTTCAAAAGGCTTAGGGCTGCTATGGATTGGTTTGAAATTCTATTTGTAACAGACCATTTCTTTACTTGTGCTTTATTACTGTTTTTAAACTAACTGTGTGCATGCAAGGAAATTCCTGTTTATCTTACGGCTGCTTGGATTCTTTAATGAGGGAGAGTCTTTTCTGGATGAGTGTTATGCAGACTGTGCTATTTCTAGTGACACTGTATCTCTCCCTGACCACCAGTATTGCCTGCCTCTCCTCCAAAACCCCAAATCCCACCTCACTCCCAGTTCTCTCATTACTTCATTGTTATTGTATTAAGAAAAACATTTGCCATATTGCTGGAATTGTGCTATGAATTTCGGGCAGTGGCTCGGGGCAGTGGCTCATATCATGTTTTCTTTGTTTTTAAGGGAAGAATGAAAGATTTGGAGAGAAACTCAAGGATTTTGGGGATTTGATTAAGAAGCTTGGTTAATCTGAGTACATGATGTAAATCCTCCCTGGATTTGGAGATAGTCTTGTAGGGTCACTTGCTGTTCTGAAATCGGAACAGCTGAGTGCAGCCAAGAGAACAGCTCTTAAGTTACCCAGGAAAAAGGTTGGGCCAATGTGCCCAGAAGATGCTTTGAATGAAAATCTTCCAGGCTCAGGAAAGGCTGCTTGATGAAAAAAAGAGATTTCTTGCAGGGAATAGTGAGAAATGCTATGTCCAGCAGCAGTTTACCCTGAGTTTGTGTTACAAAGAACAGATTTATAGAGTAGTGCTCTGAGAGATAGGTTATTTTTTTAATATGCTTTTGCCAAGTGCCTTTCCCCCCCCATTTGTATTGCTGTTTCTGTCAAAGTATGGCAACATGGAAACTATCTCTAGTAGTCTTTTAGTCCCAACACAAGCCTAAATGGTGTTAATTTGTCCTTTAAAATAGCTTTGTTAAAAAGAAATTTATTTTCATCTGTCTGTTTTCATTTGTGTCATTTATTTTAGCAACTGCTCAACAGAATTCTTCACAAGATCATTTGAATTCTTGTGGGTTAACTAATTTGCTAGTATATTCCTTTTTAATTCTCTTCTCCAATAGTTGCGTTCTCTTTTAATATGGAATAGAAAGATAAAATGCAGAAAGCTTCTGCAAGCTGACTCTGAGCAGTGTCTGCCAGGGGGTGCTGTATGATTGGTCAGAGCTCTATCTCTACTTCAAAGATTTCAAAATATTCTTGGAGTTTTCTTAGTATTTTCAATTTCTAGTTTATTTTAAACAAGGATTGCTGAACACTTACAGGTTGCATAATGTTTAGCTGCATAATAATTTGTAATGTGTGGGATAGGAAGTTTGTATTTGGTGTTTGTGTTCCCAGCTTGCTGTTCCACCGCTGTAACCAGGAAGGTTTGAATATTGTCCTGAACTTGATTTGTCATTTAGTGGTGCTTAAAATTTGTATTTTCTACCTCTCTTTGAAAATATAGCTGTTCACATAGCCATTTTCTAAATTTTCTACCTTGCTGAAAATAAGGGAATAGATGTGGCTTGTAAAAGCATGGGGATTTTAAGGAAACATGAACTTCATAGTAAAAATGTTTTGCATAAACTTTGGGCAAGAAATTATAGTGTATTCTAATAAACAGCCTGTCAGCTGCAGGCCTGTTTAAAGTACACAGGGCTAGAATTAACAAGTAGATATGTATCAATTGTGCCATTATTTAAAAAATGGAAAGATGTTGTAGTGTTGTATTTAGGTCTGTATGTACAATTCAGGAGTTTCAAGGACTCCATGTATAGGACGAGTCTGCTTTTCATTTGCCTCTGCTCTCTGAATCATTTCTAATGGGCTATGAAAGGTGACTAAGAAAAAGTTCTGAAGAGCTATGTAGAATGGGGAATACAGTTGTCTTTCATTTACTTAGTCATTGTATCACTATCTAATAGAACTGTCAAGATTTTTGATTAAATATTTGTACATAGTATAATCGTTAAAGGAGTTAAGGGAACGGAACGATCAGAGTACAGGAGATGAGTAAATGATGTGGAAGTTTTATGGCAAACAAGTGGCACACAGATGAATCTCTGAACTGACTCAGAGACTAATGATCTCTTCCAGTGACCAGCTTGCTGAAAATTACTTTCTCATCTCTTTGTTAGGTGGTGGTAATGATGAAAAAAGCCTGTAAAAAAGGTGTATTTGTTGTCTAGCAGTAATAGTTTACGAGATGAATCTTGTGCTAATTAATTACGTAATGAAGGTCTTGGGGCCCTTTCTCATCAGAATATCTGGGAATATCAGAACCTTTTGAACATCTACAGCAGTCTTAGCTTTGAACAAGATGAGCCTGTGAGATTTGTCTTCTGCATTTACAGATAAATATTACCAAGTGTTCGTTCTGATACCACATCCACTAATGCCAACCTCTTCTGCAGGCGTGTGGTGTTGAGCAGGAGCTACTTCCACCTGTTCTGTGCTCAGCCACTGAACCTTCTCCCAGGCAAACCCCATCGCTTGTCTCAACTCTGCTGTGACCAGGTGTCTGGCACAGTTACATCCAAATTGCAGAGTACACGTGGGCCGCTCCTGTTGGTACCTTGGGGGTGGAAGGGGGAATGTGGAGGATTGGGAAGGTGTTTCCAGGTCCTTGAAGATTATTTGTTACAGAAGAGGCACCCCATGCTGCAAGGCAGGGATGTGTGATAAATACTGTAAATGAGGTTGGATCTATTTATAATATTTTATAATGATGTGCTATGGTTGTCAGTCATTAAGTCTTCAGTCTGGATGAGGCCTGAGAATGGTGTTTAAGCATGAACAGTCATTTTGTAAAGCTGTGGGGCTTTTTTGTTTCCTTCCTTTCTCAGCAGCTCTGAGGAGGTCTTCTTTATGCCAGTAGGTGCATAAAGGGAGCAGAACAGATGGACTTGTTGTATTCTGTGGCTCCCAAGACTCAGTTCTCAATTCTTGTAAGCATGACATGGAGTGTACATGCAGTTGCTGGGTAGGGTAGTAATTGCCAGGGATTTTATCTGGAAGCACTTGTTTGAATTACATCTAAACTTTTAAATTCTTGAGCAAAATCAAAGGATGTTTTACTAAATACCTTTCCATGGATTTCAACAATACCTCTGGGCTGTGATCCAAAAATTTTTCAAGCTCAAATTCCGTCAGCTCCCTTACCTCTCATTCTAGGTTCCTCCCCAGTCAGTAAGCTCTGCCTTTTTTCCTGCCCTTTCTCCTTGACCTAGGCACCATCAGGCTGATGTAGCTATATTGCATTTGTTTTAGGAAAGCATGCCTGTCTTCACTGTGTTGTGACCCTTTCCTTTCCTCAAGCTTGTAATACAATGTCTTGTTGGAGAAGGTGAGAGTGGTTTTTATACTGTCATTAAGGACAAATGAAATTTCTTAGTGTCCTTGCACCACAAAGTTCGGGTTTTGTTTTAGATTTAGTGTGAACTATGAACTCAAATTGTGTATAGGTGTTTTCTTTCTGTCTATAGTGTTTATTTTCAAAATAAATTTTCTGTGGGTTGTATTTCCATGTTGTGTGTGCGTTGTTAACCAAGCACATTTGAATCCTGGATTGTATTTTAGTTCGTGAAATGTTTTAATTTAATATTTTAGTATGTTCTTTGTCAAGGACCAAACTTAGAGGATGTTTTCAGAAGACTCTAATTTTGACTTTCATATGCGTAGTTTGAAGCTCACTTGTGTTTTTCAGTTTCTTTTGTCACTAGGAGACCAAGACGAAGCAATGAGAGGACTGTTCATTTTAATGGCATTCATAGTGGTTTTACATAGGTAGAGCATCACAAAGGCAGGAATAAACTGAGGGCAGGCAGCCTTTCACTCGCTTTAGTCTTTATTCCCTTATTCTGGGGAGAAAAAAAATCAAATTTAAGGTTCAAGACATTTTATTTTTAACTGAAGTTGGGCATAAAACTATCAGAGGAAAAAATTGCCAGGTTTTGAGTTGTAACCTGGTCCTTTATTTCATGGTTATTTGGTCACTTTGGAGGTATTATCTGGCTTATCCTGCTAAGAGAAAATGATAATTACTGCTAGTAATTATTTTTCTTAAATAATGAAAGGCTGTTATTCGTCAGTCCTTGCTAAAACAAAATCTTCACCTTTCAGATGAAAGTTAATCGTGATAACTATTCTGAAGTTTAATGTAGTCTGAGCACAAGTATTTCCCTTCTAGGGGATGTCTGACTAGACTGACATTCCCTCACAGTATGGAAAGGTATGATGTTTCATGGTAAAGTGAACAAAATCAGAGAGTGTGAATTAATACCTTATTTATTTAAACCTGAGGTTGATCAAATATTGAAGCAGAGGCCCAGAGGAGCTGTGAAATCTCCCTCATTGAAAATACTCAGAACCGGACAAGTCCTTTTAAATTGGATTTGGTTTTTTAAGGAGGTTGGACTACACAACCTCCTAATATCCCTTCCAACCAACATCATTAAATGTTACTAGAAAGCTGTCTTCATCTGTCTGTCTGACATGGCCCAAGATATCTGTACTTCTTTGTTAATAATGACATGTTTTCTGCCCTGTATTTCGCAACTTACTAGTACCACTTTGAATTAACAATGCAGAGAAGAAATTACTGTTAACAGATACTTCAGAGTAAGTCTTCAGATTTTTTCTTGTTTTGAAAAGGCAAACAATCTTAAAGCACAGGGTAAGCTCTGAAAATTAATTGCTTAGCTAGGGACTGCGGTCTTAAGTGAATGAAACATCTCTCAAGCTTGGAGAATTTTGTGTCTTGTGGAAAAATGATAGGATAAATATGCTACCAAGGTATAGCTGGAGTGGAGATACTGAGAGGCTGTGTAGCAGCACTCTGTGCAGCTGGTAGGGCAGCTTGGAACTAGTCCATGTGTTCTCTATGTTAGATGTGATCTTTGTACTTGTATTTGAACTGGTGAACCTGCAAATACTGCAGAAGGTTTCAAGACTCTGCTGACATTTGATTCTGAAGTACGAGGAACCTGTTCAGGTTTGCATGCATGGGCTCCTGCACCCTCTTGCCTCTCTAGGTCCACTTCTTTTCCAACTTGGCAGGAGGCAGTGGCAGCAGCAGGTAACAGGCTTAGGCATATTTACCCCTGTGTAATGCCTGCTTTTGAGGAATTCCAAGGTCACACACCATCATTACTCACCCCCTGTGGCTCTGCCCATAGGTATTTGCTGTGCTTGGTGAACTCGTGTCAACTTACAAGTTCTCTTGTTTAAAAATTTTCTTAAAAACAATGTGCTGGCTTAGTTTATTTTGGGGCACTTCTGTTTACCCAGTTCTTGATCTGTGAGAGATTTTTAGTTTGTTTCTCCCCACTACCAATTAGTACTTGACTAAAATGATTCTTTGCCTGCTCCCCCTTATCAACGGTTTGGGTTTTACCTCTTTGTCCTCATTTCAAACATAGAAATGTGTTGTCCTAAATAGCTGCCTTAATCAGCTCTATATAGTAGAATGAATTCCTTTCTTGGTGATGGCAGATTAATATGTGTTTGCATTTTTAAAAAACTGGTATTCATTAGGTTTTTGGAGAGAAATGCCAGCATTCTCATTACTTTTTGAGTTACATACTTGAATAACTGTGTGTAGTTTAAGGTCCAGTTTTATATACTTAAAAACATGATTAAAAGACACCTGCATGGAGAAGTTTCAAAGTAAAATGCTCACTGTCTGTGTATTTTGTGAGAATTGTAAATGAAAGCTCTGTGTTCCGTTGGCTCTGCAATATTGAGTTTATTACTAGACTTCATGCAGCTGTTCCAGTTTTCTGAATAATAGTGATGTAGCTATATTCAGAATTTCATTTAAAATGGCATTTTTTGAAGTTTATAGAAAAATCTGTGCTTTTTAGTTTCCATTGAATTTGTGACTTACTTGTGTAAGTAAAAAATTCAAATTGCTCTGTTCTCCCAATAGCTTGATTTCGTGTGGTTAAACAAGTGACAAAAAACATTTTCTCCCCACCTCTTTACATTTTACAGAGGATGTTAAAACAGCCTGGGGATGATATTGAGTCAAATCTAATTTAAACTAAATATGTCAATATCTGGAATTTGTTCATGAACTGAAACTCCTAAAATGGGAATGTGTCATTTTGGTCTCTTAAGCATAACAATTTTATTTTTCAGTCCACTTTAGAGAGCGCCTCCTTTCTGAATGTGGGGCTTAGATGTGGAAAGTAGATGTTTGTCTGCCTGAGACCTAGGTGGTCTTTAGACTGTGTTGGATTATGGAGCAGAAACTACTGCTGGACTTGTGTGTGGCTTTAAATATATGGGTAAACGTACAGATATGTGATTAAGGTAATAAAATAGTAGCTTAATTTTATGGCTATCAGAATGAGCTCACATGGTATCTATTTACTTGTCAGCAGTCAAAAACAATTTTAACACAAGCCGCTTATTCTGTTCTCTTCTGTGCAGTGCTGCTTCTTTGCCAAAGATACTTAGACCAGCTTCCATGTGTTCACGACGTGTTTCTACCAGAGGTTTTACTCATCACCGTTGCTGAACAGTTGTAGAACTTTTTAACTTAGGAAAAGATGTGAACATCTTGTACTGAAACTTCAATACTTAGTTTTTGGCTTTTTATTGATGCTTTTTGCATCAGTAAAGAAGTGGGGGATGTGTCCTTCAAAATGTCAACTTATCAATATTTGCTTAAATTAAGTAAATTTTACTTAGTTACATGCTTTTGAACTATTTTTATAGGGTTTAGTTTAGCAGCTTTTAAGAGGAACAAGAGGAAGCTGGAGTTGGCCGAAAAGGTGGAAACAGATCTCATTCAACTAAAGAAAAGAAGACAATCAAATGAAAAGGTTAGCTCTTGTTTCAAATTCTTGTGTCATCCTCAACTTACAGCTAATTGCTAATAAATTTCATGTCTTATATGAAAAGACTGATGTAGGCTCAGAAGCCTGTTCTCTTTGTCCATCTTAATGTTTAGATGATATAATGATAACTTAGTGCAGTTAAAACTTTCTGCCTTGCTATTTGAAAACCAAACCATCACTTATATCTTGTTTGTGCTAAGAAAAATATTTTGCTCATTTTGAACTGGAAATATGACAAATGTAAACACAAACAGATAATTACTTACCAAAACATTTTCTTTAGCTTGGGATCTCTGTCACTGTTTCCCACTTTTTAATGTTTCCTGAGCACACTGCATTATGGAACTGGAATTGGTGAAATTTGAAATATCAGGTAGGTAAACATGTGCATCTGTGCATGCATCTGGCATTGACTTGGCCCATATTACCTGTGCTACTAAACTACCAGGATTCCCTCCGTTCCCCTCATTCTTAGTTTGAATGTAGAACTTTGGTTACCTATGAGGATGTCATTCAGAGTATTTGTGTTTACTGTTGAATATCAAAGTATAGCTCATTACATTAAATGCCTGTGCTTTATTCAGGGCCTGTGGGCCTTCGGAGTGGCCATTTCTCTTTGCTTTGCTAAGCTGTCTGATCACTGTGTAGTTACATATGTTGATAGAAATAAGGTATAAATCCCAGAGAATTGTTAGAAAAAGTACATTTTCTGTAGTCTGCAAATGCGAACCGTGATAAATTAGGCAATTTACTTCTGTATTCTTAGATAAGAAGTTTTGTCTAGCAGGGTGCTAATTTTTGTTTTTTCAGGGAGGTAAGACCTGTAAAGAAATTAAGGATGAGGGAGCCGTGGAAGTTAGTTGTTAATTTTGGGACTTTTCCCGTTCACAGGACTTCAGTTACCTCCTTGTGAAAGTGAGAGTGTGAAAGTGTACCTGAGGGAGGAGGGGTCTCTGTGCAGTTTTGCTGTTCACGTAATAAGGGGCAAGTCAATGCTTGAAACATATGCCAATGCATGAGCTTACCGACCTGCAATTTGAAATTTCAAGGGCTCCAGAGTCCTGTGCAGCACTTGTGGGAGATCCCCAAAGGCCAGTGGTGGTAGGTAAAGGAGGTGATCAAATAGAGCTCTTCTCCGTGGTAAGTAGTCCAGTAACAACACGCTGGCTTTGTCAGCTGTCTGGGCACATCTTGTGTGTGGAGCAGGGGTGCATACCAACCCATGCTCTCAATATGGAGTCCTCGTGCTATCCACAGAGTGGAAGATAATTGCAGCCTTAGAGGAAGTAAGGTTTTCCAAGTAGTTTTTCAAAATGGAATAGAAATGCAAAATCAAATTCTAAAAGAAAAAAAAAAGTAGAATATTTCTCCCCAAACTAGTAGAAAACAGTCATTTAGCAAGGATGGGGCGTGTGATTTGTTGCCCTAAAACTCACACTGTCAAAGCTGTGCTCTCATAAAAGGTTTTAAAATAATTGGTTCAAAACCATTTAAATACTTGAGTAATTAGAAGTTATTCTTCTTGTCAAAGTTATTTTAATTGATAAATACTCATGTATCTTTATCAGCTGTGCTTCTCTGGAGCTGCAGACCATTCATTTCAGCAGGACTTCAGAGCTGTTTTATTATCTGGTTTGACTTAACCACTTCAACTCTGTGCTGCAGCTGAGCTTATGTGCCTCTGTTGCCAGTGCTGCAGGCTGTGGGGAGAGCAAGGTAGAAAGGATGTTAACAAAGGTGAAGTGGAATGGGATCAAAACTAACAGGCCAGTGTGAAGAGATGTCATTGCAGATGAAAATAGACTGAAATTACTTGGAAGTTTGAGTTACTGATAAATATCACCAGCTGAAAAGAAAAATACAGGCTTTAAAATTAGTTTTCAATAAAAATGTAATTATACCAACCTCAAAAAGAATCAGGCTGTTTAAATTTGTTGAAGTTTGTATGGAAAAACTTGGCAGTGTAAGTTACTAAAGGACTTTTATTTCCTGAGTAAATGGAGTTTTCTCTTTGCTGTATTTTTCATTGTTCGCCTAATGTGGGTTTTGCAGAGGGTTATGCATTTGCATGCAGGAAGATCCATCAGTAACTCCACCAGATTTTGAAGGTGTAAAAATTTAGTCTTTTTTAACCTGCAGAGTCTTACTGATTTACATAGCTGAGAAATAATTCACACACAAACAAAAATTAACTAACATACTTATGGGGGGGTGACTATGATATGTTCATTTAGCCAGATGCCATTCTCAGATTCTCCCCTCAAGCACCAGTAAATACCAGAAGTAAATATTTGTTGCCTTACTGTTAATCTGTCTTTTACCAGAGGAAATTGCCATTGAAAATACCTTAGCAGGGTTTGGCTAGGAGCCCTAATTTTAATTTGTCTTCTGCTATTACAAACTTTTACAAGTAATCTCAGCATATCTGTAAGAAGTTGTCCTCTTCTTGATTTGAATAAGTGACAATAAGAACCCCCAGTACATATGATTTTTTTTTTAATAATTAGTGTTTGTAAGTTAGTATTTTATAGTCTAGGTGTTTAACTCCATAAATAATATTATATAGTTTGAGTTTTATTAAAACTGGCTTGGTTTTTATCTAGTTTAATATAGGTACCCACACGTGTTGGCCAGTTGGAATTACATGTGTGGAATTAACAGTTCCATGTTCTTACTGTATTAAGACTGAACGTACTTAGAAAATGTTTTTGTCTATGTGTGGGTCATTGTAAGTGTAGCAGTCAACTGTGGCAATCCTAGTGTCTGTCTTATTTAGTCTTGCAGTTTGGAAATTTCCTTAAAAAAGAAATAAATTTTCCATCCCACATTTGTGTGGAAGTGGTCTTTGATAATAATACCTTAAAGATTTCAAAAGTATGCTTCAAAATCCATTTAATATGGGAAAAGAAACCTAAATCATTTTAATCCATTTTAGTTAAAGCCAAAACAACAAAACTTATCTGCGGAAATACAGTATGGAGTAATTTCCTCATCTTGCACATGAAGATCAAACAAATTGGGTTTTTTTACACACCAAACAACTGTTAAACTGGGAAGGCTGGGATTGTTCATCGAGCTTTGTATAATTAGATAGTTGGGTAGTAGCATATAAATGTTAATTGCTTCAATCTGATTAATTTTGTATTTTGTCAGTTATACTCAGAGATGAGATTTAGTGGTAATTACTTTTCATGGCATTTCAAAACCATCTCAAGTGGAGAGGGAGAAGGCCCTGTGTGTAGTAACTTCCAGTGCGCACTAAAGTGCTAATTGCTTACTTAGGGGCTTGTAGTGATGACTATTTACAATTTTTTTATGTCCACAGGGGAAGGAGGCGTTTTTTGAAATGCCTGATAGAACTCTGCATTTGTGCAGATGAACATCTTCCTGTTTTGTGTACAAGTTCTTAGCAAAATTTAAGTATTTGGACTATGGTTTAATAAATTAATTTCCTTTCCTGTTGCAAGGTGCAAATTAAGTAATGTGAGGTCTGACTTACAACACTGACTTTCATCTGTTTCCATGCAAAATATTAACTTCATTATAAATTATATTTAGGTTGTAATACTATATTGTTAAAGCCCCAAACTGCTTTTGCTGTGGACAAGTATAAATTACTAGTTGAAGTCAGATACAGAATTTGATAACAGATATCACCAAGTTTCCTTGGGAACCTGCAAAATGTTTAAATTTAAGTAGCTAAATAAATCAATAGAAAGATGAGGACAAGCAAGCTGGATCTTGTTTACTCCCTGTTGGACCTGTATAAAGTTTGGGCTCATTTTAGACTTTGTGAATTGTAGCGTTTAACATACTTGTTTTTATTGTCCTGACGCTAGCTGGACAGGGTCCTCTATTTTTCCTCATTCATATGATTTGAAGAGATGAAATGCGTGACACTGAAAGTCTTCTCAGCAGGTGCAGTCTTGCTGTGACTCCTCAGGCACGTGATGCTTTTGTGTAGGGAGATGTACAGGAAGGTCCTGTGTTAGACTGTGATGCGCTCTTTATTTACTGGTTCAGAAATCATGGGGTTGTCAGTACAGTTCACATGCACAGAAGATACTGACAATGTATTTTTCCCATTGCATATGGAGTAGAACTTGTCATCATTGGTTTTCAGTTTGCTGAGTAAGGATAAGTACAGCATCACCTGTGTATCAGTGACTCTTTTTCTGATCACCAACCCCCCCACCCCTCCCAATACCAAGCTTATATTACCGAGAAGAAAAATACAGAATTCCTTTGCTTCAGTGACACAGATTTCCTTCAGAAGGTTGTGTGGGCCAACTCAACCTTCCCTTAGCAATGCTTCCCTTCGAAAAGATTTCCAGCCCCTAAGTTGCCCCATTTAAAAATAAAGTAAGTCAAAACAGACAAAGCACCACTGATTTAACAAATACTGGTAGGAAATAGGTCTTCTTTGAAGTGAAATAATGATGAAGAAGGTTTTCCATACAATGTGTACTTATAAATGCTTGTGGGTTTTGATTAAAATATCTTTTAAAAAAGAAGTTAGTAATTTAGCTACTGAAGACAAATATTTATGCATGTGAGCTGTGTGGAACTGGGTGGCACATTGAGCAGAGAGTTTTACAGATGCTGCAAAGAAGGCTGCAAACATTTTTTCTAAGCTGTTAGATGATACAAAAGACTTACTCACCCATACTAAACCATGTCCCTCTAAGATGTACTTCTGTTCATTTCAGGAGCCCTGAAATGCTCTTACATGTTTGATGTAATATGAATTAAGATTGTACGTCTGGCCTTAATTCTGGTATTTCCTAATTTTGACAGGCTTGATTTTTATATCTGTAGTTGTCTATTAATTGAATTTTTTGTTGTGTGTATAATTCCCTTTGATAAAAGGGGGCAGGGGGTAGACAGCAACACATGTATCATATCAGTAGTTCTTCTCTACATAGAAGTCATAAGAGAATTCACGTTGGGAAGAGCTTTGTCCAGTCTGATCTTGGAAACCTCCAAGGATGGGAATCTGCACCTCCAGTGAGCAACCTGCTCTGCTGTTTAAGGTCTTTTCAAACCACTGAATTGTACTGTTTGAACTGGGTTAGTATTAGCTCAGGGTGTGTCTGGGAGTCCTGGGAGCTGGAGTGTACTTTTGCACATGAGATGTTAAAAAAGGGTTCCTTGATTTTCTTTCATCTTTACAACTTGAAAGGGAGTTGGCTCTTTTCTTATCACCTCTGCTCCCATCATCAAGAACTCCTTTTGTTTCTACTTTTCCTATGCTTCCTCTGTTTTTCAACTTACTCTTCTTCCCAGATCAGTTGAAACCGTGGATCTCTAGCTTTTCACCCCTCTCTGTCTTTAAGCAGTTACTCTGCTTTATTGTTGGGAAATCTGTCCATTTGTTCTAATACTGAGTCTAGTTGGTGCCAGCTTCTGAGTGTAGAACTTGCTAAGGAAGATCTAGGTATGGGTGCAGAGAAGAAACTTAGTGTTGCTCTGAGTGAAAGCCAAGGATGAAACTCCTGCCTAGTAGTTCCAGTTGCTTGAAAAGTACTGTAGAACATGGTAGTGCTGCACTGCATATTTTTCCTTTTAAGCCTGACACAGAATTATCCCAAGTGCTTTCTCTTAAATTAAGTGTGGGCAGAGTATCATCAGCATTGCAGTACTAAAAATCCTGCTTGATAAGTGACATAGTATGCCCATGGAAATTTTAATTGATGATGGGAACTTGATAATTTGAAGTTGAATAGTTAGGTGTATTTTTTTTTAATTCCTCCCTCTGAATTCTAGTCCAGAAAATTCACATTTATATGAAAAACTTGCTAACTTTTGGCATTATTTCACTGGGTAAGTCTGTATAAGAGGCTGGAGACATGTGCAGCAGCAGTGTGCATCTCTGGAGTACGTGATGGATGATGGATCAGTTTTGTTTATTTGTTTTATTTTCTGTACACTGCATGCTGTGTGTGTGGTGGAGCATGAGGTCTGAGGGCCTTGCCCTGGATTCTGCAGAGAGGGGAATCTAGGACAAGCCTAGGAAGAGAGGGGAAACTGCTCCTTCTGTAAGAGGGATTTAACAGGGTGTATTAAAGGAAGGGGGAAGGATATAAAGAAAGACCCCTGCTCCTGGGGGTGTAAATCTACCTCAGACGTCATGGAAGTAAGGATGCTTTTCTAGTTACCCTCTAGTTACAGGGAGCAAGGGGTGAATTGCTTCACCCACTAAAGATTCCTGAACTGAGAACAAGTCTGGCAGAAAGAGTCTGTCTTAGGGGAGACATTTCTTGAGGCTTTTATTTATTTGTTTATTTATTGTCTTGATCGTAATATCAGTATTTTCTTGTTATGTGGTAAACTGCTTCTTGATTTTTTTTTTTAATTTTTTGTTTGGTTTAGGTTTTTGGTTTTGTTTTGTTTTTTGTTGTTGGGGTTTTTGTTGTTTTGGTTTTGGTAGTTTTGTTTTATTTTGTTTTAATTTCATTTTTTTTAATCACACATCTTTAAAGTCAGAGCCTCTGAAAATGCCATCTTGAGGCTTTTAGGAAAGGCCTTTTGATGTGGCATCAGTTGCTGAATCATTTCTTAGGGGACAAGTGGCAAGCACTAAGAAAACATGACTTTTGGCGCTTCTGTGAGTAAAAGCAGGTGATCTAAGCACTGGATGAGTTCTGAGATGTTTACTACCTTCTTGTTACTGGAGAAGTTTTATTATGGTCTTGTGTGAGGCAGAAGGGCATTTTGGGCAGATTTATGGCAGCACACTGCATACAAGTGCACGATAACAAATCGGTTTTGTTGCTAGGCCTATCACTTGCATACTCCTAAGAAGTATGATCTGACTGTAATATACTGTTTTTACTAGGTTTTTTTTCTGTTTGTGTGTCCTGCAGGAGAACGACTCAGGAACATTGGATACAGTTGGTGCAGTTGTTGTTGACCAAGAAGGAAATGTTGCTGCTGCTGTCTCCAGTGGAGGTTTAGCACTGAAGCATCCTGGAAGAGTTGGTCAGGTGATTATTGTACTTTTTTTTTTCATTTGGGGATGACTGTTCAGTGTCACAAGCAGGTGTGGTATCAAGCAGGACCTGTGACAGCAAACTTCTGTTCTCCCTTCCTTCCTGTTAAATGCTGAAGGCATTTTCACTGCATTGATATGGAAGTGTTGTTCTTGGTGTCCTCCATCAGTGTAGTAAAAACAGGGATAAGTAAGATGTTGTTCTGTAGTTAGTTACCTTTTGACAGAGGTATCAGCAAGTTAATTTCTTGGGCTTAAATAGCTCCTTAATACCACAAATGGTCTCTTAAATGCTGAGAGACTTAAAATAAGATTTCTCTCAATATTTAGGGAAGCTATCCCAATTAATTTTTAAATGATCTTGTGAATTGGAGGAAGGGACAAAAGTAATAAAAGAACACATCAGATATTTATGATGTGTTATTTATAATTAAGATTATGTTTGTAAATTATGTATAGTTCTATTTATTATTAATGTTAATAATAATGATATATGTATGATGTATCACCTTATTGTTGTTAGGGAATTTTGAGGTGCATCAGAAATTTTATACTTCATTGCTATACAGCTGTAATTTTGGTTGACATTTGCCACTGTCCAAAAAGCAGTTCTCTTTTGGAATGTATTTAAGATATTTTTTTTTTGAATAGCAGAGTGAAAGAGACTTTATATGAACACGGTTATTTCTACCCTTATTTTCTGTGAAGCTAGGCTAGAACAGTATATCTATGACAAACACTCAGATCTCAAAAATAGTAAAAGGATATAGCAAAATGGAGTGGAATTACAGTATGGTTATGATATTCTTATTTATCTTTTGTATTAATACTTGGATTTTTCTTGGGTTTCTTTTTTTGTCATTGTTCTTGGTTTGAGGTTGTTTTTGTATTTTTTTTTTTCTTAAGGAAAGGGAATAAACCAAAAATCTTGTACACTTAAAATTTGTGAACAATATGCTTCCTTCCTTAGGCAGCTCTTTATGGTTGTGGCTGCTGGGCTGAAAATACAGGAGCTCATAACCCTTATTCCACTGCTGTGAGTACTTCAGGTATTTACTACTTTTATAAATATTTAATGAAGTCGCTGTCTTTCTGTGTAATTAGCTTGCAAATTTAAAATACCAACATTATTTCCAGACTATATTCTAGATTTGTATCTTTTATTTGCGTGTGTGTGTGTGTGTCAGTATTGTCTTTAAATCCATTAATTGATCTCTTGTTGGTTGCTGATATTGCCCTTTTTACCTAAATAGCAGCAATGGGAATTTTTATCCTGTTTTGTATTGCACTGAAAGGATGTGCTGCATTTGTTAGATGTTAAGGAACCTGTCCGGCTGTGAAAAAGTGCTTATCAGCCCAGTATTGTATTAAATGCAGAATAGCTGTGGGAATGGAAGCCTTAGTATAGGACTGAGATAATCAGAGGGTCCTTTGGATACAAAAATGCTACATGCAGTGTATTTCCCTCCAAAACATTTAATTACTCTTTCAAATGAGTATTTAAGTGAATTTGTTCTTCATCTCCCTTTTCCTTCGGAAAGGAAGAGGAGAAGGCAAAACCAAGATACTGGAATAAGTGTATCAGAAAATATTCAGCAATTCTGAAAGTGACGTAAGATTTAGGAGAACTTCTGTTCTCTTTGAAAGGCGCAGGGTCCTGGACACACGAAAGTATTGTGTTCATTTGGTGCCTTGCAGAACACGAAAGTCTTGAGGTGAAGTTACGTAGGAGTTGCTTTTACTTTTTTCTTTTCCTCCCCCTAGTTGTGTGAACCGCCTCAATCAGAAAAGCTTCTTGTAACACTTTTTCATAAGTGCTTCAGTCAGGTTGCAAAATGTATGGTATTGCCCACTGCTCAGTGGTCAGAGTTATCAGCATTCAGTACAGGGAGAGGTGAAATTTAGGTCATGTCAGCTACATCCCATGGGCAATGCAGAGTTACCTGGTACAGAAATGGTGTGGGGAGCAAGGTAACAGGTTGCAGAATTAAAATTCGGTGAAGGCTGAAGAGCATCAGGAATATCCTTTGCTGCTTTTATGTCCCCTGTATTCACATTTCTCTTGCACTGTTGAAAATCGCTGTAGATGTTCACCCTTAAGTTTAATATCAGTAATAGCAGATGTCCTTTTTGATACTTACTCAAGGGACGGTTCTACTGAACACTGGAGTGTCAGAAGACGTTCTTACTCAAGGGACACCATATTGATTTTAGTGTAATAAATGCTTACCTATGTAACCAAATATATTTAAATAATGGTGTTATTATATATTATACATTGTATTATTATATATAACATATAACATATAATATATAAAATATTATATAATATATATTATATATATGTGTGTGTATTATTATATATAATGTATTATTATATATTTAAATAATGATATTAATTAGTGAATGTAAGTCCAGTATTAGAGTTTGTTTGTGGAAAGGCCGAGAAGGATGACTTTATTTAGTTCTTTAAAGCTGTTCTTAGCAAAGGATTGAAGAATTGATTCAAATCAGCTCGATTTGAGTCTCTCTGAGTACCGACGAGCATCCCGATGTACTCACAGGAGATGACTAGAGTTAATGATGGCCTCAAATAGAAGCCTCCTCTCTTTTTGCTGGTACCACTTTTATATAGTGCTAAATACTTCAATGTCATGCTATTTATAACTGTCATAAACACGCATTTCTGGATATTTGTTTGGTTCAAAACTTGCAGCTTCCATGGCATTATCCTGATCCCAGTCCCAGTTAACTGGAGTGGCCTGCTGGTGGCTGTGAAGCGTGGCCATCTGTTCATTCACTGATTTGAAATTCAGACTAGTGGTGTTTAATTAAAATCTTGTTTCTGGTTTTCCTTTAAAGTAAGTGTGTGTATGTCTGTGTGAGAGAGGGAGATAGAAATGTTTACAGGAAGTGAGAACGCTTCTGTAATCAATACCATTCTTTTTTCCATTTCAGAAGCTCATAATGTTTTATTTTATAATGTACTTTATGTTCAGTGCAGTTCTCAAATATATTGATGCCTGACTCTTGTTTAAAATATGAGCATCCAACCATGTGAACCATGAATTTAATTAAGGAGTAAGGGGATGGAAAAATTAAGTTGTAGGAAAAGTTGAAAGAATGAAACTTACAGCTTGGCTGGATCACAACAGGAGATGGGAATGGGGGCATAAACATCTGCAGATATTCAGGTGAAACTCCCATGGCCAAGCAGGAGAATAAAGCATTAAGATATATCGCCATTACATTTTTAGAAAATAAAGGTACTGTCTAAACCCGAGAAGATGCCTTGATTTGGAAAGCTCCAGGATGGACAGTGCTTCTTAACAGAATATCACCACTGGTACTTGGTGTAACTAAAACCCGACTAGACTGTATCTGTAATAGTGATTATACCCCCCTCCTGTAGGTTTCCAAATAGGCTTTGTGTGGACATATATTTTTAAAAAAAACAGCAACAAATGAAACTTGCATGTTATGTATCAATAAAAGCTATGTACATGCACGTTCATTTCATATTTCATTTTACATTCAGACATTTACACCTGTATGTAAATGTATTTAAAATACGTACATAAAAGAAGTTTACAGTCAGCCTACGTTTCGCTGGTTTTAACAATATAACATTTTATTGTTTTAATTTCACGTGTCTATTTATTTTAATTTGTCCTTGAGTCATAAATTTGGCACAAATCTAATAGTTTCTACAGGGAAATTTTTTCCGTTGTGTGGGGAGAAGAAAAAAAAAGAGTAAAATTAGACTGTGGTTGCTGTGGGTATTGAGTAATGTTTAATGTTTATTGTTAAATGACTTCAGAGAATAGCTGACTCATCAAATCACATTTGGAATTGAAAAAAAAATCTTGAATAAAAAGTTCAACTCTAATTCCCTTAAACCTTTATCAAAAATATCCTCAAAATTATTTGGTATTAATGTGTTAAACCAAATAATTTTAGCTGAACAATTCTTTGGGAAATAAAAGATTTCCCATTTGTGCTGGTTTACACTTTTAAACTTCTTTCTAGTGATAGCTGAGAATAGAAATTGAAGCCCTGAGAGCTTGTTATATGAGGCTGTATATTCAATCATGAAAAAGGATATTTTTTGGCATTAGTTTCATACAAGCAATTTTGAGGGGTCAAGTTTTGTAAACTCTTTTCACTCCATACTTACGAAATTGTTCACGTCTCTGCGTCTTGGAAATGATGATCAACTAGAGATTGAACAGGTTGGGGAAAACCTGTGGTGTGGGGAAAGGAGAGTTTGGAATAGTAATTCAAAGTAGGCAGAGTACAAACTCTTGCACATTGAAATCCACATGGAATGGACACATTGGGTTGAACCAGAGCTTCAGTCAGTTTGGTGGCCTGTTCCAGACAGAGGGTGTTTGCAGTTCTCCAGGGAAAAGTACAGGACTGGGAAAAGCACCTCCAATGCATTATCCCGGCTTCTGGCCATTTGTGATATTGGGACTTTATTAACTGGAGATATATTTGTTCTAATAGGTCAGGGTGACTTCTGAAGATTTCTCATTTCTTTTTGTTCTTAGAAGATCAGATATTTAAATTTTGCTGGGAACAGTTTTATTCTATGGTTACCTTTGTAGAAACTTCCTTGAAAAAAGAAAAGTTTTAGTTTAAATGCCACAGTTAATAACACAGTAGTCTTTATTCTTGAATTTTTATTAATTTTGTTCTAAAATCCTCCAATTGAAGCTTCAATGTCTTTCAGTACTTGCCTCATTAAAAAAAAAAAGGCAGGGTGGGAGAAGATGTCACCACACAAGTACTTAAAAGTAATCCAGGTTCCTGTAGCTTTGTTTCAATGATTGTGCATTATTTGAAGACATTTTGGATCTTCTGTTGGCTCTGTGGCTGCTGGGAGGCTTCCTGCTTTTGCCTGTTCAGGAAGGATTTGGTATTAGTTCTTATGCCTTTTAGCAAGTTGTTTCTTAAATATTTTTGGCTATTTTTAACGTGTTTTTATATTGAATGTGCCAAAGGTGGTTGTTCTGAACTTGTTTGGGCACGACTTCAACTTTTTGCACAGTAATTTCATATCTCTAACAGTCACTTTGCCTTGTTGTTTAACCACAATGTCTTTGGGGTTTTTTTTTTTTTTTGGCTTCTCAAAAATTACTTCAAGGTTTACAAAATGCAGGGTATTTTAAAACTCTTATTTTACGGTTATAGTTTAACAGGGCCTGGGACAACTGAAATCAAAAGATGGAGACTTTCTAAAAACACAGTGGGGGAGATGGTGGAACTTAGGAATGACTGTGAATTTAAGGGGCCTTAAATCCAAGGTTTATTCCGTAACTCTGAGTCTAAAATTCAGTTTCTGTGTAAACAAGTAAAGCCTAACTGATTTTTTCCCCATCAATTTTTTGAGACAGTTTGGTGTATAAACTCTGAATGATATTAAAATTAATATTTTGGTTGGGAAAAAATGGTTGTGGGACTTTATTGGCAGCTGAAGGACAGACATTACAGGAATTTTAGTATTTCAAAACCAATATTAAAATTCATGAAATTCAGAGCATTTGCAGTTGCAGGCATAGCCAAGATACCTGGGCAACCTTAACTGTGGCATCTAATAACAGTGCAAGGGCCATTCCATGCAGGAATGATGGTAGAGACGGAATGAAAGCTTGTTAAATGAGATGAGCATGACCAGTGGCCTTTATTTAGTATAAATGTAACTAACAGCTAAACTGGGGTTTAGATCCGTGTAGTAGAAGCCAAATCTGTGGTGTTTAAAAGCTTTTCCATGCATGTGTGCACACAGACACAAACAAAACAGGTTCCCCTTTAAGCACCCCCACACCTCCCCCCGGAAAGAGGCCAGAACCACACTCATAAGGCTGCTTAGAACTCTCCAGTGGATGTTTTGTGTTGATATATAAATGTAAACACAGGAAGATGGGTATTATTTGGAGGGAAAACATTTGTGAACAAAACCCAACCGCAAGAGAAACAATAGTCCATTTTTTGGCTGTACTTTAAGATAGCATTTCCTATTTTTTCCTGAGCATAATAAGAATCAAAGACTTTGTGCATATTCTTCTCATTCAAAGTAATATCAAGTGTGGCACTGAATCTCCTCCCCAGTTGGAATATCCGTGATGATTGTGAATATTCATTCACTAACTCTGCCAAAAGTAGTACTGGGGTAAGAGGCAGGCTGTATCTTTCCTGGGAGATAAATTGAAAAATCATAATTCTCTTTGGATCTACAAAACCTTAACTATAAATATAAATATAAAATTACAGTGACAGCTAATGCAGGGCGCTTTGAAAACGAAACCCTAAGTAGAATTTTTGAGTGGAAGTGCAGAGACTAATGTCTTGCGTTTCTTTCATCTTTACAACAGCAGGAAATAGAAAGCATACAAAGAATGGGTGTGCTTTGTGTCTAGATACCAGCCATTGAACCCAGCAAACCTTTAATACTGCATTTCTGAAGACAGACAGGAGGTCTTGCATTATTTACAAAATGCAGAAATTCTGTGACATAAAGCTGCAAAATCTCCAGCTTTTACTAAAATGTATTTGAGGAGACTGTTTGATTAAAAAAAAGGCACATAGGTTATCCTAGGGAGATTTTAAATACGACCTAATTTATAATCCTGAAGAAGGAGTAGAGTCTTGAAATACATGGAGCTCATTCAGAAAGATTAAGCATGCTAACAAATATAATTTGGTTTTAGGGCTGAGCCAGAGATGTGTTTTGTTGAGAAGGTAGCAAGGATATCAGATTTCTGGAGATGCCAGATTTATTTATGAGGTGTAGTTGAGGATTCTGTCTGGGAAAAGTCTTGCAGTGATGTCTTGCTCTTCTCCCCTGCACAGAATCTTTTCTTGACTGGGTTGAAAATCAGATAGAGAAAACAGCAGTGTTTTAGGAATATGTGTACAAACTGTATTTATTCTCTGTAAACTTCCTTAACAATTTCTTGTGTTGGGGAATTCACCAAGATCCTAAAAGACCGTTAAGGTCTCTGTTCTCATAAAGGCATTTTAGAGATTAGATCATAATACTTTAAAAGCTGTGTTGGATATACATTTGTATATGTAATGCATCATTCCATGAAGGAAAAATGGCACACTTTGTGTTGTGAACAGTCACGGAATTGTTCAGTTTGAAAGGAACCTTTGGAGGTCTAGTCCAGTCCCCTGCTCAAGGAGATTTATCTTGTGTTTGAAATCCACATCAATAAGGGAATAAATATATTCCTTCTTCCTTGCCCCACCTTTTCCTGATGAAACTTTTTGTTCACATCTGTCCTTCTTTCCAGTCTGTTATGTGTCTTATGGATGCTTTTGCCGGCAATATGGAATGGGTAATGTGGAATAGGAGGGAATAGGAATGACACCTATGCAGTGATGGTCTATGGTTGTTAAATTGGTTGTTGAGCTATGCCCTCAGCCAGCATTTTGGTCTTCTTACAGAAGCCAGTGATCTGTAGATTCCTACTTGAAAACTCCTTTTGCAAACAAACCACAGTGATGTGTAAATCTACAGAGTAAATACTTTTCAGGGAAGCTTTAATGCAAATAAATTGACTTGTAATGCATAATCTGGGCTTTGTGATTCCTTTGTGTTGAGGGCAGTGTGGCTGTGTTAGGATCTAGTGAGTGGATACCTGGCCAGTGCTGTTTTGTAGAATCATGGAATGGTTTGGGTTGTAAGGACCTTAATGGATGAACCCCTCCACACTGGGCAGGGACACCTTCTCCTAGAACAGGTTGCTCAAAGCTCCATCCAGCCTCGTCTTGAACAGTTCCAGGGATGGGGCATCCACAATTTCTCTGAGCTAATTGTGCCAATGAATTACATTTGTAATGTGATTATAATTCTTGCTTCAACCTTGCATGTGTTATTAGCCCTTATCTAGCACACAAGTGTAGCACTGTCTGTCTGGCCTGTGCTTCTGAGTCCGAGCTCCCAATGCCCAGAGGAATTTCACATGCAAATCTTGTATCCCGTAAAGATTGTTTGAGCTACACTATGTGAGATAGATATTATGATACAATTAATATCTTTGTAGGCATATGTATTATCTGTCAAAATCAGTCTGGTTCTGTAAGATTTGGGGAATAAGAGGTAATTTAATGCATCACAGATGAAGCAGCTGCATATGGAGAAGAGTTATGTCATTGTTACCGTGAAGCAGAGGGCAGGCTGGAGGAAGAAGAAGGCTATCTCCAGACAGATCAGTATTTACCTATGAAGTGAATGTTTCTGTCAAAAGTTCGTTCAGCCTTTGTGTCCAGATGCAGGTGGGAGGCTTCAGTGCTGTAGCATGTGGTGTGTGAACTAACCCACCACCACCACGAGTCTGGGAGCAGAGAGAGGAAGCCCCAGGCAGAGACAATTTGTGTGAATGGTAGTATTGAGAAGCGGTCAATTAAACACAGTACTGCAGTGTTCAAAGCTGAGGGCTTTGTCTTCAGAATGATCATTTGAATTGCCTTTGGAAGGCTTGTTGGGAAGCAGAACTGGATGGATACGATAATCAGTGCTTATTGCCTCTTGAAATTTTAGTTGGACTTGATGTTATAATATTTATTAAGCTCGAAGGTGCCCGGGCTTGCGGAAGTTGTAGCCTCCTGCAGAAGGCCCAGTGCTCGCAGAGCAGCGCATTTGTAACCTGGGCCGGCAGCTCTGCAGCACCAGCTTTGGACACTTAGTCCTGGCCCTGGTGCTGTGCCTTGCCCAAGTGGCTTGAAATAGGTGCAAGGATATGAAGTGAATTGGAGATGGTGGCAGACTGAACTCCCTTTCTATGTCTTAAACACTTCTCTGGGAATTGGGAATAAGTGGTTGTATACCTTTAGTTAGCCATCACATAAGCTACTGTCTTACATCCTTCCCTGTGAGTTTTACATGACAAAAGTGATGTAGTTTGGAGAGGTGTAGTGTTTTTCCAGAGATCAGTAGCAGCAAAGCTTCTCAGGAAGGCCTAGGCAAAAGAGTTTGCTTCTTTCTTTACAGCTTAACTGAAATGAATCTTTCAAAATGTATTAAATGTAATGAAGAATGTAAAAAGTACATCTTTAAGAGACCTACATTTTTTCTTCATTCTCACCTCTCTTGGCAGTAGATCTGGAATTGTTTTTGTTCGTAGTAACTCAAATAAAAAGTTTTTAAAATAAATTATCCGCCATTTACCACTGTTTAGAACTTAAGGATTCATTCATTTGCCGTTGTATCTCTCTAACCCTTTTTTTCTTATCTGTAAAATTGTAGAAAAACTGAATGAGTTGTTCTTTAGAGTGATTTTAATTTATTTTTTCCATATTAAAAACTTAAAAACATAAGTGTTTTCCTGCCTTTTCTTAGAGAAGGTACTTTAGACACAAGTTTGTCTGCATGTTGAATTTCTCTTTTGTTGTCTTTGAAACCTGCCCAAATTTACTCAAGTTTCAGCCTTTTGGAAAATTTCCATTGCATTTTCTTAGTAGGTAAATCATCTAAGAATATTCTGTCTGCAGCAAGAATGAGCTCCATTGATCCCTCTAGGATCAATGCTTTAGGAATTGGACAAGACTTTGTTTGCAGGTGTTTTTTCTGGCAGTAGGTCAGTAATTTAAGAATTTCCCCTGCTAGTATGAAGACAAGATACAGCAGCTGATAGGAGTGAAAAAAGCTGAAAGTTATGTAACTTTAATTTACTACTGTAGTGCATTCTGCTAGACTGCAGCACTTTATGTCTTCATTAAAATTTTATTTCAGTATGTAACTACCTGCATCAATGTCTTGCCAACTAAATATTTTTGTTGTACTGTGTTTTGTTTTTTAAAATCTCTGGCTTGCAAGTTTTCAGTCAGCTCTTTCTAGAGATGCTGGAAATGACAAGCAGAGCTTACTGAAATACAGGTTTCACTGTGTTTCCATTAGGAGTAACTAGAAGTTATCCAGGAAATAAAGCAGAAATAGTAGTTCTTTAACTTGTTAACTGACACTTTAGGGACTACTATTGAATTGAAAATAGCATCAAAGCTTAACAGGGCAGAAACAAGAGGGCCAGGTTCAGACTCTGCTATGTAGAATAGATGATAAAATACAGATAACCTGTAACTTCTGTATTTAGCTTCTGAAAAGCAAGGAGTCATACTTTGGCAGTGGAGTAAACTAGGTTAATTTTTCCGTTCTTGACTGTATGTGAGTAATGCAAATTTCCATTCTGTACTCCTTTAAAACAAGTTCCAGCACTTTGTGTCGAGGTACTGTGTGTTTCGTAGCTAGACAGGCTCCAGCAGCTTGTCAGAGCTCCATAAGCTCTTTGCTTATGGCTCGCAGAAAGCAAACTAGATTTTCATTTCTCCTTCCATTCAACAGGAGCCTCTTTCATGTCTGAAAATTGAAAACGCGTGTTTTTCAGTGTGGTGCATGGATGTGTGTGTGCCCTCTGGCACACCTGTTTCTAATTTCCTGACTTGAAAGCATCTCCCATCAAAAGAAGCAGAAAAACAATTTCTCTCTGACACGCTGCTTGGAGGCCCTCGCTTTGCACAAGGCCTTCCTTTCGTTTGCCATCTTGGTTCCATCGAGGAACATTATAAGATGCAGAGCACGCATTGTATGGGATGTTCAGCTTATATTGTGCTGGGTTCTTTCTCCTCTTGTTGTGGTTATTTCAAGCATTAGAAATCTTGAGAAGTCACTATGCTGAGGAAAAAACCCAGTGATTTAATCCTTAGTTTCTTGCATGAAGCTCAAATGAAAGATCCAAGTCTGTAGCAAGTTAAGGTTTGTATAACCTATGAATTGAGTTTTAGTTACTGTTTGGTACAGGAAGATTAACATTTAAAAATTACAGCTCAGATTTCTTACCTTTTTTCAGAATCATATGCAGTGTAAAATACTATCTATATAATAGCTGAAAATTGAAGATGTTAACAATCTTAAAAAATAAAAACCGAAACATCACAAAGAAGCCCCCTAACTTGGTTGTTGTGGATGTTGTGCATAGGCTAACTAGCAAATTACTACTGCTGAAATAGTAACTTGAGGGGACTACTGAAACATCCGTAACAGTTAATTATAGTAGGATAACAGAAGAAAAAGAGACTGTGAAAAAAAAAGGTAGATTCACCGACTATTCTTGTCCAAATCTTGCATTAATCAATGAGGAGAATTTGAATAGGAGGTAAAATTGTATTGTTCTCAGAAATTATGCATTTCAACACCTACAGAAAAGGGAAGTTCTATTTCACTGTTGGTCTGTTTGACACTTTGAAAGAAACACCACATTAAAAACTGTATTGTGGCACGATCCAAGATATGTGTCTCTGAAAATCAGTGTTGATGTTTCTGTATAATCTTCAAGTGATTTTGCGTATGATCTTCAAGTGATTTTCAGGCAGGAATAGAAGCTTCTGGTTGAAGACAGGTTTTCTGGGATCTTTTAGAGTTTTGTTTGGGTTTGTAGCTTGTTTACAAAACGTGTTGTGGCTATTAAGTCTCATTCTTCTTTCCTTCCGTTGTCATAGGTATCTGTTGCCATATACCTCTGGAGCCTTTAGGAATCTGTGCATTTTTCCCCTTAATCTAGGAGGCTAGAAACTTGCATCAAAATAGCTGTTTGTATGCATCTGTTTATTTTTCGTAGAATCTTAGAATGGTTTGGGTTGGGAGGGACCTTAAAACTCATCCAGTTCCAACACCCTGCCATGGGCAGGAACACCTTCCACTAGACCAGGTTGCTCAAAGCCGCATCCAGCTTGGCCTTGAACACTTCCAGGGATGGCACATTCAGAACTTTGCTGGGCAGCCGGTTCCAGTGTCTCACCACCCTCATAGTAAAGAATTTCTTCCTAGTATCTAATTTAAATCTACCCTCCTTCGTTGTAAAGACATTCCCCCTTGTCCTATTACTATATGCTCTTGTCAGAACTCCCTCTCTGTCTTCCTTGTAGCCCATTTAAGTCCGGGAAGGTGCTAGAAGGTCTGCTCAGACCCTTTCCTTCTCCAGGCTGAACAAACCCGACTCTCTTAGCCTGTTTCCATATTAAAGGTGCTCCAGCCCATGGATTGTCTTCATGGCCCTTGTCTTCACCCACTCTAACAGGTCCGCATCATTCCTGTGCTGGGGACCCCAGAGCTGGATGCAGCACCGCAGGTGGGGTCTCACCTGAGCAGGCAGAGGGGCAGAATCCCCTCGTTTCCCTGCTGCTCACCCTGCTTTGGGTGCATCCTGGGATGCAGTTGGTTCTCTGGGCTGTGAGCACACGTTGTCAGGTCACGTTGAGCGTCTTGTCCACCAAAAACTCAGAAGTCCTCCTCAGGGCTGCTCTCAATTCATTCTCCTCCAGCCTCTATCTGTGATTGGGGTTACCCTGGCCCAGGTGCAGCACCTTGTTCCTGGCCTGGTTTTATTCCAAGAGGCTCACACAGACCCACCTCTCCAGCCTGTCCAGGTCCCTCCAGATGGCATGCATCCACACTTCCCTCCAGTGTGTGACCGCACCACACAGCGCGGTGTCATCGGCACACGTGCCGAGGGTGCTCTCAATCCCACTGTCCCTGTTGCTGACAAAGAGATTGAACAGCACCAGCCTCTGAGAAACACCACTTGTCACTGGTGTCCACTTGGACATTGAGCCATTGCTGCAGCTCTTCCAGTGTGACCATCCAGCCAGTTCCTTATCCACCAAGTGGTCTGCCCATCAGATCCATGTCTCTCTAATGTAGAGACAAGGATGTTGTGCAGGACAGTGTCAAATACTTTGCACAAGTCCAGGTGGATGACACCAGTTGCTCTTCCCTTACCCTCCAGTGCTGTAATCCCACTGTAGAAGGTCACCAAATTTGTCAGGCGTGATTTATCAAACTACTCTCTATAAATTATTTGTTTTCTGTAGATACATTTTTCCCTTTGCCAGTAGCAGTCCTAGAGGACGGCAGTTAATTGTACTTAGCCCTGCAAACATGGACAGCAGCAGTTCCAACAGCAGTATTTTTGTCAGCAGAGGAGTTACAAGTAGGCAACATGGTGTTTGCAAAATATTACTGTGTTAGGAAAATAATTTGTTTACTATATGAAACAGTTATTTCAGTGTGAAGCACTGATTTAACCCAGTAAATTTTTCCAGCTAGTCATCTCCATTTGAGTCACTCATGTGTGAAGTCTTAGGGAAGCATTTGTCTGTCATTGCAAAATATTCATCTCTGAAAATATAATGAGCTTCAGGTTACTGAAGAATTCATCACCCTAACTGGGAAAGAATAATAAAATGATTTAAACTCTGTTTACAGGAAAGTTACTAAAATGAATGTATTTGAGACTTTAATGTAGAATTGAAAAATTCTTAGTGGGAGTCCCTCTTAATCTGGTTTTAGTATTATTCAGTGAAAGAAATGCCACATGTATTAACACATGCAGTTAAATGTAATATAATGTGAGATAGTTAAGCAAATGAACCAGATTTACATTTTCATCAACTTGTGTGCATGATTTGGAAATATGCTTAAGTAGCTTTCACTGTAGTTGCTGTCTTGAGGCATGTTAATACAACTTTTTTGGAAGTTGGCTAATGCTGGCGGTTAGACTAAAGTGACTGGAACTATAAATTTGAACCCACAACTTTATATTGTAAGTTATAAATCAGTTTTGATTGCTGTAGTAATGTATACATTCATTTTGTGTCTAGTCCTAGTATTATCTACAGTGTGTCCCCAGTTTGAGGCTATAGAGATGTATAGATCTGCTAAACCTCTAAGAAGTTTGGTTCTGACTTGAGATAATGGAAAGTGTAATTCTTTTTCTCAGCCTTTATCTGGTCAAAGTATGTGAAACACTGGTTAGTTTTTTGTTTTTCTTCTTCAAAAATGAATGTTCCTACATCAAAAACTACAGTAACTAACTTTTCTTTTCCAAATGGGGGAATTGTTTTCCTTACTTATCGGTCCCTGCAGACCGCCAGCAAGTGATGTGTTGAAAGATTTTTACATACACTGCCAGCAGCAGTCTGTAAGTTTGCTGCCTTATAGGTTGACATAAATATGACAAAAAGAAATGACTTTGTCTGTGGGGATGTAGAGATGTGCGATGTGTTAGTAGAATTGCAAAGCTGCTTTCCTTGTGGTTGATCCTGGATCGCATCAGTGGGCTGCAGCTGTTCTTAACCCATATTAAGTTTTCTCTCTCTGAATTTTTTTGGAGCAGACTTGATGTTATGGGAACTCTTCAATAAAGTCATTCTCTTGATGGGGAAATAACATTATACGTCATGCTAAAAAATGGCTATTGTTTTATTTCTAAAGCCAATTTAGGAAATACTTGAAAATTGTGAAGCACTAACATCTGGTTTTATTACTTGATGCATTGGAGATGCATAGGCTCACTGATTTCTGTGTCTCATTTGTTTGATTCCTATTCTAAATCCCATGCTTCTTACTCATATAGTTATATTTAAAGGTATTACATGTTATATTTAAAGGTACTAACAGGTTTTTTTCAAGAAAAAAACATCTTTCTCAGTTTTTGCTGGAGCATATGCCTGTTTAGTTTTGTTCTTCAAAGCAAAACTTCATAGTAGTTAAAGTTTCTTAGTTTTAAAAAGTGATGTCCATGTTGTGATCTATGGGTAGAATGCATCTTGTGGGGTTTTTTCATGTTCTTCATACATCACTTAGTCTGGAATAAATAGTAGATAACTCACAGTTCTATTGTGGACTGAAGCTTTTGAGTGTGAGTGTAATGAGGCAAATGAATGGACAAACCCTCCTGAAGCAGCTGCAGAGGATGCTCTCTTGCATGAGCCTCTAGCTAGGACACTTCTGTCAATAACTTGAGAGCTTGACAGTCTCGATGAAAACACTTTTCCCCTTGTGCTCTCAAGAACGACTTCCCTTGGCTCTGTAATTGTTGTAGTATTTTGGCTCTTTCATTTTCCTCTAAATTTATAACTGGTTTTTACTCAATCTGTTTGCTATACAAAGAATTTTTTGTGTTTCTGTTGTGCCAGTTGTATGTAGATTCAATGCCAAAGTGTCCCACTTCAAACAACTCAGTTTAGCTGAATTGTATTAATCAGGAGACACTGCCCATTAGCAGGGACACATAACTAAAGACCAAGGTATTTTTTTGATGATTAAACATAGCAGGATTTTGGGACACATCTACACAGATTTTCAGCAATCTGGTCCCTGGGCTGATTCTCTGACATCTAATGCATCCATAGTGCTCCAGAGGGTGGTTTTTTGTTTGTTGTTGTTTTGTTTTTTGGTTTTTTTTAATCTTTGAAACAAGGGGGGTAATTTTTTTTCCTTCTGTATTAGCAATCTTGGAAGAGCAGTGGAAACTCACTGTGCATTTAAGGGGAAGGGTATAATTGTGTGTCAAGTAGCCAGAGAGAGAGATTCTTTGAGTGGATTGCCATGTTAATTAGGGTTTAAAAATCGTGAGAAGAGCAAGAAACCAGTCTGTGAGTAGCTCCAATACACAGTGCCAGACCTGCCAACGTGTTTGTGCCACGTTGTACTCCAACCAGTCAGTGCTCTAAACTCAGCATATGCACAGCGACGAGGGACTCAGCAGGCTGCACTGGAGCTGCTTTGGGTTGGGTTTAATTAAATTTTTCTTTATGCCACATCTAGGCTGGCTTCAACCAGTGTCTCTGTTCTGGGCTTGTTAGTGCTTCCAGTAAAGTGAGAGTTACTCATGGAGACTGAGCTGCCTTTGTCTGAAGCCAGCCTGGGTCTGTTTTCTTACCAGCTCCAGCTCCTGCTCCTTGCCATTTGGAAGCAACTAGATTGTTTCCAGCCATAAACTTGTTTCTGGAGGCTGTGTAGGTGTATTTATGTAGTTCTGTACCTGAGCTAATAAGTTCAACTGGATTATAGCAGATTTTTTTTGTGGTTCCAGTGCTTGCATCATCTTGTCATGTTTAATGAGAAATACGCTTGAAATATTTATGTATAATTATGAACTGTCTCTGACTTCTCTCTGTATATTCTGGTGTCTAATGCAGATTTTAGGCCCTGATAAGTTACAAATCTGATCCAAGTGTGGTCGCTTAAATTTAGATAATTTGAGATCATTGTTACATTACAACTCTACATTAGTTATGTTTTTCTTTCTGTCTTAACTGGATAACACAGTTCACCTGGCTCTTGGTTAGACCTCTTCTAGCTGCTTTGTCTGCTTCCCTGCCATTGAGAAAAAATGTCAACAAATGGGAGGCCTGAGTAGTGTAATGACCTTGGTCTCTATGGAGAAGGTATCAGCAGTGGGTTTTTCTTGTCCAAAAAACTCCAGTTGATCCAGTAAACATGCATGGTGCCATTTGGCTGCAGCTGTATGTTCCAAAGCACAGTACAGGAAGGGAAAAGGGTGTATGAGAAAAAACAGCAGGTGTGAAAGTTCTTACAGAAGAAGAGTAGCAGTAATGACCTGCTTGTCTTCACTAAAAATAGGTTTCAGGGGAATAGGTACAGAAAGCACTGAGGCAATAAGTGGTTGTTTGCAGAAGCTTTTTAGTTTCTTAAGGATAGACCTTTAAAAATTACTGGAATTTGTATTAGGAGTCCAGTGACCAGCCACTCTGGCAAAAAAGGATGGGTGAATTAATGTATTCCTTTGTTGAAAAAAGGCTGAATCAGATGGTAGAAGAAGTAGAAGATTCTGTCATGCAAAAGGAGTTACTGTGTCACTGAAGTTGTTCTTGGTTTAAAGAGTTGCGTGCGAGGATCATTCCTGAGAGAATGATTAGTAAGAGGATTCTGTCTGGATAGAGATGACAAGTCAGAGGCAGTGTCACTGTTTCTTCTTTCTGGACGTAACTTTTGTTTGGTTTATGACTTTGTGCAGTTGAAATTCCAGGAAAGTTGTGAGAAAACCACTGACTTGAATTTTTGAGTGACTCAGTGTCAACCTTTTAAAAAAATAAAAATATACAGCAGAAACTTGTCATATGCATCACTATTAAGAAACTGTTACTATTTTGCATCATCACAGCCAAATTGACAGGGTTTCTTCATAATGATATCTATATTTTGACTGTTCCCAATCTTAATATTTCTTTAGGTTGTGGAGAGCACCTTGTCCGGACCATACTGGCCAGAGAATGTTCATGTGCTTTGCAAACAGAGGATGCCCACCAAGCTCTCCTAGAGACTATGCAAAACAAGTTTATTGGTAAGTATGTGGTCCTAATTGCCTAAATGTCGCCCAGCATTGTTGAAAATGCAAGTAACTCTGTTAAATAAAGATACTTATTCTTGTGATTTCTGTTGAATCCTTGTGTTGCAGTTGGCTTCAAATTTAGTGTTGTGTTACATCTGAAAAATGTTAAACTACAGAAGAATATATTAGGAAATTTAAAGGAAAAGCCTTGGAAATACCTCAATTGTTATGTGAGTCATAGAATACCCAGAGAGGTTTGAAGAAAGAATTTCCTGTCTGAATCATGGGCTGTGGTATACAATTACATATTTTAGACTTGATGGGTTAGGAGCATAGTAAAAATTATTCATCATGTTAACCCTTTTAAAAGTAATAGACCTCAAAACCATTTCATGTTCTAATTAAATGCTTTGGACAGAGATATTCTGGTTTGCTATTTACATCATAGGATTAATTTCTTGAAAAAGTGAAATAGACTTTATTCAGAAAACAATTTTTTCTTTGATTTAAGAGAATTGTGCAATATGTCTTCAGTTTCTTGTAAATATAGCTCTTGTTTTCTTTCCTCAAGTCATAAGCAAAATATGAATGTGGAATTTTAAAATAACCATAAAATCTTGCCCTTTTGAAAATTCCAGTGTATCTTCTGGCATATATGTTGACTTGCAGTGTCTTCATAACCCTTAAAATTTTTCAAGCTTTAGAATCCTTAGACAATTTTCATCTTCAAAATTTCTTATGGACAACGTAATACTTGTACACTGTATTGCCAAGCTCATTTTATGATACTTTAATGAGAACTGAAAGAGGGACATATACACACCTTTTGGGGTCCCAGGGACTGATGCCCTTGGTCTTGGCAAGTAATGTATTGCAACTTCTTGATTTCTTTTTACAATGTTGATTCCATGTTAGATTCTGCTTCTGACATGTGACTATTTGAGGGGAAGTCACCTTCTCATTGGAAGATGGCACTTGATAATCTGCTGCCGTACTGCAGTCATTTCCAGGTGTTGTAACAGTGCAGAATAGTCTGTGTGTTCATGAAAAAGATTCTAACCCAAGCAGCAAAAATGTAGCTTTTTATGTTTAGTCACTCATTCCAGTGCATAGTGGCCCAAAATTAGGAATTTGTGTACCCAAAAGAAGCCTTTAGGAAGGATGCTTGTGATAGCTGTGCTAATTTGTAGCCCTGCTCTGCAGATGTTGTAGGGAAGTGGCCTGACTTTAGGAAAGTCAGATCTTTAGTCCACACTCTCAAAATGTATTGTACTGTTTGTGGTAAGAGTACTAAAAGCAAGCACAAATTGTATGTAGCCTTCTGCAATTTCATGTTAGTGCATGCACACACACAAGCTGGAAAGCTACTGATGAAGTAATTCATAGAGACTAGGTGATAAAAATCCCCCAAAATTTTTTTTTTTGGTTAAGGGTGCCTTCTTTAAGTTGTTTTGAGTTTTCTGGGTTTTCTTTGTTCTGTTTGGTAATGGTTAGCAAAAAATGCAATTATTTTGCTGTTTAATGCAAACATATTTTGCCACCACTTTGCGTAACAGATGTTTTCATTTAAAATGTTAACTTGCTCCTATGTGATATATAGATTGTGTTCTTTACTGGAAATATGAAAATGTTTCTGTTGGAGATAAGAGCATAATAAATGTTGCTGAAGGTTTTGTTACACCTGAACTATCAATCGCAGAGAGAGAGGAGCCAGCTACAGAGGTACCAGGCTAACAGTGTGATGTGTTACTGCCTTGGGAAAACACACTAAACCCAGCTGAACAGCAGGAAGTGAAAAGAGTGAGAGACAGGACCAAATTAATGCTCTTCATTAAAAGAAAATTTGAAAAAAACATTTATCTAACATTTGTATAAATGCTTTGTAATCCCTTTTTAGAGGTTCGTGTTTTAATTCGGGACAGGTCTGGCTTGTATTTTCAGAAACTTAGCAACTGCAAGCTTTTGCTGCCTGACAGCAGGAATGTGTACTATCTGCTCAGTTGTGCTCTGGGCAGTGCTGATGTGGGGAAAAAAAGACACAGCCACTTTTTTTTTTTGTGTAGGTGAAGTGCTTGGATTAGAAAACATAAAATCTAGTTTGTGCTCAGCTGTCCTGTGAATGAAGACTAATCGAGGAAAACATCAAAATCTAGATACATCTTGCTGGTTACATGTGACATGGGATTGAGTTTGTAGGCGGTAGAGAAATTTTGGAAATCTTTGCAGTTCTGCAGATGGAGTGCGAAGTTGTATGTGGCAAATACAGTGCAACAGTTAAAAATGTGCATTACACTTAAACCAGTAGGTTTATACTAAATAGGTTTTCTTGCTGTGACTTTTCATAGGTGATGTGCTGGTTGACAGCACAGGATGTGTGGATGGTGCAGGATTTCTTACTGTGGAACAACAGGATAAAATGGGCTAGTAGACTCTTTTCTGATGGCGTGAGTGCTTCCCTTGCCTTCCTTAGAGCCCTGTTTTGTGGTCTTGTCAAACTGTCACCAGAATTATAATGGACCAAGGCCAAAAAAACCCCAGCCTTTAACAAAGCTGAGCTAGAATGTTTTATCAGAAGTCAAAATGTGTGTTACTTGTATCGGGGAATGAACAGCTGATTTTGGCAGTTGCCGTCAGATTGGTGCTTCCTGTTTATAGGAGTCTCCGAGTCTCTGCAGAGCCCTGGGAATCCTTCCAGCTAGGGAATGCCTGGCTCAGACAGTGAGTGCTGTTTAAACAGCAGGTGATGAGCAAACTCATGTCAGATGTGCTTCTCTCATCCTTTCTCAGAGCCAGCTTACTGTGGAGAATGCACAACTGATGGTTGAATCAGAGGTGAGAGAAATTAAATTTAGACTTTAGTAAATGGAATGGGCTCCCTATCTTTAGTCAAAGAGCACGAAAGGCTTGGTTCACAGCTGAAGAATGGTGTTCTGTAAACACAAATACCTTCCAAACAGAAGAACAGAGGGTTTTGTTACTCATCATTCCTTTCAAATGCAGCCAAGTTTGTGGAATGTAGACTTAGAGTAAATATTTGTGTCATCTCACTGGCGGGAAATCTGGGCTTTTAACAATGGCAGCGTTACCAATGGTACTTTAAAACTTCTTATGAAGTATTAGAAAATAATGAGCTGAAAGACATAGTTGGAATCTGATATTTGTTCTTTCCTTAGCGGAAATATGTTTCTCTATTCTTGTATTTTTAAACTGTGCTTCAGTTGAGCGAAGTCTGCAGAAAGGTTTTATCAGAAGGATAACGCTGATATTTCAATTCTAGAAATTTGGTGTCAAAATCCTCTCTTCTGAGCAGGAGCTTGGACAGCTAGGAATCATAGAATATGAATTTCCTGATTATTAGTTATGCTTGGTGTGGAGGAAAAGGCCTCATACTCTAACAGTAACAAGACTGTGACTGGCACTGCACAGTTATAGTTACTTTATAGTACATTACAGTTTCCTTTGGTGCTGCATCACTCCAAGCTTTGTTGTATCCCTTGTGGTTTTCTAGCAGAGGAAACAAACTATGGAAGCATTATTATGCTTCTCCATGACACAGAGGAAAAGATTTCAGAAGAGAGTGAAGTGATGCTGAAGTTTCATAAACACAGCGTGGTGATGTTCCACAAGGATTTGTCTAGGTCCTTCCTGTGCTTCTCCATGTCAAAAGCATTGGGATTTTATTGGTCTGTGGTATCCTCAGTTATTTAATTTCTTAAAATCTTCCCTTTTAAAGTAAAGTTTTAAAGTGCAGGTGTTTTCCCTTGCACCTTTAAAAATTCAATATAGATGTTGTAACAATATATCATGAAATATGAAGATCTCTGACTTGAGACAGCTTGTGCTTAAACATTCAGCAAATAATGGTGCATAAAATTAAAAGCAGGCTTCATTTAGTGCTTATTGTATTCCTCTAATGTTTATTTCAATTGTTACCTTGGAGTTTAGTGGGATACATAGCAGAAGCAGTGGCAAACAGCTTCACTTTCACCACGTTCTGTACACAAGCTGACAGTCCAGTGGCTGAGGTAATCTATAGAATGTTTAACTGAAAAAGTCAGAATTTCACTCACACAGTGCACAAGAAGGTTTAGAACTGTTTAGCTGCCCTCTGTTAAAACTGGGGGATGCTGAAGCACTTAATTGGTTGCACCACACTGCAGTCAGTGTTTAGACCCAAGTTTTAAGCCTTTGAAAGCTGATGTAAACAATGAAGCTGGTAATGGTTTCTCTGCTCTGGAAGAGTATGAATGTAAAACATCTGATGAACAGCTGGTTCATCCTTCAGCTGGGTAAGTGTAAATAAAACACTTCTTTTACGGCTTGGTGTTGAATCTGTGCTAGAATGGTTCTGTGCAGTAACTACAAATGGGGAAAAAAGGCTCAGATCAAAAGTAAACAACTCGTATCAATCCCATGATCTGGAGGAAGCAATCTTCATCATGGGAGAGCTTTAATTCTCAAGAGACGCTGAAGAAAAAGTGTTCTTCACTTGTAGCTGTAGCTTCTCCAGAGCAAGGCTGAATGTTGAGGCCATTATTTGCCTTAACACTTGTGAAATCTCTAAGTTCTGTCCCTGATCAGTGGCTGAACCTGAGTCATGGTGTTCAGTTCTGGCTGCTCTTGCAGAACTGAATGGGATCAGTGAACATGGAGCTGCCGTGAAGACCTGTTTGCTTGTTTTTGAGAGACCATTGCTACAGATTAATAACATACAAAATACATAAATAAAAATGTGATAATGCTTTCTGTATGTCACATAGCAATAACAGAATAGTTGAGCTTTGATGGAGAGAAATGTGTTTTGTAAAATGTAGTTTTGTGGCTGGGGAAGGTGAGGATTAGACCAAAACTAATGAAATATGGGGTTTGTTTCATTTTTTTCCTACCCCTTCTCTCTGGTGTGGCCAGTCCGTGCTAACATTATTAGTTAATGCTGCAGTTGAAGTTCTACTTTGGATTTTTCATGCCACATTCCTCAGTGGTATGCCAGTGTAACTGGGAAAGGAACACTGAGCTTCATGAGACTTATAATGATATTAAATCCCAAGGTTTTTGTAATTTTGTCTTTAGCAAGCTATTAGATCAAAGATTTATCTAGCAATTCTATTTTATTGCAGTGGAAAACAGTATTTTTGGCTAATAAGCATATTTTGGTTTTATTTTAACTAAATTTTGAATTTGTACAGGAAAATCTATCTTTCTGAAGAGTACAGAGAGAGCAAAGATGGTGTGGGAGGTGGGAGCTGGATCACTTTTTCCTTCTAATGAGAAACCATTCTGCCTTTAATATGCATGGCAGTATTTCAGTTCCACCTTTTCTCTTCCTCTTGAAATACTAGTTTAATGTATATATAAAAAAGTCGTTACCTATATTGTTAATTTTTACAGAAGTCTGCACTGTTATTTCTTTCTCTCAATGGGTTGGCTGTAACAAAATGAGTTTTAGAACTAAATGAATGAAGAATGTTCCTAATGTTTGAATTCACAGTGTTTTGAGAACACTCAAATTAATTCCTATGTATGGTACATGGATTCTCTTTAGAAATAAAGTATAATACTGCTTTTGTATCATTATTTTTACATATTTAATGATGGATACCTAGCGTTCAGCTGTCTGGAATTTTGCTTACCATAGATTTACTCATTTGCACTGTATTGCTGTGTTAAAATACACTCTTTAGCATAATTGTAATCATCATCAATAAGTCTGCATGTCTAGAAAGATCTTTGTTTAAAAAAGGTGTTAGATTTGAATTCCTCTTTTAACATTTTTGAAAAATTGCTTTAATTGGAAAATAACTTTCAAACAATATGCTGTTCAGCATGGATTTAATTTGGCTTAGGGTCTGATTTTTAAGAGCAGAGAAACATCCTGAATTCACTGTAACGTAGAATACTTTAATATTATTATTGTAGGCAACTGGTTTTTACTGACACTTTTTAGAGGTTGATTCCCCATAATTTACGCAGTGAGTTGGAGACACACACTCTATTGTTGCTGATTTTGCACTGAGATGATTTAGCTGAACTTGCTGCTGAAGGCATTTGGGATGGGTGAGGGTGTAGTCACACAATTTGCTTCTGATGTCTCTGGGAATGGCAGCATTCAGCAGAAATGGGGAAGCAGGGTGGCTCTTGGAAGTGCTGTGGGTGGGAAGATCCTGAACCATTGTGGGATAGTGCAAGTGACTGTGTTTGTGTCTTCATTTGCTGCCTGTGTTTGGAGATGAAAACAAGGGGTATGGTCTTTTTTCAGGCTTCTCCCAGCATTGCAGAATAATGCTCATTCTGCAGGTGATGATGAAATGGTGTAGAAGATAAAAAGGGCAAACAAGGCTATGTTTTTCTGTAGGAGAGATAATACCTCCATCATCTTTGCTTTGTTTGCATAACACAAACTTTTAAGACATTTGATTCAGTACTACATTCAAATTACCTGCTACAAGTCACTTTAAGTCATTTTATTCATCTCTGTCTCACACTGCTAGTACTGTTACAAAGTTAGTGCAAAACCTGGTTTCATGTGACATAACCAACATTTCATCTTATTCCAAGGGCCCAACCCATGTCATTCTTAAAGAAGTCAGTGTCTTGCCCATCTATTGTGTTCTATGAGTTCTGAAGTTAAGACTTCCATCATGCTATTATCAGGTGCAGTGCTATTAAGTCAATCCTCTTCTGGAGTTTTCTAGTTGCAGTAGGGTGGAAGTGTACTTCAGCAAAGGCTGAATTAATACAGTCAATTTTCCAACTTTTGAGTGGTCTTCAAAGCCTTTGAGTTTTGTGGACTTGTAATAAAGCTTCCATGGTGCGTAATCGTTGAAGGAAGTAATTTGTTCAGAAAGCAATTGTGTACATATTTAGGGCAATGTAATGGACACCATGTTTAATGTCAATAAATAATTGCTATTTATGCTGACAGAGCTGGGGCTCGCAGTTGTTCATGTAGAGGTTGAGCATCTTTTTGGATGAAGTTGTAAGCTGAAGACTGTCTTATGTGCTTGAAGCTCAAGTTTTAAATTATTTACTTAAACCCTCTTTCAAAATAAGTCTCAGAAAACACTTGCTTTGAGTGGTTTCTTTTTTCATTCTGTGAAGATGAATATTTCGTTCTTGCAAAGAAATCCCTGTAAAAATGGAAGGATTTTGATAAAAATGCAGTATTGCATGTTTTGCTGCACTCTCTTCATGGAGAGAAATGTACTGCTAAGCCTTGTAAGAATTAAAAAGACCATATACTAGTTACTCACATTACTGAAAATTTGATCAGTCATGATGGCATGGTTGACAAATATACTGGGAAAATGAAGAAATATGTAATTAGCTTATTTACAGACTTCTCTTTCATCTATTTTTTTTCCAGAGTGTGGGAGAAACAAAACCCCTAAAAAAAGTGATTAAACTAATAGAAGCATTTCTAGAACAAGACTTCAGTGGCACCAACTCCATAAACTGTGATCAGTAGTTGCTGTCTGGTATTATGTGCATTCACACAGTCCCAGTGTTTTACTGTGGCCTCGAATAGACTGTCTGCTGTGAATGCTGTTTGCTGGCTGCTTTCTGCTGAAGTAGAACATTTTTAACCGCTCTAATGAAAGAGTAAATTAATATTTTTCACTAGAACCTTGGAAGAATCTTTCACGGCCCTTGAAAGAGAAGGAGAAACTGCTTATTAAAAAACAAACCAGAACTTTTTCTGTCTGAACTTTTTCTGACTTTTTGCCACAGCATGGCTTAGAGCCTGAATCGTTGGTGCAGTTGAGTGTAAGATTAGGTCTGCAGACCAAGTTCAGGTGAACACATTGTCTTTGAAGTGCCTGATTTTGACTTGGGTGGTAAAACTCTTCACAACTTTCCAAGTCTTGTGTTTCTATTTTAACCAAACATATTTTCCTGTTTTGTTATCTATTACCTTATCATGGGCTGGGTTCTTGTTTCACAGGGATTCGGTCGCAGTCAGTGAGTAATACAGAAGGTGTAACTGTGACTGGTAATAGCTCTTTTACAAAGCAAGTGGCACTTTAAAGATAATATCTGTTTGCATTAGATCAAATAAGATACTACTGTTTATTAAGCATACTGCATTTATTATTTTTCTGCAACGTGGGCTTCTATTGCAGTGACCACTTTGTATCACTTTCGAAGGTGGTTGCTCTAATGTTTAGAGAAAACATGATAAAGCTTTTAGTTTTCCTTATGGTAAAGCTTGAAGTTGGATTTTATTGGGCTGTTTTGTTATTTGCATTAAAGGACTAATTTTAATCATAGAAATAGCTCTGGGCAAGTTAAAGGAGGCTGATGAATAAATCTGCTCTGAAGTTCTTGTGGCTGGCAAATTACACTGTCTGTACAATAATTTATTTAAAAGAAAGAATTGAAAAGAATTACATGAAATGGCTGTTGCAATTGTATGTTCAATTTTAAATGACAGTATATTGCAGATGTGTAACTAGGATGTCTATGGGCCTAAGTGCAAGAACTTGATTAATTTTGTGGCTCAAGACATTTTAAATTGTATGTAAATTATACCATTGTTTCCACATTTAAAGCTATAGGAATCTTATTTCAAATTGCAAACCAGAGAAAGAATACTTGGGCTTGGTTCAGCTAAATTTAAAGCTTTTCCAGCTTTTTATAGAAGACTTTTATATCCTATGTCTTAAAGTAACAACAGAAAAGCCACTGTAAAAAGTAGGAAGGCTTTTCTGCTAGTATTCATCAAACTTTTCAAGCAATGCAGACAGTATTGCAGTTTGATGGTGTCTCTGTACAAAGGGCTTTAAATCGGTGAAAATGAATAAACTGTAAAAATGACCTAAATTTGCTTGATTCTTTATATTAATTATAGAACAGAAAGAACCAAATATTGAGGCACAATTTTTTTTCAGCTTGACACTCTATTTTTCATTATTATATTTTCCTTGATCCATGAACAAATAGGTTTGCACTCACAAATGTAATTTTCGGTACGTTTGTTTTATTTCATGTAGCTCTTAATTTTCTTGATTACTGACGGATTAGTAGATTAACATTCTAGAAGAATATTCTTTTGAAACACTGGGAAAAATAGAACTGATGCTTTTGGAAAAAGCAGTATTTGACCTGTCAGTCTTTTCAATCCTTAGTGACAAGATTAAAGGGCAAAGGCAGAAAGTCAAATAAAGAAAAATGCCCAAGAAACTCGTCCTATTGCAAATAATTCTCCCCCACCATTTTGCCCAGGTTCACCTTTCCTAGCCAATGAAGATGGTGTACTCGGAGGTGTGATAGTTCTCCGCTCTTGCAGGTGTTCAGCAGAGCCTGAATCCTCACAGGAAAAGCCAACTTTACTAGGTAAGAAATTCTTACTCAATCTTCCTTTCAGCTAGGTGCTAACTCAAAGTGAAGGGTGAAATAAAATCTCTGCGTGTTTGAAAGCCGCAGAGAGAACAAAAAGAATTGAAATTGAAATAATAAAAATCTAGAAAGCGAAACAGGGAACAAACAAGTCTAATACTAATAAAACTCTGGAAAAGAGCATTCTTTCTGACTCATTATTGCTAAGCAGAATTGTCATTCGGAGGGTTGTGTGGGATCCTTCTAAATCTATGGCATAGTTGCTTGTGGCAAGGCAGGATATGTTCCTCATAGGAAAAATTGCATCTTTAGCTGGGGGTAATGCATGTAGCTGTTTACTGCTTCTCAGTAGCTTATATGTGAAAAATGCTTTCTAAAAAGTTCTTTATTCCTCCTTTATGCAGAAGAAATTGTATGAATTTGGAGGATACACTTAAAATTTGTAAGGGAAGTTGTTTATGGTTGTTTATTCTTGGTAATGGCCAGGAAAATGGGCTTAGATAAGTTGCAGATACTATTTACATTTGCACCAAACAGGAGTTTCTGCTGCTCATACTGAAATCGGTAGGAATCTGGACTTTGCCTCCACCAGTAGCTGGCTGGTTCCAAAAGGGCTTTCATCCCTTCAGCCCTGTTTCTGTCCTGGAAACACAATCCCCATCTTGCTGCTTTACGGCAGAAGAATGTATTATGGAAAATTGTCAAGTGGTTTGTGTGGGAGAAACAGATGGAAACTGAAGGGTCTAGACTATGAGAAGAACAGGGTGGAAAGACAACCCTGAGACAGTAAAGCCTCTTTAAGGGAAGGAATTTGGGATTGGGGGCATATGAATTACTTCAGGATGACACTTGTGCCATCTCCTTTCCTGTGGAGCTCCTCAGATGTGGAGCCATGTGCTTATTTATTGGGTCACATTGACCGATCTAATATAGATTGGGGTTATGTTACCAGAATTAAAATGATTTTCCTTTGTATAATATTCTGCTTTATTATTATTTACCCAATTGTGACATTATCCAGTGCAACAGCATCCTAAAGCATAAATTCTATCCTTAAAAAAAGAGTTAAGAAAATGAAAATACAAGTCTGGTTAAGTAAGAACAAACAAGATCTACTTAACCTTCAATTCCTGAGGTTTGGAAGTGAGAGAATTTTTTCAATTCATTTGATGTTTGTCATTCATGTAAGAGAACATATTCTATTAATGAAGGTTTGGCATTTTTTTCCTCAAAAATTAATTTATAAAATCCCCATATATCACGCATAATGAGTAAAGACTATTTGTCCATTGATTTGTGGTTTTCTTTGCACTAAAATAACATTGAGATTAACTGCAGCACAGCACTTTTTCTGTACCATGGAAATTTCCTGCCTTATAATGTATGCTGAGATAATATATAATTAAATATATGTAGTATTTGTGTTGTTTGGACTGAAAAAAAGTTGGTTAATACTGAAAAACTTCGTGTATAGGATAAGGAACTCTCATGTCTTTGTTACAGGGTTCATCTTTATTTCATTTTAATATTGAAACAAATGGCGAGGAAGTGACTTACTAAATGGTTGAAAATACAGTTATCTGAAGATGTTTCACATGTAATTTAGAATTTTCATTGTAGTTCCACTACTTGTAATGGCTAACGGTGGCCAAGGTTTATGCTAGTACAGGCTACTTTTGGTGGTTATCAAAGGCAGAGATACAATATTTTGAGGGAATTTGGCCTGAACTGTTTCTCAACTTCTCAAAATTCAAAGATGGGTTTAAATTTGTCTCAAAAAAAAATTGCTTTCACTGACAGTGGAGCCTTTGGGATGCCAGGGGGAGGCTGGCCCCATCAAACACACATTGGTTGTGCTGGATATGTTTCACTCTGAAAGCTTTTGACTCACCTTTGGTGGTATCAGTCATGAATCTGTTGTAGGGGAGCAGAGCACACACCTCGATGAAGTTCTTTTTTCTTTTATGATGATATCTGCGTATCCGTCAGAATCTTCAAGTCTTGCTGGGATCATCTGACCTTTGATCTCCTGCTCTTGTTTAATTGCCATGCAAGGAGACATGGTTCAAAGGATAAGTGTGCTCAGCATGCTGTGACCTTCATCAGCCACGTTAAAGGAACATGAGGAATAGGGAATGAGTAAAAGTATTAAACCCATCTAGGGATGCTTTTTTGCAGTATGTGAAAGTCACTCTCAAAAGAAATATGTGGAAATATCTTTTCATGGCATCTTGTGTAATGCATGTAAGACACCTCCCATAATTCAGAGGAAGAATTTGTGCTTCAGTGCATTTTTAAAAGCCTTTTACAGAATTCTGTGAAATGCCTTGAATTCTGATCAGCTTTTTTATTTTCTTTTCCCCCTTCCAAATTATGGGCTTTATGAACACAAAGAAAAATGACCATGAGAGAGAGCAGGAAGAAAACAGTGTGGTAATTTATAATGCTCCCCTGACAGAGAGCTGAACATCTGAATAATGTGCTCTTTGTCTGAATTTTGTGTTGCAGCTGAGTAGGAGTGTGTTCGTGTACAGAAAGATACCTGCATATGTATCAGGCAATTAAAGATCACTGGAACAGGCTGTTAAACAATTGATAAATCAGAACATTTTCAGACTTCAGGACAGCACCTTACTGGATTAACAGGCATTAACAATACATGTGAGCAGTGGTTAGTTCTCTTAATCATTATCACTGCAAGCACAACAGTTGGTCTTTAACACAGATACCCTAAATTAGCTGTGAGCGCAGGACCAGAGAGCTGATGTTGTATACCCGGTGCTGGAACTCCAGGTAATCAGACCTGAGAGTGCTTTGATAGGGGTTTCTTCTCCATCTTTCTGTCCTCTCGTACCTTTGGTGCTCCTTACGCTCTCCACAAAGAAGGGAGGTGTTTGCATCTGCTGTTGTAATTCAGCATACTTTTGAATCCAGGACTTGCTCTAATTTTGCCAGAAATCTTTCTTTCTCTCTGTGCATGTTGCTATGATTCCATCAGACACCTCTCCTTCTTTTTCTGCAGGATAATTTTGCTTTTGCCAGATGTCTTTCCTGCCTGCTTTGTATCTTCAATTCCCATATTGCAGACTTTACTATTTCTGTGTGTTTTCCTGTATCCTGCTTGGGCAGCTAAGCCACAAATCCCCCTTTACCTATTGATAGATACATACTATTTATATATTTATGCTCAGTTCTGTGGAAAAAAAATGCTTATTCCTGGTTATTCTGTTGACAGTGTGTCAGTTCTGCTGAATGCTTGTAGGCCCTCTGGCTTTATGCTGTTGTAGGGTGCTTTTGTCTGGGTTCAAGGCAGGCAAGTACAAGTTCTATCAGCTTTTACTTCATGGGTGGAACAGGCCCCTGCTTTTGAAGCTGGTCCAGTCTTTTAACTGCAGTTGCAGTTGATGTATTTCTCATCTTGGAGGCTCCATATTGTCGAAGTAACACTCTCATTCTGGGTATTAGTTCTGCAGTAAATAGTAAATAGTCAGGAAAATCTTGTTTGTTTGATAGCTGCTTCTTTTGAGCTTTAATTACTCTGGTAAGTAGTTTTTGTTCTTTGTTTTTTATCCTTGCTATATTTGTTCCTCAAGATCCCAGTCTTGTTAAATTACATCTTGTATTTTAAACCAAGGCCTTTTTGTAACTTCTTGCATTTTCCTTTATAGTGGAATTTCTGTGGAGCCATACAACAGAGAGCATGTGTGTTGGGTATATGTCTGCACAGGATGGCAAAGCTAAGGTAAGCCATGAGGAATAGGCTGTAATACAGTAGAATGAGTGCAGAAACTAAGGAGAATTTGAATTAATGATAATGAAATATATATAAGAAATTTCTGTCTTTAAGAGAACAGAAAAAGTAATGGGTGCCTAAGCAGTTAAATGTGTCAATTGATTAGGCATCTCTAATTTCTTTTTTTAATTACAGCAGTTAACAGCTCTATACTAACATATGTTTCATGTCAGGATAAGGTGCCACGAACACATGTCCATTCCCTCTGCTGACAGTAATTGTATTTTTTGTAACTTTATCCACCTTGCTTCAGTTATGCTGGTACCGTATTTTTCTGTGGGCATGTCTTCCTTCGGATAAAGCAATTGCACCATCAAGGAAGATGTAAAACAAACTTCAAACAAGTTCCTAGAATAGTCTCTGTGATAAATAATTCCAATATTACTGTCCGTATTTTCAGTTTCTTGGGGCCTTATAATTTATTTTTAATGAGAGAAATATTACGTTAAAATTGAATTTAGCAGTGAAAACTGGAAAATTCTGTCACATCATGATCAGGGAGTAGGGATTAACCAAATGGATGAGCCATCCATTCTTAGGGAAAGAGCGTGGAGGGGAGAAGAAGGAGGTACTGTAATGTAGCAACTAGAGCATTTAGGAGAGATGTTTGGAGAACAGGGATGAACACGGGAGAAGCTGCAAACAGAGACAGAGTCATAATTTCTGTAGGCATTAATGCAAAGGGGGATGTGACCAAGGTAATAAAAGAATATACCAAGGTATAAAAGAAGAAAATTAACATAATATATTTTACATAGCAAAACTGGTGTAACACTCTGTTTCAAGCACTGGGAATGGATGAGTTCATCCTCAAGGCATAAAGTGTGCAGGAAAAAAAAGACAAAAATGCCCCAGAAAGACAAGAAAGATAACAAGCAGATGATGAAGGAAGTGCTGGTAGAGGTGTGAGTATTTGCTTCACTTTTGTGTAACTTAGGTACAATTCTTTCCAGATAACTATGTACGGAGGAGAGTGTGGTTTTACTCATTTTCTTAATATTTATTTCAGATTTAGTTGAAAAAAGTCCAAATTGAAGTTAAAAGCTCAGATTGAACTGAGTGAAACAAAAGCAAGTTCAGCTACAGATGCTCTGGTATTTGCTAGTTAGCTTTTGAATTGTTGTCTTGTGTTTCCAGTGAAAGAATAACTGAGAATAAAGGATGTTAAATGTTTCCAGTGTGCACACCTGCCTCTGACTTGCACTGCAAAGCTCAAAATGTTATTGTTTCTTCCTGGTAGTGTCTAATTAATAAATAAATGCTAAATATGAAATCTGTCTGGTAATGAGTATTAACATGACAGTGCCATGCCCAGAGTTGCTTTCCTACTCACAGTTGCAACATTTGACATCTGGTGTGCATTGTTTTCATACAGCTGGTAAATTCTCCAGCTGGTAATCCTGATTGTGCTGACAGACACAGCTGCTCTTCTTGGTTCACTTTTAAATTATGTTTTTGACCTTCACTGAAGAGTTAATCCCCCTCCCTTTCTTCCTTCTTTGAGTCTGTGGCCACAAATGCTTTCCAGAGAAAAACCACAAACGCTTTTGCTGCTGACTTCTATTGATCAAAAAAAGTCTTCTGTCATAAAAGCTGGAATTTTGTTCTGCTACAACTAGGACTAAGAGATGGAAAACTGGGCTTGAAATAGAACACAATGTATTGCAAGTGAAAAAAAATTCTCTGTTCTTTAATAGAGTGACTGTTTTGCTACAGTTAATTTTGAGTGCTTGCCATGAAAGAATAATGGGATAAGAGTTCATAAAAGTATAAAATATCACTTGTTTATGAGGACCATAGCAAAATGATTAGGCAGCAGCTTGTAAGGAAACATTTGCTTTCCCGTTTTTCTAGGGTGGTAAAGACCTTCAGGTTTTATTTCTTTTATCAGTCTAGGACTTGAGTTTTGTTTTTTGGTTTTTTGAGGGGTTGTCACAGTGGCTGAGTTTGGACTGGTTCAATTTAATCAATTTAATGAACATGAAACAAAAAAAACCCAAGACTTAAAAAGCGAGAAGGTTTTTAAATGTCTACTCTTAGGAACTAGACTAATATTAGAATCATATAAAGGGGTACATACTCAGGAGAAAAGGAGCCTGCTTTACCATCTTAGTGTGGTTCTTTGGGCATGGGAGGTTAATGCAGTTTGTAATAGGACCTAGCAAATGGTGGTTCTGAGCCCCAGATGGAAACTGTGGAGGTACAGGATGCCTTTCTTACAAGGCAAGCACACAGGGTAGATGCAGCTCACCTGCAGACACTGGTGTGCTCAAGACATGGGGACAACCAGTTAACTATCAGCAACTCTTTAAAAGACCAGTGGAACAGGAAAGTGGAATCAGAGACTTGAAGTGGTTTGTACACCCTGACCTGCTGGTGCTTCTGGCTTTTAGCAGTGTTAGCTCTCCAAGTACTCTTTTGGAAGTACCCTTGCACCAGGGATTTGTTTGCTCCCAGTTTAGGGAAGACTGGGTTCTGCAGCTGGCGACTCACCTCCAGATGAAACTGCCTGAATGTTATCTCACCAGCTCCAAATGGCTGAGCCTGCAGGCTCAGTGGTTTGATTTGAAGCATACTTTCTGGAAGGGTGTCCAGTCTTTTTTTTTTTTTTTTTTTTTTTTTTTTTTTTTTTTTTTTTTTTTGTAAAACCAGTTGCCTGGAATAGGCACCATTTTCTGTTGGATTAAAGTTTTTGGTTGAATGTTGCTTTAAAAATCCTTCATAGCCTTGCCAGATGAGCTAAGCTCACACCTTATTACTGACACAGTCACCTCTGGTTGTGTGTCCTATCAGCTCTTTCTTGATGCTGGAACTATTTCAGCTCTTCCACCGCTCAAAGCTCTGGCAATGTCATCTCCAGCACCTGCATAGTGGATGGCCCAGTGGCTTCCCTCAGATTCTTATGCCACAAACAGCTAATCAAGGCATATCTTAGCTGGTTCAACCGTGTTTTTCTTTTTTTCTTGTCATCCTTCTTGACACAAGCAGCTTCATAATCACTTGGTGCCAGCGTTTGTCACAAATTGGATGTGGAAGGACACAAGCTTTTCATCTGAACATTTTGGTTCTTTCCTGTACTTCTTGAGCTAACCTGCGCTGCCTGGTGCTGCACCTAACCCAGGATGGTGCTTGGGAGCCTCAGTTGTCATGAGCTTAAGGGGCATATATACTCTGGTTTAGGAGCTTCTGGACCCAAACCTCCTTCCTGAAGCAATACTGTGACAGATGGTTTCAACATCAGACCTGTTCTTTGGGAAGATGAACAGGCTTCCCAAGATCTCTTGAAGCAAGGTCTTGTATCGCTCCCTCTGTGATGGTAGAATTGTCACAGTAGCTGATGCTCAACTCCTTGTATCAGTTAGTGAGGCTGTTGGAATATTCTGGGCTGCAGTGGAAGTTTCGGGCTGCAGCCTTGAGAATACATAGAAACAGATAGAAAATATTAGTTTGTGGGTTCCCTCTGCACTCACACAACTCCTTTTGAAGCAGTAACTGCTGCATCAGCAAAGGTTATGACTTCTAGATTGAAGGACTGGGAGGTTAAATAACTGCATGAACTGAAGAGGGGGTTTTTTTTTGTTATTATGTTGTTGACTCACGAATTACTTGATATGAATTTAAGATACTTGATAAGCAATTATTTATTTTTCCTGTCCAAATTTTCTTCTCTTTCTGAGATACTAGTTAGTCTTCAGAATAACCTTCCAGATGCTTGAGGGTTTTTATGGATACATAATAAATCTAACAACTGATCATAGCGTCTGCTAAGAAGGTCACCCTGTTACCAGGGCTCTGACTTCTTTAAAGTTACTCTGGCAGGGTTCAGTTACCATTTCCTATTTTCCTGGAATGATTGTGTTGTGTTCGGAGAGCTTAAGCGTTTTTGTTGGCACCACGGGGAAGTAGCTCTGCCCTAAGGTGTTGCTTCTTTCAGCTCTGTCCATGCTGCCATGGACAACGTGCAATACTTCAGGTCTTAACAGTTTATGTAGCATTTGGTAGAGTAATTTCAGTGTCAGTTTGTGCAAAGGGCTTGCAGACCTTCTGCCATGTAGTTTGGGATGGGAAGAAATAATTCCTTCAATTTACCCATAATGTGATTTTAGATTTAAATGAGGAATGGGAAGGAAGGGGTGTTAGTGGTTAGGTTGCACAAGTTAGTTGACTCTTCTTAGTTACAAAGACTTCATATCTTCCTGTTCCTTGTCTGCTTGCCCAAATATAAGATGCTTCAAAGGAAAATAAATTCTTCAATCTCAAGTGACAGTGCAGCGTATGCCTGCAATGTGAGTTCACATAACAACGGCATCTCTTGAAGGTTCTGGCTGTGGGTAGGCATCCTCTCTTTGATTTAATGTTGTGTATCTGTGCATAATCAGACAGGAGCCCTTTTATCTCAGGCAGGGTCTGCAGAATATTTGTTTACTCAAGTCCTGCAGTATTCTGTATGCAGAAAGTGTAAGTGGCTGGGATGCTTACTTTTTCCTGGATCTGACAAGTATCTTGTCATGGTGATTGAGAGTAGTTGGTGGTGGCTGATGTTTGTGCTTGAAGATAAGTAATTCCTCACTGTCTTTTCAATAGTATTTGATGTCAGAGTGCTTTTTTTCCAGTGCAAGATCCGATCTCAATACCAGAAAAATGCAGTTTTGGTAATTTATTTTGTGTAAGTATTTGAAATAATTTATGACCCCACTATATTTCTTAGTATTTACAAATCTGCTATATGATCTTTATAAATGTTCCAAACTTTGGCAATTATTGCAATTGCAGTACTTTTGAGATATCCTTGTAGTTCAGCATCATAGGTTTTAGTTTTTCTAACAGCTGGATGGCTTAGACAGCAAATTAAAAAGCCGGGTTGCAATATTGAATATAATCCAATTCAGTTGCCAGTTTAAATCTCTTTTTGGCAGCTATTCAGTTCTTATAACATGAACTGCTAAGCTTTACGTTATGGCAGGTTTTAATAATGCAAAACTACATGAGCCATTCTTTCCATTCTCAAATGAAGCAAATTCACGTCGCTTTGCAAGCCATGTTGTAGCAGTAGTGGAGAGTGTTGCATATTGCTGTGCTTGAAAACATCCATCAGCAGCAACTGCTGTCCACACCAAATGTTGTGGTTGTGATGTGCAAACAGAAACTTCTATCTTTGACAGTTAATTTAATTTTCCAGTATGAGGAAACGTGGTGGACAGGGAGACCATCTCCAGTTCACTTTTCCTGTGGAGATGTAAGCTGTCATCATCAGATTTATTTGCCTTTACTGACGCTGTAAAATTCAGTAGAAGTCCTTCCCTCTATGTTTGAAGCGATACATGTGACAAACACTGGTTGTAGTGATTGTTGTTGGTTTTCTGAGGATGAGCTTCTGTATTTGACTTTGTGAGTAAAAGGTCTGTGAAAGCCCTTTGTCAGGAGAAGGGCAGTTTTCCAGTGCTCATTGGGTGAAGAAACACATCTTGGAAGAATCCTAGTTCTAATCTGAAAATTAGTGGAAAAATTTACGAGCCTGTTTAGTGAGCAGAAATACGAAGTCAAATAATTCAGTCATTCATTTCAGACTACGGAGACAGTCTTTTAACTTCATGAGACAGGAAAAGTATATGTCACTGTTCTACTTATTTTCTTTAATCTTCACTCTTGTCTGGAGACTGGGGAATCAGTCAGAAATTTTTGTTTGAAAAGTACTCTGTGCATACAGTGGACCATCCAGTTCTCTCATAAAAATAAGATTTTTCTATTTGTTGGAAATAACCTTCAGTGCTAAGATACCAGTTAAAATGTTTGGCTGGTAGACCTTCATGGAAATTAATGGGCTCTGAGATGAGAAGATAAGTTCACTTTTTGGGTGGGGTTCTTGCATAAAGTCAGTAGTTCTGGAGCTCTCCTTGTATTTGGCTGACAGAGTGGGGTAGGGAAGATGGGATTGTGTGTCCAGGTATGCAAATATAAGTGCAATAACCTGACTTAGCACCTGCGATTCACAGTGATACAAATCACATTTGAAGATACATGACAGGATTCTAGAATACCTCTACAAAACCCTGGGATGCTGAGCTGATAAGATGATTGGTTGGTATGTGTCTTTAGGCTGTCTTGATACAAATATGAGTGATTTCGTTAGATACATAAATAGTTTGTAGTAATATACTTAACCCACAGAATGAATTTGAGCTTTGAAAACTGTTAGCTTCCTAAGCAACCTGTGTGTAAAATCATTATTTTCAGTGCAGTGAGACCAGAAGCACCCCATCAGTATGTCTTTCTGTTGTTTCCCAACAAGGACGGTATTCTGGAGCCTCTCTTTCTTTCTATTTTTTCCCTATTTTTTTCTTTATTATCGTTTCACCAAACAAGGTGCATGTGGCATTTTCTGATAGCAGCAGTTGCCAGTATTTTGTGGGGCACCTTCTCCTGCCATACTACAGGTATGCATACAAACCATGGTAGAGGAGAGATTACCAGGAGACAGAGCAGCAGAGCTGCTGCCAAAATGGGCTCTTACTGCTTAGAAGATAAATTCAGAATGTGTGGTCAGATGGTTCTGATGGTGGAAGTGTGTACCCAGCTAGAAGGCTCCAAATTTCTGAAGAATATATGGGTTTGGTGGTGCTCTTTTTTTTTAAGGAGCAAAGTTGTAGAAAGCAATTTCCTTAAGGATATGGTGTCCTTGGTCTTTCATTATATTTCATCTCTATAGTGTAATGAATGGAAAAAGTTTGTTTTATAAATTATGCTGTCTAAAGCACATCCTGAGTGTGTAATAAGAGTGCTAAACACATGAAGCACTCCCTAGATTTGCTTAAGAACTGAATGTGCTGCCATCTGGTAGCTGTACTCTGTCCCCTTGGCAGTGTTTGATTGAATTCAACTTTCTAATGCAGCACTGTCTGTCCCTTGGCTTGAATTTTATATATTCATTTTACATTTTATTTATGCTCTTAATGAAAGAAAAATGCCCTAAGTTGTTGTGACAAACTAATACTTTTATGTGAATAAAAGGAGGAGACTAGCTCTTTAAAAGAAAACCTTTTTCATATTCCTTGGTCTTAAGGTTGTTTCAGAATCCTTGTCTGTGAGACATGAAATAATGTAAGTCAAAAAGATGAAACCACATATTGTTCCTGTAGTAGTTAACATGTATTCCAGAGCAGAAAGACTTATTAGTTTTGTAGGTAGTGGGAAACTTTGCAGTGTGCATCAAAAAGCACTGGGAGAGAGTAACATTCCAGTGTCTGCAGCACTGGGGTAGGGGTAGGGGGGATCGGTAGTTCCATGATGTTGGTTTGGTTAGGAGGGAAAGAGGGAAACACGGGGTCTTTGGATGTCACGTACATGGAGCAGGAATCAGCATCTAAAGGTTGGTTAGCTCATTTGGGCTTTATGCGGGGATAGGAAGCAAAACACCAAATGTTTCTTCCATTATTTACCTTTTTTCCTGTGAAACTTTCCTGTGGAAAGGAGGGGCACGAGGTTCCTCCTTTAAGCTGCAGCAAAAATCTTTGGTGACTGACTGATGTCCCAGCTGTTGGTGCCTCATCTCCTACTGGACCCTCACCAATCTTGCTTTTCTCTAGTAAAGCAAAGCAAATCAGAATATTCTTGGGACTGTAAAATGTCTATATACGAAGCTGAAGATATGGATAACTCCATCTTTCTTAATCTACCATTCTTTGACATATGCTTTTCTCAAAGAGAGGCTTCTGTGGAGCTGAGTGGAGGATTAATTCAGGAAAATTTTTTATTTTCCTTTTTTTTTTTTTTCCTGGTCCCAGGCACAATTTCTTCCAGGTGTGGGTTCATTCAACTTGTAAAGCTGACAGACTAATAGAGTTCAATTAAAACCTTTCCAGTGTCATTCTTTTTTGTTTGCTTTTTTATTTTTAAGTTTTTAAAATCTAAACCTAGTCTAATTGACTATACAATCTGGACTTAATGTAAAATATGATGTTGGGATATAAAAATGTAACGAACTTTACAAATAAGTTCTGTGGTTAATTTAAAAATATTAAGTATTCTTTGATGTTTCTTTTTATTTACTGAAGTTTGTTCTTATGGTTAAGAACAAGGGAGATAGAACTGTAAGAATTCGCTTGGGAGTTTTCTGAAGTTGTCTTGACATGGCAATGTTATCCTTTCAAATTATTTGTTAAGTAACATCTTAAACACTATCATCTTAGATCTGTCTCATTTTTGTTCTACATAAGGCGGCCACTGGTGAAAGTAATAAAAAGTAGTCAGTATAAACCAGATCTGTATTTTCTCCATCCCAGAAAGTATGAAAATAAACAGGATGCAAGTAAAGGCTTTAAGAAATGTTTTGTTGTGTGTGGTTTCAGTGTTTCTGTAAATGGAAGTCTTCAGATACTGGTGTATAGTGGTTTGGGGTCTTGTGTATGGGAAATGTGTCCTTCCTGGCACAGGAAATGAGGTTTTCTATAGGAAATGTGTTTTGGGCAGCTATTTAAGCATAGCTACTTGCTAATGTATTAATAGATAGTGACTACCTGCTTATCCCCTCTTGTACATTTTCTTTTCCTTGCTCAGAAATTTATTAGGATTAACTTACTGGTTTGCTCTGGTTGCAGTATCTCACTAAACAACCAGTGGCATTCTTCCTCTGACGAAACTTGGCTACCATGCCCATCAAACAGTGTTGCATTTATACTGTCATCCTTTTCATTTAGAAATTTTCACAGACCTGGAGAAATATGGATTTGTCAGTTACAGAATAAAAAATACCTTTTTTCCACTTGATATTCTCCCTTTTAGTTTTTTTTTTAAATTTATGAAATGACATTTACAGAAAAATTGTGAGTTACATTTTGGGGGAAAATGTAACAGATTTGAAGAGACTATTTTCTTCTTGGAGTGGTAAATCACAGTTGTAACTGGAATTGTTCTGAAAGTAGGAAAGATAAGTAAGAAGTTCATATATCAAGCAGGAAAGCCAGAGATCAAAGTTTTAGCAGTAAAATGAAAACATTGAAATGTTTTTAATTAAATCTTATTCTGTGATTTAACTGAAAACAAGACCACCTAAGTGAAGGCACCAGGATACCCTTATCAAGAAAGGACTTAAAAGAAGCTGCCCGAGACACAAAATGTCTCTTCAATGTAATGAACTGAGTTTAGAATCTCAAATCATTTTCTGCTCAATTGATGCAAGTTATTCTTACTGAACTTTTACATTTGTGCTTTTTGTCACAACCCGTTGCCTCACTGCAAGTTCTACATTTTGCAACAATTAAATCTTTTAAGTGGGGCGATGTATGTACAAACAAATATGTGGTGGGCTGCACTTACAGTAAGCTGTAGTTTCTAAATGCCAGCAAGTTTATGTTGTGAGCTTTTTACCATAGTAGGAATCATTTCCAGTTCCCAATTTAATATAACATGAGCTGTTTTCACAGTATAAAAACATGTGCAAAGGGGATAAAAAGTCATTACTCTTAACAACAAGTCAAAGTATCTTTTCATAAGTGGATGCTTTTGCCCATCGGTAATAAAACATACCCCAGTATATAAAGGAGTATATAAACATTTTTAGGGTCACTGAGTTACAATTCAGTTATAAACTGGAGTTTTGTGTACACAGACACGCGCCCACTTCCTGGCTGAAATGTTCCAGTGCCTTCTCAAAGGCTTTTAAAACTTTCTGTGGAAAAGATGCCTATTGGCAGAAACACAATTGTTCTTTGGGTTGATCTGTTCGGTAGTTCGCAATGGGTAGGCTTTGGAGTTTTTTAAGTGGATGAGTAGGTATTTTATGCAGAGAAATTTCTCCTCTGCATCCTGATCATTGCAGTTGCCTTATGCTCTGAAGTGTTAGTTTATCTCTGTCAAATAGTTGTGGCTGAGTTTTCTGTAAGGTGTATTTCTGTATGCAGTAGTAAGCGCTTCAGAATCTCCCTAAGAAATGGACCTATAAACCATGAAATGCCAGAATTATTTTCTCTTCACTCTGGATATTTCTTTCTACTTTCAGTGCACTGATTCATCCAGTTTACTTTTTCTATGCATCATCGTGGTCTTTCTCTTCATGTGTTAAACATTAATGCGAACAAAATAGAAAAAGAATCTCAGTTGCTTTTCAAGTTGCTTTGTAGTCCTCAGACTTCAGTGAGGGAACAGCTTAATTGTTCAATATTTACAAGCTTATTTTGTCCTGCATAATTTTGCCTTTTCTTAGTCCATGATAGTCTTTCGACTTTTCCACAGACTCACATTTCAAGACTTCCTCCTGGAGCTGTGGCAGGACAGTCCGTGGCAATAGAAGGAGGAGTTTGCAGGCTGGAGAGTCCAGAAAGCAGCTGATTCTTCACTTCATTGCAAAGAATGTGAATGACTTTTTTTGTACAATAAGATTTTTTTTGTGTTTTAACAGATGTTGGAAATTCTGCTTTTGTTTTATACTCCGTATTGCAACCATGTGCACCATAACTTGAGACAAGTGCTGCTGTAGTTTATGTTCTCACTCTGTGAATGGAGGTTGTGTGCATGTTTATTTTGTCCCCAAATAAAATAGGAACTCTCCCCAGTTGTGCAAAGATCATGTATGATTAATGATTGCAGTTTCATTTTTTTGTGTTGAAAAATAACCAAAAGTTAAGAAAAAATAATGTAAAAATATGGTCACAATTGTCATTCATATTCTAAATTTAAAAGTAACAGGCCTTTGAAGTGGCTTTATAATTATGCAAAAAATGATTACGGTTTCTAAGTTTATAAATGGTTTAAGGAAATCCAGAGGTGGTTTAAACATGAGTTGTTTTTTTCCTCTCCAATAAGGAGGATTTTTTTTTTTTTGTTCAAAGAGTGGTTTCAGTGAAACAAACTAGAGCAAAATTAAGGCTCAAATTGTTTTTAAATAATCCTATAGGTCATATCTCTGTTCCCATACCAAGATGTTAATAGCTCCAAGCTGTATGTACTGCAAAAAGCTATATGAAGATAATGTATCGTAACGCAGTCTTTATGTATAATGGAATATTACAGTGTAAATAAGAAAACAAAGTTTATGGAAAGATTCGATATTATTCTTCACTTCTGCTTAAAATCTATTTTTAAGAGAGGTACAGAAATGAACATATTACTGGATGCGAAGTGCAATGTGTATTAAGTGGCTGGTGGGAGGTCTGATACTGAGCTTTCGTATTGGTAAAGCACCTTCCCCTAGTCCAGCCACAGCATGGGTATTTATATAACTGTGTGTAATATGTAAGTACTGTGCATAAATTTACTGTAACTCTTTTGATACCTTCAGCAAAACTGCAGTGTAAAACGATGTCATCCTTGTCTGCCTCGTGAAGCACTGGCAGCTGAACTGTCATTTGTCACCAGTTTGGATATGTGAGCCAGGCTGCCCAAGTCCTGAAAGAGAGTTCTGACGTACAACCTTCCACTCAGTCCTTTTTCCTTCACAGCACTGGCGGCAATAGAAGACATTTGTAATTAATTCATTGTCCTGATAAGTATGCCAAAGAGAAACTAAAATAGTTCATCTTTTTCCCTGGTGGATCTTTGATAATTCTGTTTTCAGAAATAGTGGATGAATAGATATTCAGACTGTATTCGCTTAATCGGGCATTGTACTTGCCTGTTTTGTAATGTTGTGCCTGCCTATAACAGACATACTTGACTGATGAAATGGTTATATTGATTGTAGTACCAATCTTTCATGGAAAAGAATAAAATTTTTTTTAATGGCCTGAGTTAATTTTCACTATTATACTACAGCGTACATTGAGATGCTGTTATCTGTGTGTGTTTTTTTTTAATTGTGTCCTCAGTGTAGCCCTATCGTTGAAGATATTTCCATACAGTTCTGTAAATAACATAAAACAGCAGCTTTCCAGATTGCACAAAAACATGGAATGTACCTGTCTTGGAATAGTTTGTACTGAAATACCAGGTTGGATCCTCAGTGATACACTTGTGGTCTGAGGAAATGAAGAACTGTCCTGCAGCACTCCATAAATGATGCAGCAGAAGCTGTGTTGTCACAGCCCTTAGAACTGCTCCGACATGGTTAATGATTAAATGATTGTGTGGACACTTCACTGTATAGTGAGTGAAAAATTGAAGATGATGTGTATGGGTGTGTACATACCCACATTTGAAAATGGCCTTGTTATTAGAAAGGCTAAAGGAACAGTGTTAGCCTGCTTTTATTCTAAAAGTGCTTTTCTGTATTGACATCATAGAAATTTTGGCATAAATTCACTCTTTCATGCAATAAGCATGGCAGAATGCCTCATAAAATGTAAATTGGTAAATTGTTTCTTCCCCTTACTTGCTTAATCTCTCTTTTTGGAGGTTTGGATTCCAGCATAGGATTTTTGTGGTTTGTTTTTATCTTATTTTTGTGTCTATACAATACCACAATCAATTTTTTTTTTCTTTTTTTTTGGTGCAGAGCTTTCTACCTAAGGTACATATGAGAAGAAGACTATCTTAGCACATATGAATTTTGGTATCAGTAATTGTGAAGACTGACAGAAGCAGAATTTCCTATCAAACTCCCACTTAAACCAATGAAATATCTTACACTAATTATGGGTCTAATTGTGCTACTAGTTCTGTTTTGAGCTTAAAAGATGCTTATGAAATGTAAATGGTGAGGAGGGACACTGGAGTGACATGGTGTGTAAACCTTTGTGTGTGATGAGTAACCATTGCCACTGGTGTAAGCAGATACAGCCCAGGAGGAAATTACACCATTGACAGCAATAGCTGCTAAAACTATAAAGGAAGGGTGAGCAGGTGAAATACATAGAAATAAAGTTTGAATACTGTTGATTTTATACTCAAACACACAATTACGTGTCCTAGAGGATTTTGTAGCAGACAGGTCGGTGCCAGAGTAGTCCTAGTCAGTCTTGGCCATAATAAATTTTCTTGCTTAAAGTTTGTAATAGGCTAAACCAAACCTGTCACATAACCCATTTTTTGTCTTCCTTTGCTCCTGTGCCTTAACAGCATGACCTTGCAATGAGTGATTTCAAAGGGCTTCTACTGAGAAAGTTATGGAAGAAAGGCACGTTGCACTAAAAAACCAGGTGATTAGAATTCCAGTTATGGAGGGTTTTTTGTTTGGTTTGGGGTTTTTAAAATAAAAACTCTTTACAGTTTTTATATTCTGTAAATGTGAAGACTGTGCTTTTCTGCTTGTGAATTAACCTCTGGAAATGTCGTGACATATGAGAGATTTGACTGAGGTGGAGGAGGAGAGGACCTGATTTAGGGGAACTGCAGCCATTCACCTGTAAAGGACAGTACAGAAGGTGCTGGGAAAAGAAGGAAACCTAAAAGAAAACGAAGCTGGTAATAAATCTAGGGTTACTAGCAAGGTTGGGGTAACTGCTATTGTTACTTAAAATGTGAATTTAAAGCAGAATATAGACAAAGTAGCCAAAGGAGTTGCTGGTTATGGCATTACATGTCCAATATTTCACAGTGTCATGTGGTAATGGTGCAACTGGACAGGTTTTGTAAGTCGGTTTTGAGCAGAATGATGCAGGATTAGATGGGAAGCTCTCAAGTGTGTATTTACATGCTTGTAAAAATGAAAGCTTGCAATTTCACTATGATTTCTTTGAGTTGTTAAGTGAGTTGTTTACTTTGAGTCAGTGAGATACATGAAGAGTTCTGTCACTCAGTGGTAGCAGGACTTATCTGTTGAAAAGACACTGAATTGCATGGCCAGTTTTTAGAGTGTTGTGTGTGCAAATAACTGAACACCATCTCCTCATTCTCAAAAGGTTTGCCACTACCAGAATTGGGACCAGTGTAATTCTGGGTGGCTGCCATCCCATCCTCTTAGTAGAGAGTCACATTTTCATATTAAAATATGACTTAGGAAAAGAACCTGGTTTTCAGGTCAGCTTGGTTGATAGGAGAAGGTTTAGGAGAGAATTGAAGAGTTGAAGGGAAAGTTTGTACTGTGGCTAGGTTAGGGAAATAAAGGCTCTTGTTAGCCGAGTATACAAAATAAGTTTGCCAACAGGGGAGAGCAGAAATCAATGGAAAGTGGGTAGAGGGAAAACAAAATTATTCTGAAGGAAAAAAAAAGAATAAGAAACCAAGAAATCTGGGTAAGATTTGATATATCCTTCACATGCTATTAGGGCTTGTCTTCCAAGGGATATTTGAAGAGACAAAGTATGACCTGCTCCCTTACACTTGGTTTTCATGTGAAAGACTTGTTTTGGTTTACAGCAAAGTGAAGACAAGCACAGAATTTCTGTGGCTTTTAGCCTCCATGGAATGCCAGCAGAGGTTTTGTAGATTCCTTCCAGGAGGGTTGGGAAAGGGCCTCTGCCTCATACCTGAGGCCAGATCTGCCAAGAAATGCTGAGAACCTGTAACTTGCAGGGAGTTGTGTTGAGATTTTATATGGAAGCTTGTGGCAAAGGACTCCTGTAGTGGGTCTAAAGGCAGCATTACTGACCAATAAAACTTACCTCTTTTCTTTTTGCTCATTTTTTACAGGAAAGCTTGTGGGAGGTTGTGCAGCTCTAATAGTCCCATGCTTGATTATTTACTTCACTGGGAGATAACATAGAGATAAGGAGGGCTGGTAGACTGACTTTTATTGGTTTAGATTCTGCAGTGACACAGCATTTATCTTCCACATAACCTGGGGCATAAATCCCCATAAGGACCATTAGCATCACTTGATAGTGATTTAAACACAACAAATGTGTCTTGTTACCCACTCCTGTCTGCCTAAAGAAGCAAATAAAGTGTGTTAGCAAGGGCAGCAGGTACAGTGAGACCTGTTTTCCTATGGCCTTGTGCCTTAACCGTCATACCCTCCGTTACCTCAGAGGTCTCGGTGATACTGCTGTATTGCTGCAAATCTCCACTAAAGCACACAGATAGAGACCAACTAAGCCCATCTTTCTGAAACAAACAGCCTTTCAAAGTGAAATGCCATTTTCAGAAAGCATTGCATGAAGGCAAGTGTCTGAGGTGAGATCCTGTCCCCAGTGGGGTCACTTGGAGCTCAGCCATCAGCTTCAGTGGAGCCAGGATGTCACCCCTGGGGGTGTTGATCTTAGAGGACTCAAACTTTATGAGTCCCCTAATGCCAGTACTGGAGGCTTCAGAAATGAGGTGGTGTGAGATGTTTTGATGACTCATACTTATTTTTTGGATTATCTGGGAATATCTGCTGGGTGTGTCGGGCTCCAACAAGCCAAGTGGAAGAACCAAACCACAGACTCCTCTGGGCAAATAATCTGTAGCCAAGCAATGACTGTGCTAAAAGGAGCTAAAGGGCTCTCAGCATTGTTTTATAATGTACAAGTTTTCCTAAAGATGATAATTTGTGCAGCCCTGGTTTCACCCTAGGGACACGTGTGCGAGTGGTATCAACAAGATACCACCAGAGCACAACCTTGGGCAAGGATTCCCATGGTACAGCTCACCTGTGGCAAAGCACAGTGTCCCACGTAAGTGCCAATAAGCCACGTTACCAGCCTGGATTGTAACATCTTCTGTACATACTGTACCTGTGATAGAAATCCTATTGAACATAGTTTTTAGAATTTTTTCCTTAAATGTGAGTTGTGACTGGTAACAGCCACACAATGCAATTCTGTGCTGGAGTTCTTCCAGTCCTGCTCCCTGTCAGCTTGAGATTTGGTCTAAAGTTGAGATCAAATTGTCCATACTTGAAAATACTGCTGCTTTTTGCAGCTAAGAGTAAACTCTGTTGTCTCTGGTGTACTGTGGACAGGTGTCAAGGCACTGGCTGTGAGAAGCAAGATGGGTGGCAAGGAGTGAGAAAAGAAAAGTGAGAAACAGCCCCATGAGCCCTTCGTGCAGGAGAGGGTGCAGGATTTATGGATGAAGGAGTAACATTGAGCCTGGGAAAGACAGTATGGGGGAAGGTGGTGTTTTAATTTGCCTGTGTCTATCACTATCCAAACCTATTTTAATTAGCCATACATTACATTAATTTCCTTAAGTTGAGGTTTTTTACCCATGATGGCACCAGTATCAATTATACCTGCAGCCACAATTCCCTTCAGGACTAAATCCAAAGAGTAGAGCTTCACAGGAGATATTCTTCTGGTAGGTTAAGTTTCTCTTGGGCCAGGGGACTGATGTTTTTGTGCCCTGCAGCTACATGATTGTGTAAAGGAAACATGGGAATGCATGGCTGGAAGAGGGATGGGGAAGACAGAAACACTTGCTTTTAGCTGATGTTAAATTGGGTGTACAATGAAAACTGCCCCCATCATCCCACTCACTGTGATTCTTCTTCATGTTGGATGTTGCTCTTACTGCTTCCAGTCCATCCCTGGAAGTAGCTGCTACAATGCACCATGGATCTTGTCGGGAAAATATCACTGTGTTTATAAAATTGCATTTGTTGCTGATTTTATCAATCCTAATGAAATGCAATTCTTGATCCAATGAAGAAACAGTTTCTAACAGTTTCTGAACTCCTCTGGGGAGATAAGAACAGGCTGAGGCTTGAGGTAATTAAAGTAATGGTCAGTGTTGTGCTGCGATGGCCTTTGAAAATAATTGTGTGTCTCTGGAGGGGAGGGATATTGTTTCAAATCCCATTTTATTTATCAATGTGTCATGTAATGTCCATGAAAGAAAATTTATCCAACCAGAAGACAATGCCATGGCACAGTAGAGAATGCTGTATGATAGATGATTTGCAAGCTGTTACAATTAAATTACTGCAATTCCATTCATTCCTCAGGGAAAATGATTAATGGATAGAAAAAACATTATTTTGAGTATCTTCTTTGCACATCAAAAGAACAGTTATTCCCAGGTAAGTTTCAAGAATCTTGACCAGCATAAAGGAGATACCTAAATTAGAAAAGAACTCAAAAGTAAGGAAACACCCAACTAAAAATGATGAACAGAAAGCCAGCAAAAAGTTCACCATTAAAAACAATACACAAAGGGCAGAAGGCAACTGAATTGTCCTCTTCTCCAAAGTGTGACTTGGACAGAGTTTTAACTTTAGGTATGAGTTAATGCTGTTTTCTTCTTTCGATACTTTTCTATTTTACTTGTTTTCAGTTTTGAAACTAAGATGCCTTTTCTTTTGCCTTGCTAAAGCATTTTCACTTTAGGTGTCTCTAAAGTCACACAGGTTAGTTTAAAACAAAGATGCTTTTACTGCTGTGGGGATGCCAAGCCTGGGTTAGGTAGTCAATAGGAACTAACCCTGCAGAGAATGGCACCCAAATGCATTGAGGTGTCTAAAGAAAAAGGCAGGCTTTCAACACTCCCCTGTGCTTTGTCTTCAAATTAGTTCAAATTCCAATCCTTCATCCATTTCACTGCAATAGGATGAGCCCTTGTTAGGCGGTCTCACAAAAGGCACACACAAAGTGGTTCAAACCTTCCTTTTACCCCTCCTGGAGAGGTAGTGAAGAAAACAAGACCTGTTGGTTCTGTTTTCCTCCCAGACTGAGCTGTACCACTCACCTTGCCCAAGCCCTGCCCTGAGAATATGTCACAATGTCTTCAGGATGCTTTCTGAATGCCACAGTGGGGTGATTTGCTCTCAGGGTACTGGGGGTGCTAAAGCCTGTTTCCATCACTCTGATGCTGTTCTCCCTTCTGAATTACTGCCAAGGGTCAGCAGAATAATTTGTCTGGGGAAACGCTTGAGGTCTCCACTTTAAAAAAGTCAGAGACTCCAAAAAACTACATTTTAATGGTTTTTTTAGTAATAATGGTGGCCAGGCTGGCTAGTCAGAGTGATGAACTATTCATTTGGAAATCCTAGGTACAGGCTCTTTTAGGCCAGTGTGCTCCTGGGTTACATGTGCATGCATTGTCTTCATTCATAGCCACTTTATGTCCTATTCTCTCCACTCTTCTTTTCATATTTATTTTCTCTTTCTCCAGCACCATCACTTGTTTCAATTCAATACTATTAACAGAGGGTCAATAATTGAATTTCCCCTGTGAAATGAATGTGTGTGGTTAGAAAGAACGAGGAAATACATCGAGTTCCTGAACTGAAAGGAGACTGATGAGTCCCTTGAGGATCCATGCCCAAAAAAGCCTTTGTACAGGACTTTTTTCTCAGTTAGGGCTGAAATGTAGGTTGCTGTGAGCTCTGTTGGCACAAATGTGGGAGAAACCAGGCATTGTTTGATCCAATGGTTACGGAACAGCTTCATCCACAAACGAGAACATTTTAGGCTGGTGCAAAAGTTTTGAATTTTTATTTCTATTTATTTTCATCAGTTTTTTTGCCTATTTCATTTCTTGGATTTTTCACTACTCAGATTTTTCACAACAGGTAAAAATCACCTGCACAGTAATGTAGTGCCAATGTTACTCTGAATATCACCTGAAGAAGACAACAGGGGAGCTGGTGAAGGGGGCAAAGGAGCCATGCCTGCTTTTTGTACTTTCTGGTGAGTTTATTTTTTCTGCCCTGCAAATCCTCCATCAAAGATGTTGCTCCATGCAGTACTTTTGCAAAGACCAGTACAATGTTCATGCAATTTTGCCATGAGAAATCCTCCATCTGTGATATAAAAGTAGATACAGTGACTTTTTTGAACAGAGCTTGTAAGAGAAAGAAATCATAAGCTTTTGCTTCTTTGCTGAAACCTTTCATGTGGCTGGAAAGAAGACATAAGCCCTTCCCCCTTCCCGGTAACTAATTCTCATTACCTGAAAATAACAAAAAGTAAAAGTTCTTTCAAATGAGAGCTGACATCTCCTCCTCATCTTAAGTGTTCTAATTATTTCTCTCTCACATGCGGATAGGCTGCAAGACCATGTTCTTGTTAGCTGTGTGCCAGGGAGGATACCAAGTACGTTTTGTTTCAGTCCATCTTGTCTGGAAAAAAAATGCAGTGACTCCTGACAGTGGAGTTTTCCTCCCAGTTTATTCTCTGGAGTAACAATGCAGCTCTCAAATTCACTGTCTGTGCGTACAAATCCAAAAAAGATCACCTGTTGTTGACCCTTTCTGTCCTCCTGATAGCCTGCTGCTCCTGCATCCCTGCTTTCCTTCTTCCTGGTGAGCTGTGGAGTCTTCATAGTGTGCTTGTGTCCTCGGGTTAGGGAAGAGGGTTGAGAACTTTGATCCAGCTCCAAGGAGATGATGGGTGGAAGCTCTGTGACATGCCGTTGTGTCCAGGCTTTGAAGTCTGGGATTAGGCTGGGGGAAGGAAGAAGTCCTGCACAATATATCCCTTTGATGTGAAGCTCGGGTGAGGGATGATGTCAGTCCAGCTCAGGACAGTGAGGCTCCAGCCTGTGCTGAAGGGCTGTGATGAACCCTTCCTCTCTCCTGGGACAGAACATCCTCACATGCAGGGATGGAGAAATCCTGGGATTCCCCCATTCTGGGCTATAGTTTTGTTGACAGACTTATTTTTCACTTGAGCATAGTAAATAGAGTTTGTCTCCTGCTTGGAGATGATTCATCTCTCATTATGCTTAATAATTAGAATTCCATGCTCGGCTGCTGCTTCCCCCGTGCTCTGCCAAAGTGAGCAGTCTCTGCTCTGCACAGCTCCATCTGTTGGCATTGCTTTGCCATATTGGAAAAAGGCTAAAAAAATTATAATCCTTCTTCTCCTGCCCCTGCTCCAGCAACAAGAATAGCATTTTTGTTTGGAATGTGAAGAAGACGAAGGACATGGGGTGTGGGGCACCATTTGCTGGGCTCAGGAAAGCTCCTGCATCTCTGGCCTCCCCTGCATCTTTAGCATCCTCCAAAAGCCAGTGTGTGCCCAGTGCCTGCTGAGCATGCTGCAGATCTGGGCAGTGATGAGGACCTGGTGTCCCCACACTGTTTCCTTTGGTTTTCCAGCCCAAACTTGCCACACCAGGCTCAGCAGCAGCCGCCTGCCAAGGGCTGACTAGGGCTGTGCTCGCTGGAAGCAGAGAAGGTGGCGGTGGCTGGTGGTGTTGAATGGCTGTGGGAGCTCTAAACCCTGCCCATGCACACACACAGCTGGAAAGGGAGCTGCAGGAGCAGCTGGATCATAAGAGAAAAGAGGCAGGAGCCATCCCTACACAGCAAACAGCTGGGAGCCATGGAAGGGACGGATCCAATCCTCTGTGCAGCCTCCACTGAGCAACAGAGCCAGGAGCTGCTGCGCCCTGTGCCGGGACATGTCCAGGCCCTTGGGAGCTCCCTGCTCACAGAGGGCTGTGCTCCAAAACCAGGGGCCAAGAACCACGGGGCAGGAAGTGGTGCTGTGGGGGGCTTGAAGGTTGTCTTGGATGAACACAAGGGATGGTGATCACTAGGGGCTGGACAGTCATGCGGATGAAGGTTTGTGGTGAGACACTGGCACAGGTTGCCCAGACAGGTGGCGGATTCCCCATCCCTGGAAACATTCAAGGTGAGGCTGGATGGGGCTCTGAGCAGCCCGGTCTGGTTGAAGACGTCCCTGCTCGTTGCAGGGGGATTGGATCAGATGACCTGTAAAGGTCCCTTCCAACCCAAGCCATTCCACGATCGTAAGATTCCGAGCGCACGGAGATGCTCTGGAACGAGTGTGGCAGGTGGCGGGCGGTTGCTATGTCAGACCTGGCCACAGGAGGGTACCACAGACAGTGACACGATTTCGGCAATGGAACTGACACACGGAGTAAGGAACACCACATCTTGCTACTCCGTTCCCTCTCCTGCCCCGCCACCACAAGTTTGGGAGCGAAGATGTGAGCAGGGCTCGCGTCCCAGCTGGGCAGAGCATCAGCCTGATGTGTTTCTGCACATGAATCCCTCGCAGAGTTTTCTCCCCCCGCCGTTGGGAATCTGCCCGATGAAGCCATCGTGCTGTATTTGAGGTGTAAGCCGGGAGCTGGGACTGTCTGGCACAGCAGCCGTGGGGAGCTTCCCACCCTGCCCTGGGGAAAAACTGAGAGCAAAGCGGTCCGTGCAAAACCCGTGTGGCTGGGGGGGGGTTGAAATTCAACACATACTTCTTTCTGTTTTCGAGGACCTGGAGCCCAGTGCTGAGTGCCAGCACACCCAGTCATCTCCCTGGTGGCTCCGGACATGCTGGGCTCAGCTCTGTGGCTGGGCTTGAGCAGCTGCACTGATTGCACTGGGCAGGAGTGAGACTGGCATCACACAGGGTGGCTTCAAGTTGCCTGGAATTGCCCAAAAGCTGGAGCAATTTAAAAAAAATGAAGGTTACAAGCACGCTCACAAGCAGTTTTCCCTTGTATGGTTTATATGTCTCTGCTTAAAAAAAGCCAAAACAACATTATCTGCGTTCCTGAAGGTGTTGTCTTCTTCCAGCTGCTTGTGGTGTAGATATGAACTGGCTTACAGAGTGTCCAGTGCTTGACATCAAATACTGAATGTTTTCAATATTGATACCTCATATGTGGCTGGTCCTAAAGCAAGAATGGGGCTTTATTAATTTTATTATTTATATTTTATAGATATAATATATATGTTTTCTCTATATAGTCTCTATACATTTTATCTAAATATTCATTTATCCTTTAATCATGCTTATTATTTGGTTTTATAAGGATCTTCTTCTTTAAGCACATCAGATGTTCAGAATATCAGAAATCAGTATTCTTTATGATGAGAATAAATATTCTGATTTTTTGGTAGAGGCTTTTTTCCCCTCCATAAAAGGAGAAAGCAATCTGCCAGCTAAATATATGCAAACATTTTGTTTCTCATGCTATCAAATGCAGCATGCAATATGATCCAGCCTCATTTATGAAAGAACAGTTCTAGTTACGCAGATGAAAAACTGTACTTAAAAGGCAAAATCAAACAGAACTGTGTAGCTTGTTTGTTTATCTTCAGCTGTGATTGTCCTTTGGAGACTGAAGCCTGGCCCGAAGCTGACATAACACAAGATAGATTGCTTCCATGGACTTCAGTGGGAGTTTGGATTGGATGATGTGAGGTTGCAAAACTATAAATGCCTCTCAGAAGGACATGAGCATAACTTATTCATGATGGAAAAAGTGGGATATGAGCATTGCAGCAATTGGTTCAGTTTCCCAGATTTCTCTGCCTTGAAAAGATGTTCTGCAGCTTCGTGTTGAAGATGGGCACTCCCAGAGGAGGGTATGCAAGTAGGATTTGTGATTTTCCCACTAAGGAGAACACCTCCGGGTGCTCCATTATCACAGAATCATGGACTGGTTTGGGTTGGAAGGGACCTTTAAAGGCCAACTGGTCCAACCCCTCTGCAGTGAACAGGGATATCTTCCACTAGATCAGGTTGTTCAAAACTGCATCCAACCTGACCTTAAATGTTTCCAGTGATGGAGCATCCACAGCTTCTCTGGGCAACCTATGCCTGCATTTCACCATCCTCATTGTAAAAAATTTCTTCCTAATACTTAATCTAAATCAACCCTCCTTCAGTTTAAAACCATTATGCTTGTCCTGTTGCAACAGGGCCTGCTACAAAGTTTATCCCCATCTTTTTTAAAAGCCCCCTTTAGGTATTGGAAGGGGATTGAAGGCCTCCCTGGAGCCTTCTCTTCTCCAGGCTGAACAATCCTGCCTCTCTCAGCCTGTTTTCACAGCACAGGTGCCCAGCCCTCTGATTATCTTCGTGGCCCTTATCCGGACCTGCTCCAACAAGTCCACATCCTTCCTGTACTGAGGATCCCAGACCTGGATGCAGCACCCTGGGTGGGGTCTCACCAGAGAAGAGTAGAGGGGCAGAATCACGTCCCCTGACCTGCTGCCCATGCTGCTGCCCTCTGGCATGATCTGAGTTTCCCTGGCTGGAGTGCAGGTACTGCCATCCCAGGAAAAGCAGCAGCCCTTGGCAAAAATCCTCCCTGCACTGTTCCAGGCACTGGAATGTAGCTGACACAAGGGTCTGTGTGCAGGCAGGAACCCACCTGCAGGCTCAGCATCATGCTGGCCATGGAGCTGAGAGTTCAGAGAAGAGCAGTATCCCTTCTTTGGCCGATGGGAGGTCCATCCATTGAGATCCAGCAATGTCAGACAGAGAAAGTTAGCCAGAGGTTACCTGGGTGCCACAAGAACAACCTCCTTCTCATATGCCTTATCACAGAACTGGGACAGAGAAAGCCACAAACAGCTCCAAAATCTGCTTCTTTGCGGAGCTGTCCCAACCAATTTGCAGCAGCCTTCAGATATCTTCACAGTTTGAAGCAAAGCTGCTACCAGGGCTTGGGAAATGTGAGTGAGCCTGACTTCAGTTATGGAAAACCTACTAGGCAAAAGTATGAAAAGCTTGCTGGTAAATCATTTACAAGAAAATATCTTGCTCAGCGTGGGGTTTGCAGTGAGTGGGTCATATTTAATGACCTGCTTCAAATGTTAATATAAATCATTACTTCCTCACCAGCTAAATCATGGCTGCCTCATGCTCTGTGTGCTCTCCCCTAGAAATGTCACTGACTCGTGAACATGCTGGAGCTTGGAGCCACGTGGCACCGAGGGATGAAGAGAAGCACAGGAAACATGAGGGGCTGTCGGGCGCCCCAGGGGGTGATGCCCATTCCTGGCTCAGTTGTGCAGCTCCTGAGTTTCCTCAGCACTGTCTGCCTCTGCAAAATGCGGGATCATTTTGACAGGCTGCTAAACTCGGGTAACCTAAATGAACCCATGTCCCTGGTGGAGAAGCAGGGACAGTGTTTAGGAGGATATAGAAGGCAACTGTTTGGCTTTGGTTGAGTGATGCCTGTGAGTTATGCAGGGAAACTTCTTTCAAACTGCGTAATAGACCGCAGGCTCACCTGGGTCAGTCAGCAGAGCTTCCCAATGGAGCCACCTCAGGCAGAATCTCCTCGGGTCAGGCTCAATCTGCATCAGTGAGAGGTGCAGGAGTGGCAGCCTGTGAGTGCTTGGCCAAAGGAATGTGTGTGCCTGGGGGGGAAACTCCCTCCGCTTGGAAAACAAACATTGCGCCTCTGAAAGGCAACAGCCACTGCAAACATGAGGGAACTTGAGTCCCACATCTATTTCTCGGCAGTGGATACACTTGGTGCTGGAAGGAGACTATGGGCTGCTCTCACCTGTCTATTTCACACAGAGCACTGAGGGAGAGAAATCTCAGGTTGTCAACAGACAGTTGGGAGCTCGGTGCTTTTTTCTACCTTTAGATCATAACTTTAAAAAGAAAAATGCATGGCACACTCTTTGTCCTTGTTGCCTGTGTGAGAACATCAGTTCTGTAGGTCATTCAGAGAGATTTTATGGTAACAATATGCGAATGAAAGCAGTTATTGCTTTTGATGGATACGTTTAACACAATGGTGCTTTTACACTTTAAAAAATGAGAAGAAAACTTTAATATCTTCAGTCCATAGTGAGTACAAAAAGCAAAGTCAAAGCACGTTTAAGGTATTATCCTTTCTCAACAGAACTATCTTAGCCAAGGAGAGGAAGCAGGAGTTGAAATCTGGCTTCAAAGTAAATGGGCAATTTTGGATTCACGGTAAAGGTGGAGTAAGAAGGTGTGGAATACTGTGTGAATGGGAAAACATCTTTAGCAGAATCACAACTACCATAAATATAGCTGTAAGATTGCCCAGAGAAGGACTTACCCTGGCTGGGTTGTCCTAATCCCCACGCAGAAACCGAGACTGGTGCTTGCCAAGTGTGTGTACATCGTGTTTTCCTCAGTCTCCTCTTTTTTTCCTCCTTTATGCATGAGTAAGATTTTAATTTTAGCAGAAATTCTGGTAGGCTTTTGTGGGCAGGTCGGAGAAAGGAACTGAAGGATGATATTTTTATTTCTTCACATGAATGCAGGGAGGTTTGTCTGAGCTCAGCTGGCAAGGCCACCGTCAGAGAGGTGTCACAAGTCTGGTTCACATTTGGTTTCCCAGGGAAGTTACTGGGGAGAGAATATCCGAGAATGTTTGAAGTCACCGTGCATGGGCAGGCACAGAGCTCGAACCATTCACACAGAGTGGTCTGCATGTGAGTTTTACACTGGTATGATTCACCTGCCTCTGTCTGACCGTGCCCCTGGCTGCACAGGAGGGCTCCCAGGCCCAACTCCTCCTGTGATGTGGCTCCATGAAAGCAATATGTGTTAAGAAGTATAAAACTCTGCTCATACATTTTGCAGCTCTGATGGTCTGGCATTTGCCTGGATTGTAAAGGAATCTCACCGATCAGATTAATTCATCCAGAGGCTGAATTTCCTTCATGTGCTTCTTCAATAGTACTGCAAGGGGCTCCTCTGTGAGTGGAATGATGTTTCGATGGGTTTAACCACAGGGAAACAGGAAACTGAGCTGATCTCACCAGTCCAGACAGGGACCCCAGGCTCCCGTACCAGTGTCTGGTGTGAAAGCAGAGAGAAAATAGCTCAGGGTTTCTCTTCACTCCCACACCACTGACCTATGCTGGAGTCCAAAAGCCACCCCTGCGTGCTCTCTTTGTTTATTTGTTCAGCCCTCGTACACCCCTGTTTACTCACCAGCACAAGGGACACTGGCTCATTCAGCAGCCTCTAATGACAGCTTAAGGCTCACCACCCTCTACTAATTCTGTGCTGTTAAAAATACACTTTTTTCCAAATGAGAAATGGCAGCAAGCAAACACAGGGAATGGCTCTTCTCTAGTTCACAGTGTGTTTGCTTTGTCCCACACCTTTGTTTTGGGAGATGCTGTTTTTGTGGAAAAAGAGTCCAGAGCTGGGTAAGTCTAACTCAGCTCTTTCTAAGTATGTTTTCTGGGGAATATCATGCTGGCTGAAAAACAAGCTACTTCTCACAGCCAAAAATGTGAACTGAAAATGAGCTCAAGAACCATTGATTGCGAGATAAGCAGAAGCCTTTCAACTGACATTGGCCACAGTGCTGTAGGATGACTGTTACTGGTCAGACACTTCCTGAAATGCAGCGGTGTCAGGAGCTATAATTACCAACACTTCTGTGGGGTTTTAAAGTAATTCTTATTCTGTTCCATCAGCCACTGTATCAGTGGTGACCAATATTTTTCCCTACATTGGTACAAGGGGAAATAACCAGAAGAATAGTCAACGAGCTATTTATAAAGATGTAATGCCATGCACACTCATCTGCTTCTGATGAGTGGGTCTGGCCATCAGCAAAACCATGAGGGATTAGAGGAGAAAAAAGTTTCGTGTTTCTTCCTGTACTTTTTACTGTTAATCTTCAGCATTTGATCTGGTGCTGTTCCAACATCTGAGCCTAAAAGCGTTTGTGTAGGTGAGAGTCTCCTTGGTTGCTCTTGCCTGACTACTGAGGTGCGATGAATGGATGGAGAGGTCCTGCATGACACATTGAATAATCACATTCCCCACGTCCATTCACAAGCAAAATATCTTTTGTATAACAAAGGATTTTGTGTGTTATTGCCTTTAACACCCCTGCAACTGTATAGTAGGCATTATTAATTTCCTGTGGGCTGCAGAAGGTGTGATCATTAATCACTAATCTCATACTTTCAGTTGATGTCTGTTCTGTTGGTTTGGTGGTCTTTGAAGCACTTTGAAAAAACTTGGGAATATTTAGTAAGTTTTTTTTAAAATGGAAATAAGTGTTGTCTTCAGTGGGAGCAGACAGCCCTTTGCGCTGTCTGAAGTTGATAACCCTTTTCCACGCTAAACTAACGGTATTTGAACTCCTCTCTCTGGTTTATCTAAGACAGTCATTTTATGTCATATCCATGCTGGACAGTCCAATTTGCATCCATTTTTAAAAGTAACAGTAGGAATTGGTTAAATCAGGTAGATGTTGCCATTGTAGTGATAAAGAAGCAGTGGGGATTTGGCTAGTGAGGGTCCTGCTGTGCTCTTGTGTTTATGCATACTCAGATTTATCAAGTAACAAATGAAAGTTCCTTTTGGCCTTCAGGTTGTAGTATCTTCTCATGTTGAGATGGAGAGGCTTGGATGGTTGCTGGGATTTGCCTCGTTCCCATAATTATCTCTGCACACAGTCCAAAGTGTCATCTTGTGTCTATAATCAGGACTGTAATCAGGACTGCCTGTTATCTCTGCTCTTAGGGAACACAGGATCAGCCAAAGCAGTTGTGACCAAAACCCCAACCCAGGTCCCTGTGTCTCACTCACTCTTCCTCAGCTGGGACATGGGGCTTTCCATGCCACAGTGTGAGCAGCAACTGCTGTTCTGTGAAGCCACTAAGCATGTACGCACACATGTCAGTTCTATGGTGATCCAGATGCCCTCCTCCAGACAGCTTTCTGAAAAAAATTACTTCATATAGGAAAGATGTGTTTTTCACGTCTGGCTTTTGAACATTGTTTTTCTGTTACATGGTATTTTCTGTAATTAGCAACAAAAATTCAGGCACAGGAATATAGTGTGTGTTTGTTCCATGAAGAGCTGGGACCATTTTGATATTTTGCAAAAAAAAAAAAATGAAAAGCTCATTTAATACCAGCCCAGCTATTTATACCTCCTGCACAAACTTAAACATAACAAAAAGTGCAACATAACTCATGAAGCAAAGGAGTGTCTGCCAAGTGTAATATTTGTATTTGGAAACATGGTCTATATTGTATGAAGCAGTAGCCTTCTAACTGCCTTCAAGGTTTCTTTTGGCTGATGTTTATCCAAACAGTCTTGCTCTTCATTCATTTTAGTGGCTGAAAGGGAGCTGAGTGTTTTTACTCAGTGAGACCGGCATGGCTCAGCCTCTGCTCCTTCAGCTGGCGCCAGGTGCCCTGCGAGCCCACGGCTGCCGGCAGCGGGTGATGGCACGGCCCCCGAGCCACCCCTCCTCCTTGGCATCCCAGCACCTCGCACATCGGCAAAGTCTCTTCTTCTGCCTCTGATCCTGCCCTACGTTTCCTGCAGGTCTGTCACGATGGCAACGAGTCACAGCACCCTTGTTTGGAGGAGACACTGCCCTTTGCTGTCATGGCCATGGGTGACCTGAGCAAACGCACAGGATGTGGGAGAAGCACTTGTGCTGGTGCCGTCAGGGAGTCTGGAGCTGGGAAACATCCATGGGCTCCTGCTCTGAAGATGACAGCGCTCAGGTAGAAAGTGGGAATTGCATTCTCCTTGCATTTTAAATACCCAATTTTGTAAAATGTGGGTGCTGCTTTATCTCATATGTAAGGCTGATGTCCTTGCCATTCTTTTCCCATTTAGAAGAGGTTCACAGATTCACAAGATATTCTGAGTTGGAAGGGACCCACAAGGATCATCAAGTCCAACTCTTAAGTGAGATTGCACCCAAAACCCTTGTGTTATGAGCACCATGCTCCAACCAACTGAGCCAATCTTGGGTTAGGCTTAGGTTTAGGCTTAGGCTTAGGCTTAGGTTTAGGGTTAGGGTTAGTTTAGGGTTAGAGTTAGGGTTTGGAAATGGTTAGGGTTAGGGTCAGGGTTGGGGTTAGAGTTGGGGTTAGGGTTAGGAAATGGTTAGGGTTAGGGTCAGGGTTGGGGTTAGGGTTGGAGTTAGGGTTGGAGTTAGGGTTATGGTTTGGAAACATTCCCTAGCTCTTTATTCCCCCTTTAGAGTTCTCTTTTAAAAGTAAAAACAATAATAAGAATTAAAATATCAACAACAACAACCACAACAACAATAGTAATAATATTATCAACAACAACCATAATAATTCATCATCATCATCATCATCATCATCATCATCATTATATACAGTAGAGTTGTCTGGACTACCAGGCTGCACTTAAGCCATACCTCTTGGGTAAGCTGAATTAATTCAGGGACATACAGATTATGTTATGTTTACACCTAAATGGCTGACGGACACTCTTTCCAAATCCATGCCCTGAAGAGCCCAAGACATCAGGATTTACTTCAGGAAGACTCTACAGCACAAAATAATGAAACTTTTGAGAACGGTGCAGTTAGGAATAAGGTAGAGTTGCTGCGAAAAGCAGTGAGAGCAGGGAGCGGGGAAGATGCAAGTCATTCAAATGTGAGTCAAAGGGACATTTTAATAATGGAATTTTAGGAATAAAGAAAGACTAAGCCTCATTTTCCCTCTACTTTTCCCATCTGTCAGTTATGTAGCACATTACCGTTGCCTCGCTGTTCAGGACACTATCACAGCAGCCATTTTTTCATGTGGATGAGTTGTTCCTGAAAAATGCAGTTGGCACAGACCACTCTTATTTTTCACACAAGGAATGTAGGTCTTCCTGTTCCACATATTTTTCTTCAATGAGCGTAGTTATTGTTGTCACTGGGAGGAAAATCCTCCGTCTGTCTGGTAAAATACTTGAGAGGGGGAGACAAAGCATGAAATCTTTTTGTTGTGGCTGAGGATTTCCTCTGCAAGGCTCCACTTCAGTGATTCATGGCTCTTCTCCAAAAGAAATGCAAAGCTGGGATGGGTATTAATTATGATTTGCAGTCCAGGGCTAAATCCATGGCTGGTGTAACTCAAATATTCACCGGCACCTATGGAGGAGATTTAGGTCAGATTGGTGATCAGAGCTCGAGTAAGTGGCACCTCCTCATTCTGCTCCAGGCCCAGGGATGTGCCCTCATGCTGCCTCGGGAGCTCTGCTGGATGCCGTTCATGCTGAGGTGCATTGCCAGGTATGGGGCATCATCTGGGCCTTCCCCTTCAAAGTTTCCATGGCAAAGCTCAAGCCATTACCCGGACTCTCTCCAAAAGTCACCTGCCAATCCATATCACAGCATGGAGTCTGCTTCTGCATTCTTTTTCTTCTAGTGCAAGAAAAGATGCACTGATGGAATAATAATAATAAAAAATTTTTGTGATGTTGAAGCAAAAAAAAGTAGAGGCGTTCTGTTTTCCTCTAAAGTTAGAGCTATTGTTCATCTGGGCAATTCTTGTGTATGAAATGAAGGCAGAGATCTGTGTTTTGGGGGCGATCCACACCGTGGATAAGTGCAAAGGAATTCTGCCGCAGCTTTGCCATGAATTATATGTTGTCTGAGGGATTTAACAATATCACAAAATTCATCGAGAACAGGAACACTCATTTTCCTATCTTTTCCTGCCAGCAAAATGAACAAGCGATTGAGCTTCCTTAAAGAAATTCCACCCAGTAGCTGTGCCAGCTCTGTCTTCCTCATGTTCGTGTGCGTTTGCTTTGTTCCTGAGTCCCAGATGGATTTCTGAAAATGGCACAGGGTTGCCAAAACGCATCTGAAGACACATATCATCAGTATGCACAAATTGTAAAGAATGCAGCCCCTGGAGCGACGGGTGATTTCATCAAAAGTGACTTTCCAGCTACGCTGAAACCTTTCATGTCTCTTGTGCAATCTGCAGTGCTAAAGCAAACAATTCCAGTGCCAGATTGTCATAAAGATATGAATACTTCAGCTTATTAAAGGGCCACAATCTTATCAAATCAGAGAAGGTATGAAATCTCAAAGAAAATTAAGTTGCTATAAATACAGCCACATAGATATAATTGATTTCTCTCCCTACAAATAAAATCCCCAAACACCCAAAAACTTTTACACCTCTTAAGGGTTTTTATCCAAAGCACCAAGATCTACTTGCCAAACCTTTTGGATTTTCTGGAGCCCTTAAGCCACATTTTTCGTGCAGTGCTGTACTTCCGGTGATGTCAGGGGAGTTTTTCAGTGTCTCACCTGGGAAAGACTGAGGAGGTTTGAGATTTTTGAGGGAGCTGTACAGTGTTTGATTAATGTTTTTTGTTTTGGATATGGCAGTCTATATAGTCTTAGGTTATGAAAATAATAACGGAGGCAAATGGATTCTGAGTGGGTTGTGGATAGTTTTCCAAAGGGTGGGTGTACAGCATGAGGGTGTGCACTGAACCTGAAGCAAGTGCAGGAGTGTGTTGGAGCCGTGGTGCACTGGGACAAAAAAGTGTCCACAAAAGTGTACCCTGGCAGAGGAAGCCCCGTGAGTTTGGGCTCCACATTTTGTGGAAAAATAAGGAAGTGAGAAGAGAGCAAGAGAGAAAGTGCAAGGAGCTACAAGATTAAGGTCTCGGAATAGTGACAATCTCCAGCTCTGTCAGTGATGGCTGCGAGGAGATAGGGAAGGTGTTGCTCACTGTGTCTATCATCTGTAGAAAAGGGTGCCTCGGAAGCAGAAAGGGAGGAGGCTTCTGCAAAAACTTATCAGTGAGGAAGACGGCTTGCTCAGGTGTGGAGTAAAACCTCCGTCAGTGGAAACTTCCCAGAATATATGGAACAAATGTTTGCTAGAAACAGTATCTAATCTGCTTTAAGGCAGGACGATGGGCTGGACCCTCTTGTGAGGGCCACTGGAGCCCAGCTTTCCTCTCACGAGCAGCACTGCTGCAGCCACTGACTCCTCTAGGGTCTGAAAGAAGGCAGCATCTCAACACAGGAGTTTGGATATGGTGCCAGCATTTTCCCCCCTTCTGTCATTTTCCAGGCTTTCGGAACAAATCTTAAATGCTCATCAAGTTTCAAGACAACAAATTAAGTAGGTCACATCACAACTCTGCCAGCTGATTTATTTTAAAAGAGTAAACCAGTGATGAATTCCATACAGCCTCTTTTGGTAAAGGCACCATCTCCTCTACAACTCAATTAACGGTGTTAGAAGGTTGGTATTTTTATGGCACTTCTCTTCAACTTAAAAGGAAATTTTTATGAAGACACTTCAATCACTTTCTTTCTTCTATTTTTTTTTAAAAAACAAATTAGGAAGGTTTTTTTTGTGCGTGTGTTCAAAGACAGAGCTTATATTCTGGTTGCAAACTTCTTTTTTTTTTCTTTTGCTGAGGATTTCAGCTGGATCAGCTTCCTGCATTGAATTGCTGAACGAACACCAGGGTGAGCGCAAAGGCTGGCAGGAGAGAGGCCGTGAGCACATCTGGCTGGAGGCAGGGGGTAAGGAAAAGAGACAGTGTGAGTGAGGAGAACAAAGGGGATCCACCCCCTGGTTGCTTTTCTGAGGGTCTACCTACACCACCAAAGGCGGTCACAGCCGTGGGATGGAAACTTGTGAGTGATGGTGATGTAAAGGCACAGCTGGCCCTGGAGATGATTTTAAACTGTAGCTTTTGTTTTCCTTCCAGACCCTGTGGGGATACAGCAGGTTCCTGTCTGAGGTCAAGACATCTCTGCCACAGCAGCAGCAGCACCCGAAGGTGTTTGCTCCCCTTTTCCTCTCCCCTGGTGCTGCTCCGTGGGCATCCTTGTTTTTCCCAAGCATGAGCCAGTCGATCAGCCCAGTGCAGAAGAGAGGCAGGAACCTGTCCTGGAGAGCAGCCCCATCCCGCTGTGGCTCCCGTGGTCGGGCAGGTGTTTAATCCCAGCAAAGGCTTTGCAGTCTGCAGAGCAGAGGGGTCAGGAAAACACCGCCCACCTGGAGCCAGGACGTGCCACAGCCCTTGCTTCCGTGGGCTCTGCATCCCGCTGTCAGCACTGTTTGCAGGCTGCACTCTGCAAAGGTGTCCTGTGCCAGCAGCTTCTCTTGGGGGAGCTTTAGAAGAACTCATCCCTCTTCCCCTCTCTTTCCCATTTCCTAATTTATCTTTTAAAAGGGGCTGGAGGACAGTCTGTCTGCCTGAGCCCTGTCTGGCACGAGGTGGGAGGTGATGGCTGGGGCTGTGTCCCACCCTGTGCCCATCCAAAGGGCTTTGCCAGACCCAAGCAATCCTCTGTGACGGAAATGCATGTGCTGTGTGCTTCCATCACATGTGTGCTTACACAACTGGCTTTGTGACTCACCCTTTCGGCTTCTACAATTGCATTTAATAAACTAAAGCTGAGGTTTCATCCCACAGAGAACAAAGCCCTCCTGGATGCAGGACAATGTATCATGTGTGAGTGGCACATTGGGGAGAGCCGCTGAGAGCAAATCCTTCACCGTGTGCACTGTCTGTGCCCACCCATTCCTGATTCTTTGCGGGATTTGTCTGTCTGCTGCTCTGAGGTGTGGACAGCGTTTAACCTGGGCACAAACTTGATTTTACCTCACACAACCTGGTGGCTGCTCAGTTTCTGTCTAAACCACTGGTGGATATGAAACACAATTACTGGAACCTTCAGGAATATCAGCATTTATACCACTTGTGTTTCAGTGATCTTTCATAGTAGTGCTTATGCTTTTAAAGGTAAGGTGGAGCCCTACGGGAAAAAGGATTTGCAGTCAGGTCCCAGTTTTGCCACAGTCCTTCCTCTCTGACTTTAATTCTCGTGATACCATGAATTTTCCCAATATTACTATCATGCTTTAAAAGCTGTGGGGAAATTAGGTAATGAATATTTGTTGAGCTGAGATCCCCAAGAAGGACTTAGAGATGTTTTGTAATGTGGCATAGAAATGTTCTGAGTATGGAGAACTACACCAAGGTGTGGTTGTGATCCTGGTGCTTAAGCCTGTCCTGTCCCACTGTGTAGGGGCTGACTGTGGCTCATAAGAAGCCCCAGTAGATCACTGATTTTGGTTTTAACATAATGAGAATGTCTCTGTTGGTAGAAAGGCCTCAGCTCCTTCCCCATTTTGACTGGAAATCCTGCACATGGTAGAGAATATGGTTTAGTGGACGTGGAGGTATTTGGTTGAAGATTGGCCTTGATGATCTTGGAGGTAATTTCCAACTTTAATGATTCTAGGGTTCTCTGAATGCTCTCAGAAAGGGCTCTGCTCTAGGCATTAAGCTAACAGCTGAACCCTGAAACCATTTGGTTACGTGCCAATAACCTAAGAGATTTGAGCTACCGTGGTCTATGGTTATAGGCAAGTTCCTATGCATGGAAGTACTAAAAACCTCACCCATACGTGTTTGTGCAGGATCCCCAAAAAACAGCACAGCCTCCTGTCTACTCAGGCTTTGAGCCCTTTGTCTGCAGTGCTGGCTACAGCTGGCTTTTGCAGTGGGGCTTCTTGTCCACAAGAATTGAACTGGGACCCTCAAATGGTCCCAGTTAGCTATGGTCTGCTCAGCAGTGGTGCCAAGACAGCTGACGCTGCTTTCTTCCCAGGAAGAATCTGGAATACTGCAAAAGGTGCTGTGTTTCACTTCCCACATTTTCCTGTCTCAATAAACCCATCTCCTCTTTCTTTCCCCATTTCTTTCATTGCCAGGGCGTGGTGCAGCCTGGGTGTGCAGGTGAGGAGCTCCAGCTCCAGGTGAAGAGGTCTGGTGGGTTGTCAGCAGTCATCTGCCCAAGGAGGGCACGGGATCAGGGAGCCCAGATACTGGGACGCTGCTTTGGTTTTGTTACAGGCTCCTCTGTGACCACCAACAGCTCTGGAAACTGCCCTCTATTTCCCGTTCATTGCTTTCTAAACCATTTGCTTTGCAAAACTATTGCAGAGCTTGATTCACAAAAGTGCTCTGAGGCCTTGAGTGAGAAATATTGTGACAAAAGAAGGCATTCCTGTTCTTTATTGCATCGCACATTTTAAATCATGGAAAATTGGACTAAAATACAGTAAATTTAGCATAAAAAGGACTGCTTTCCAATTGCCTGTCAGGATCCCTTCAGCCTCATAACTGTTTTCGTGTGAAGCAATGAGTGTAATGCCTGTTGATAGTTGTTTGTTCCCTTGTTGTCTCGAAGTTGCTGGAAGCAATTTACAAGTTACTCTTGCTTAACGTCTAGGAAGAAAATGGAAAATGTTTACTTGTTTCTTCTTGGTAAAGAGTTGATTCCCGAAACAACAGATTGGGCTATGGATGATTTGAGCCTTGCTGTTGGCTTTGGGGGATGAAGGCTCTGGCCCATGGTATCCCCACTGCTTGCCATGAGCAGAAATGTGGGTGTCAGGCTCAAGTTCCCTTTGCTATGCCTGCTTGTTTCAATGCCATTTGTGCCACTCCCATTAAAGAAAAGGTTATTGTGGAAGGAAACATTACCTGAAGGACAGGATCATCTACTCCTTGATACCATGTGTTGGTACAGCGTGTTTTCCCTCCAGTGTTTGTTACAGCCCCACTCACTGGATCTGCTCTCCGGCTGGTTGTGCCATGTCCCCTTACTGCCAAGCCCAGCATTTTGCCCACCTTATGCGAATTTGAAGACAGTGTTTGAACGCTTTGATCAGTCAAGGTTTGTTTTCACACCTTATCTTCCTGCATGCATCTCTTCATTGACTGGCCCGGGTGGATGGAGGCCTGAGCAACTTGTTCTGGGGGTGGCACCCCTGCCCATGACAGGGGGGTGGAACTGGATCACTTCTGAAGTCCCTTCCTATCCAAACCACTCTGTGATTCTGTGACTGAGGAATGGCATTTGGAGCTGCAATGCAATTAAGGAGTTTCTGAGGGTTTTCTAAATCACAGTCTCTCTTCACAACCTGTTCAGGGATGACAGCTAACGCTGTGGGGAAGATGTGATCATCTCCCGAGGACAGCACAGCTCCCACAGCACTGAAAGCATCACAATTTGTTCTCTTTGACTTCCGGCAGACGGTCTAATTGTATGAAAGAGCATCACTCTCCATTTGGTCAGAAGATGTATTCTGAGCTAAGTTTACCTAATGCTTTCCTGATTTGTGTGGTTTTTGCTCTTTTTTCTCCCTCCCTAGAGCTGGACAACAATGTGGTCTTAGTCCGGCAATCAAACATGAAAGAAAACCCATATGTATAAAGTACCCTCCTCATGCTGGAACTTATCCAGAAGAGACAAATTGTCTTCATACAGGAGGTCTGGATTTATCTTTCTTCCCATTAAAAAAAGGAAAAATCTGGCATGAGAAATGTCTTGGGATAGGGGCAATACAGTGGCCATTGCCAGTGGTGCTGAGCTGTGCTGCCAGACCTGAGTGCTCAGGGATGCAGGGAGGCCTTTGCAAAGCCGGCACAGGGCAAATTCATGGTAGGAGAGGGGCTGTCACTTGTCCCCTGTGCCCCAGGGTGAGCAGCAAACACATTGGATTAGTGTCTCTTAGAAGAAGGATTTCAAGCCTTTTTACTAAAGTCCACACCTGGCTTGACCTGAAAAACTGAGCCAGTGTGTAGGAAAGGTGGGAATGCTGGTCCAAAAAGGGCCTGGCAACCCTTGGCATTTTTGGGGGTGCAATGACATGGTGGTGACTGAGCTTTGGGGGGCCGTGTTCCTGCCCTTTCCCTTCTAGGTTTTGCTGCCAATGAACCTCTCAAAGCCAGGTTGGATGGAGCTCTGAGCAACCTGGTGTAGTCAAAGTTGTCCCTGCTCATGGCAGGGTGGGTGGAACTAGATGAGCTTTAAGCTCCCTTTCAACCCAAACCATTATTCTCTCTGGAGGGCTCTGGATTTGAATATGTTGGAGAGCAGCTCTACACCTGCTGAAAGCAGTGGGAAGTTTTGCAGAAGGCAATCTGTGGGAGAAATATGTGGATATTCTTGGGAAGAAAAACGTCTCACAGATTCTATTAAATTTGCTGTACCCTATTCAAGCTCTGTTCAAAAAGACTTCTGCAGCTCATGGTAGAATTGCCAGCCTGGAGGTGTCAGATGGAGCAGATAGTCCTGTGAGATTCCCTGGCCTTGCACATCTCCTCTTCTAAAGCTGGAATTATCTGGCCTCACCTCCTTTCAAATGCAGACCAAAACCAGCCTGACAGTGACTTGGACACCAAAGCTGGGCTCTCCTTCCATGTGTTCCTCTGGTCCCAGCTCCCTGTGTGGCTGCCTGGGTGCTGTTTCCATCCCAGGACTGAGATTCAGATTGGCCGTGCTGGCTCTTGTACCCAGTTGGATCTAAAAGTACACAGCTCTCGGGGCTTCCCACCTTCCTCCTCCCCATCAGTGCTGAACAGTCAGACACGGAGCACGCCACTGCCTTCCCTCTGGCTCACAGACTGAATCCGCAGGGCAATCCCGCCGGCTGCAAAAACAACCCTGCCTTTCCAACCAGGCCACCCAACCTAGCAATGATGGATGCGGTTGTGTTTGAGGTTGAGTCAGCTTCCTCCCCCACCTCCAGCCTGTGCCGCTCCGGTGGCTTTGTGCCTCCTGTCTGTCTGCTGGGAAGAGGAGGCCAGGTCCCCCTTTCCTTGTGGGAAAAGTGACCCAAGCCAGTGCTCCGTTGTGCTGTCGGTGGTGCTGGGAGGGGGCAAACCCGCTGGCCCGGGGGGCTGATACGGGGATGAGAGCAAGGGGTCTGACCTTTTGAGCAAAAGCCGCATTAAATTACAGGAGTGCTGACGGCTGTGCCACTATGGGCAAGGGCACAACACAGTTGTTTGTCAAGGTTAACCACCGCCATGGAGCTCTCGTGGGCAGCTGGAAGCTGTGGTGCAGCCACCGCTGTGCCGCGGCCTCTCTGAGCACGTGGCCATGGGCACTGCTGTTCAGGAAAATGGCTCAGGAATGTTTCCCCCCCTTACACCTACCAGCTGCACCTTTTAATTTGGCTTTTCTGGGATTGTGTACCTAGTGGTGACCTAACACGTGGTGAAATATTTGGGGAATGGCTCTGTGAGTGGACGGCGAGGCAAGGGAAGTCCTTAGCTTGTTTTGGACGCAGACACTGTATTTTCTTTGCTCAGCTCCTTTTCAAGATTTGCTTTGTTCCTTCTGACTTGCCCCTCTCTGAGACCATCCTCCTTCAGGATATCATTATCCCCATGCTGATTTAAATTGGGATGACCCTTAATGAGGCCACTTTGTAATTCAGTGCACTGCTCTTTCCTCCCCACACTGGCCAGAAGTTCTTTCCATTCCTCTTAGTGCATCCTCTCAACCCAAAGAGACTCCTCCTGCTTCCACACTCTTTCTTGGTGTTTCCCAGGCAGGCTGTAAGATGACGGATATGTAGGAGAACTGATGCACCAAAATCAGGGTGCTCAGACGTGGTTACTGCTGCAGGGGCAGTGGCAGACCTTGCTGTTTCTCCAAGCTGTCACTTGCTGGATGTGCTGGAATAGCTGGGACGTTTGCACATGAGATGGAGCTGTGCTTCTGCCTCCTGGTGGGAGCTGGCTCCTGGATGGACATGTCATGCCAGGCTGGATTCCCTGTCCTTTTTGGCGTAACAGGAACTGTAGCAGTGCTGGAACACAGCTTAAGATTTGCCCTCACGATTTTTGGCAGGCAGGAGGTGTATGAAGCTGGGCTGCACTGTGCTTAGAAGGTGCTTCCCTCTGACTGCTTGATGGTCGACACTGCCAGGGACAGCAGGACACAGGAATCCCTGTGTGTGCATGGTCCAGTACATTTGCACTTTTCCCATTTTCTTACCTGGCTCAGGGAGCCCTGATCAGGCAGATGGGGCTTTTCCAAGGCCAGCTGTGTCCTAGTTTTGTGTTTCATAGCTGAGCAATGTCCCCCCAAGAGCTGCCCCTGGGAAGCGAGGAAAGGGAAATGGCTGCAGCTTGCATCTGGGGACAAAGGAATGGGCTAAGCACAGCAAATGGGTTAAGCACAGCTGGACAGAGGCAGGAGCCAGCCTGGAATATGGTGCCTGGAGTGGAAACTGGTTCCCAAGCCTTCTCTGCTCCCCAAACTTTCTGACTCACATCCTGTATCCACCACCATGGTGTGCAGATGCTGTCCCTTGCTCCAGGCGTGTTTCAGAGTCTTACCAGAGTCCTCCTTAAGTCCATAAGTGAAGCACTGTTCCACTTCAAGCAAAGCATTGGTCAGGCCCATAATAAACAGCAAGCTCTGACATTTAACACATGTAATACTGTTTGCCCAGTTTTAAAAAGGAAATATTATCTAAGCGCTCCTCTGAAGACTAGAGCCACCCACACTTAGCTGTGTTAGGTTTGGCCAGTTTGACCTGTGCAATATTGCTATCGCTTCCAGAATATAACGTTCTGAATCCCTTATAAACTGTGCAATGTACTGAATGAAAAGTTTCTCTGTATGTTCAAAAATCACCTCCCCCCCCAGATCCTTCTTGTGATAGAGAATAAATAAAGAAAAAAATTATAACTCCCTAAACTGATAGAAAATTAGCATGGTCATAAAAGACGTCTGTGGCTTTAGCAGCGCAGCTGAAAAGGAAAAATTAATAAACCTGCCACTCAGAAAGTAAGAGGCAGCGCTGAAGAATGACTGCTGCCATTTTAGCCTCCCAGCCCTTCTCCTCCCTGTGCAAGTGCAAAAATAGCCTCATGCCCTGTGCAGGAGGCATGAAAGTGCTCTGCTGTGGGACCCTTCCTGCAGGCACTGCTCAGCAGCAAACTGCTGTACAGCGCATGAATAGAGGATATCCTAAATTAATTTACATAGACATATAAATATATGCATGTGTGTGTTTTTTGTATGAAATATGAAACCAGTGATTTCTTAGCCAACCCCTTAATTTGTCTGAAACAGCACAGGCATAATGGAAACTGCCCACACATTTTTCCATTAAAAGTTACAAAGGGAAAGAAGTGGGGAATTGATGATAGAAAAACACATGCTCTCTCAGCTGGCACAGAAATGCCATGGAGCCAGGCAGCAACACACGCTCACTCCAGCTTGCTGGGAGAGTGTCATCTTTATTCTGGTGGTCTTCCTGCTGATGGTCTCCCTCCTCAGTGCACTGGGTTCCGTGTGTTTGGAGGGGAGGGACGTGGCCATGCTGGTGCCCGTGCAGGTGGATGCAGTGAGCATGGAGAAACCCGAGTTTGTCCATATCCGTTTTGATGGTTTCCTCTTCTGGGTGAGAAAGAGCCTTGCCATGCCACTGCCCCTTCTGCGGTGCTGGGTGGTCCTGTGAGTGGCGGTGGGACTGCAGAGTAGCTGTGCCTGGGTAGCTTGTGAACAGGCTCTGACAGCTTCCTGCTCCTGCTAGGAATGGCACATGCCAGGTTTCTGCATAGTCCATCCAGCTTGATGTGACTTTCTCCAGGGATGGATGAATGTGTGACTCTGCTGCTGAGAGTAAGCTAAAACCAAACTGCTGTGGGCCATGCTGGCTGCTGGTTGGTTCCAGGGGTGTCCTGATGGACAACAAAGGAAGGGGAGAAAGGGAAGGCCTGGGGGAGCACTGGTGGCTCCTCAGAAGAGGCAGCTCCCTGGGCCATCACTCAGTTCTCCCTCACTGCCTTCCTGCTGCCAGCCAGGGAGACACCACAAGACACTGTGGCATTAAGGCCTTGCCATTCTGTCAGGGCAGATTTTTGAAAAGGAAAAGGTAACTTCCCCCTTTCCTGCCTTCAGCTGGCCTGGCCCCACTCAGCTGCAAGTGTCAGGTGCATCAGGAACTCATTGCAACCAGCCCTACAACCTCACCGTGAACGCTGTATCTGGAACAGCCTCACGAGCTCACCAGCATTTTTCCAAAGAATGCCTTGTGTTGACAGTGCTAACCAGTCTTCACAGCGGGAGGGGGGAAAAGCAGCTGGTAACGAATGCAGGGCTGTGGGGTTTCATGGATGTGTGTATGGTTCTGGTTTTCGCTATATTGTCCTATAACCCATATGCATCACTGTGGGTTATGTCAGTGGAATTTTGCTGCTCAGCAGCTGTCCGGGCAATGTGAAGCCAGGCCCACTCATCCTTTTAACCATCAAAGGTACGATTCAATCCATTTACGGTTGCCTCGGGGCACTGCTCCACACATCTTTCACAGCAGCTGTGCCAGTTAAATGCATTCCCACCAACTTGACTCAGAAGCCATGCTGCAATCTGTATCTGCTGATTGATTGGGGGTTAAAAATAAATTGGATGACTTGATTGATTCCTTGTTTCAGTTTCCCTGTTCAGTTATGCTTGTTTCAATCCCCCCATATCTTTGGTTGAGTGTTCCAATATGCCTGTTCTGTGGTAACGTGAGAAACATAACAACAGCTTTTCCTAACCACTGACCTGTGCCTGGGAACGTGAGCCACAAACCCCTCCTTGAGTCTTGTTCTAATATGAAGAGCCTTTTATTTAAAAGACTGAGCCGAATTTGGCCGTGGTAAACTCCAGCACCTTGCTAAAGTCTACTACACAAAGTCATTTCACATACAACCTTTGTCACTGGAAAGGAGATAAAGAAAAGAGAAAATAAAATAAGCAGCCCAGCCTTGAATGGATCATAATTTATTACGAAATAGGAAAGACTTTGTATTTAATAAAGACTGTTGCTTAGGACAGCAGACTCTCTCAATCTGTGCTCATCCTATGAAACACCTGGTAGGTCCTATCAGAAGTTATTTGCCTCCCTCAGTTTCCAGCCTTGGCAAATTACGAGTGGTAAGACTTGAAACTTTGTGCGTCATTTCATTTATTAGAATAATTTTTCCTCTTCCCTGACACTTTATGTGTTACGTTCTGTATTAATAGTGTAGTAGCATTTCTCAATAGCAGCATAATCTACTAATCCACAAAGGGCAGGGATGTGTTTTGTATTTCTAGAATTGTGACTGACCGCTCTCTCATCTCCCTCCCGGAGAAACCTGAGAATGTTGTTCCCTGCCACACTGTTAAGTAAGAAGCAGAGCTTTCTCCCTGAAAATACCTGTCTTCCCTGCGAAGTGACTGATCCTGGAGTTCCTTGTGCCTTTCATCCATCTGCTGTCAATTTAACTGGCTCCACGAGCTAGTGGCGCCTTCATATGACCTTGCAAGAATTTACAAAATCTGGTTTCTATAAAAAATAAGGGGTGATCCCCATGTTTACCCTCTTGCTCAACTAACCATGTTTTGTTACTACCAGCTTGTGCTAGAACTTATCCACGTCTTCCCCAGCAACCCAAGTCTGGATCTGGGATGCTCCGATGGCTTGGCCAAGTTTTCCAGCTGCCGAGGTTACCTCAGCAGATCAGTTGCTGTCGCAGATGTGTGGTGGCTTTGCCCGGACCGCTGTGTTTCTGGAGATCTGGAGCCTGAGCAGGGCTGGAGCTCTGAGGCCCGGCAGATCCGGGAGAGCCTCCAGCACGGGTCAGACTGGGTGTGCCCACCCCAGGCTGCCTTTGAACCCCCTGGTTCGCACCACCTGGGCAGACCAACACAGGCCTGACCCTGCCCAGGCCAGCGGCGTTGTAGTGCCCGTGTTCGTGCCAGGGGCACCACGCACATCTCTCTGTGAACTCACAATCAACCAGGCCTGAGAGGCCAAGAGAGACACGGAAAAGATTTACAGGATGCCACAGAAGGGTTCGAGTTGGAACGGACCTTAAATATCATCTATGTGTGTCTGTATATAGCACAGGGAATTGTCTTTGTGTCTGTCTTGAATCTTCGAGCTCAGACTGCGATGCCGGTCGGCTTTACCACTGCGTGAGGTTCCACATGTGTGTGTCAGACCACATAACCCCAAAATAGGCATTTCTCGAGTGACATTTAGCCTTAGTTTTCCAAATGAAGACACTGACTTGCAGCAAGGCAGTCTTCCACAGGATGGAACTGTAAGTATTTATTTACCCAGGCTGTAACTTTTATCTTTCATCAGAATGCAGGTATGAGCTGCTAAATGACAGGTTTATGTATGTAAACTTGCACTTTATAAAAATTTGGAAATAAAACCTTTGCCTAACAACAGTCGTGTTCTTGGAAATCAAGTTTCATCTACAGAAGCCTTTCATGTTATAGACATATCCCACATGTGAGTCATTGTTACAATTCAATAAATACTTTACAAAAATAATGCTAGCTTTTTAAAAAAATTAAGACATTTTAAGTCACTAATAGTTCCTCCCAGAGAGCTTCACTTAAAGAATAACTACTTCTGTAGGACACTGTGCACTCAGCATGAGAAAACGGGGGGAAAAGGGCTGGTTGTCTCTTTTATCTCAGGGAACTTGTGGATTCCACTTTCACTGTTCTCTAAAAAAATAAACTTTTTTATTTTCTTAAAAGAAAGAAACAAGCAAATCCAAACATTTTTCATATTAAAAACCGGGAAGGAACTGTGATTTGTTTTGTTCTTTGACATGGATTCCTTCTCTGACCTCACTCCTCCAAAGAGTTACAGCATGCTCAGTTCACAGGTAGCTGCTCTGGAGACATAAGCCCCAACAGCTGCAGCTCTGTATCTGAGATGTCTCCAGGAGTGGGCTGTTTGTAACTCTTGCAGAACCACTCCATCAGGACTTTTTCTGGCCTGTAGGAAAACCACAGCTACAACTTCCTGCAAGCCTACCCCAGGTGGACTGCAAAGACCTGAGTTAGAAGGTAACAGGAAGAATTCCAAGAGAAAAATTACTAGGGATTTTCTATATTCATTTTTGACTACTACCCCTCAAAAAAAAAATTCTTCCCTTCTTAGATATGACTAGTCATGAAACCAATTATAGAGAAAACTGATGCTGTAGGTGCATTAATCTTGTAAACCATTCCCATATGGAAGAGTACATTCTTCAATCCCATTGTTTATAACAACTTTTAAATATGTGCCTCCTCAGCTGGGGCCTTGGGGCCTGACGGTGATGGCAGCTACCCCCCAACCCCTCCATTATGTTACAGATGGGAAATAAAATGAAATGCACATTATTACATGAATGTTACTGCAGTATAAAATCCTATCAGGACAAGATTTATGTACGTCTGTATGCAAAAATAGGTGTGTGTGAGACAGAGAGATACGTGTTTATAAATTACACACACTATGAAAAATACTTATGTATTATATTACAACTATATACATTCATTAGAAAGGAACTGATCAACCCCTGTCGAGGAGCCAACGCAGCAGCCATCATCAGTTCTTTGGCATCCTGGAAACGAATGCTATTTTGTGTCTGAAGAAGAGGAAAATCTTCTCAGTATTCCCTTGCTTCCTGAAACTGCTTGTAGTAGTCTTCGTCTGACGGGTTTTCTGTACACTTCTGCCCATTGTTGGGAGGCCGGGCTTCATTGTAGCGGCTCCAGTCACCTTTGCATATGATCCAAGGCAGGATGTCCACTTTGTAATGGAGTTCTGCTGAGAATTCGATGCTGATCAGGTTTGGCGTCCCTGCCCCTTTGCCCCTGGTGATCAGCTGCATGTTATCATCATAGCAGCAGTGCTGCGCTGCAAGTGTGGTGCTCTCCAAGGACAGCATGGAGCGGATGCAGTATCGTGCCGTGGGCTTGTAGATCTCCAGTTTTTCCTTTGGACCACTCGCATCTTTCCAGCGGAAGTTCTTCCTCTTAGGTCGATCATAGATCTCAGCGGTGCTGTACGCAACTTCTCTGGGGTAGGAGCACGGGCAGCTGGGAAGATCATTGACCACTTTGTGCATGTATTTCTTCAGGAACTCACTCTTGCAGCTCATCCATCTCTCACAGCTATCAGTATCTGTTTCAGGGCAGGAAATGGAAACTTAAGATACATTAAGCAGCATCCCAGTTCGTGTGATCAGTGATAACGAATGAGTAAAGTGTAGCTGTTCAGCACCAGTGCTCTGCTTTAGAAAGGAAGGGCAGTCACAGCTTGCTGCCCTGCCCACAGTGTATTACTGTGCTGTCTTGTCAGATAAAGAAGCCACGTGTGACCGACTTCAGTGCCTCAGGCAGTGCTAGTCTGAGGTGCAGTGCTAGTCTGAGGTACAGTGCAGAACCAGGCCAGCAGGAATCCGTGACGCTTCTACCTGGCAAATGCTAATTAAGCTACTGATAATGCAGCACAAGAGACACTACCATGGGTTGATAAGCAACAGAAATAGGGAAATCACAGTGGTTTGGTGGCAGTCTCCAGCTGGAACCCTTAGTCAGAACACACTCACCGGGAGAAACAGCAGTCAGATGTTCAAGAGCTAAGTTTCAGATGATGCTAGAGATTTCAAGATGGCAAGAAAGGCCTGGATTACTCTTCCTGAAGTTCATTTTAGGCCCTAATTCAGTCTTCCTTTTAAAAAAGAAATACTTTTTTCTATTTGGTCTCCACTTTCCAAAGGGGTACTTCATGCATCTGTAGTTCAAACATGGAGACTGACATCTTAGCTGGCAAATGCAGCCAGCAGTGATTCAGGTTCTAAAAGGGGCTATATGACATAACATCAGAGTGGCTGCACATCAGGAGGAGTTAATGGCACCGGAGCCATGATGTATGTGTGGGATTAAAGAGACTTATAGACCAGTAGCATATTTAATACCGGCACTTTACTATTTTGCAAGACTTGGGAGAATCCGGTTAAACATCTCCTACCTAAACATTAAAGGTGTCTGTATCATTCTACGGGCTGTCAAAAAACCCCAGCATATCTTGTTCCATGCTTACTTCAGAGGACTCTGCAGGAGGGTAACTCACTGGCACCTAAAACTCTTAGAGCAAACACTCTTGCAAAATATTTACTTAGTTATCTGTGTCCTGGTTTTCTATCTTCTTAAAGAGTCCCATCCTGGCTGTCATTAACTATTGTGCTCTGCCACCATAGGAGGGAGGTGCTGGGTTACACTATTTATTCAATTAATCAAGTGTTGGAGGGACAAAATCAGAACATTGAAGATGTTGGATTGAGTTTTAGATATTTCAGAATCAAGCCCTGCCCTATAAAATTGCTATAAAATTGCTTTGGCTACCCCTACTGCAGCACACAGAGCTATAAAAGCAATGCATGCTCATAAAAGTCATTGCCCTTTTTTATTTTTTTGATGTGACAGCTGTATTTTAGATGCTTTTATAGGGTCTTCCATTCCAGGCTATTTCAGCAAAATAATAAAGAGTGTTCGATTTTTTTCCCCCTCCATTAGTGTGGAGTCTTACAGCTCTTTTCAGAATTAGGACAGCAAATAACCATTTTATGATGAAACAAGAACAGGACTTAAGGGGAGAAAGATTCTATGACTGAAGCAAATGTTCAGATCATAAACATAAGCAAGATAATAAATGGCTGTTATTATTGACATTTTTAATGCTAAACTCAGTATCTTGATCCCACAGGACTAAGAAAACCTTAAGGAAGTCTCTTATCTGTTACTGAAGGATTGACTGGGCTGCTTACCAACTTCAAACAGTTTGGTTGCGTTGAAGTCTTCACTCCCTGCAAGTAAACTCACTTCTGTGGCAGCTGTCCGGAAGGTATCTTCGATCCCTAAGACAAACACGTGTTAGTGGTGCTGCTGTTTTCCTGTTAAAACACAATGGAATCAGCTGCCTCCTTGCCACCCCTCCTTCCCCAGGCTTTGCAAGGTGCTTTGGTTTGGCAGGGGAGCATTCTGAAGTTCCTTTAAAAGCATAATGACCAAGGAATCTGTGCTGTTAGGAAGGTAAAACAGAGCTATAGGCCTGAAGACAGGTGAGTAAGTTCATCTCCCTATGTGGGCAACCATTTTTCAATGAAGAATGATTCTGTGACAAGAATACTGGTGCTTGTTGGTCTCTCCCAACGCTAGGGAGTTAAAAGGTGTGAGTAGGCAAGAGATAACCAACCTCTCCAAGCAATTCCATCCCCCCAACTCATAGCTGTCAAATAAAATACCAGGGTCTCAACGTATCAGGATCTACCAGCAACCTCCAGTTAACTGTTTGCTATCAGTAGAGAGACACAGAGATTGCCAGAGAAATGATCTTGCCAAAGTACACAGCTTTTGTTGCTGCTTTACTTCAGCCTATTGACCAGCCTAACATTCCTGTGCCGTGTAGGATTAACACAAGTATCTCCTCAAAAAAACTCAAAAAGGTTTTAGTTTCTTTTTCTTTCCTCTCCATTTGAATTAAAAACCTCTAAAGAGAGCAGAAAGATCTTTAATATGTGATAACTATATGGTTAATAATGAAGTCTATTCACCATCTGCCTTCTTACCAATGAACTTTCTCCTGCTCTCCTGAGCTGGGGCATAATAATGGCCTGTAAAACTTCAAAACAGCCTCAGGCCAATTTTCAATAAAATTATCATAGGGTTTTGCCTTAAGTCCAGCACTAGATGTAGAATAATAGATACCCAAGAACCCATTACAAGGCAGTAATTCACTGCTGGAATTATAAACAGCAGAAGCTGAGCTTTGCCCTTGTAATTTTAAAAATGTCAGCACAGCCTCAAAGAGTGAGTATATTTTGCTTGCTGATCGTTGGAGGTCTGTTATATGACATAATGTATTCTTTCAAGTTTGCCACTGTTTGGTGCTAGCTGGTAATAAATACTAGAGAATATAACTGGGGGTTACTTGCTTTCTTCTGGAATTACCCCTTATTATTGAGGTTTTAGGATGTATGAGAGCATGCAGAAACATTTTTCCCCTGAACTGCCTAGCAGCTGTTGCCTTGCAATGGAGACACAACTCTATCTGCGAGTGAGAAACTTCTCTCCAACTCTCTCACCAAGTCTTCTAAGTCTCCTCTCCAGCACTGCTGACATTTCACTTCCCATTAAAAAAAGCCTGACCTCCAGTCTGAGAATTTTTCCTTTCTGAGTCATTAAGTAAACTGAGAGTAATGCATACCACTACGACTTGTGTTTTCACTTCTCTCTGATCATGGGAAGTAATGAACTTGCACCTATCCCCTGCATTATAGCAGCTACTGCATGACAAATCGGTCTAAATTCAAACACAGAGCAACATTTAAAAAATAGTTTTCCATAGCAGCTTCACATTTTCACAGTGTAGGCTTGAGTGCTCAGCCCTGATTTTGCCAAAGTGAAGAGTTGTGTGATGGTAAGGACACTTCAAACGTCAGGTCCTGTGAATGGGCAGGAGCTAAGACAAGGCTCCTTGGCCATATTTTCTGAATATATTCAAGTCAAAACTATACATTCCTTCACCCCTGTTCACCATGCAGGCAATGCCATTCACTACACAGCAAAACAGGAGCTCACTGAGGTAACAGCACAGCTGGTTTGAAATTCTAAAACAGCTCCAAATTTGTTTCAAGAGAATAGATCACACCCTTTGGAATACAAAACGCCTGCGCACAGAAACGACTGCCACCACCTAAAGAAGCTCTGCACTTGTCTTTTAAGTCCCGGGGGATGGTGGACTGCATCTAGCAGTATATCATTACTACAAATAAATGGCGTTGAAAATCAGCGAGTCTTTTCCCAGTGGAACCCTTACCTTGCCCTGGAACGCACGGGCCCCAGGCTTTGTGTACAGGAGGGCTCTCCCACCCCGTGCCCACCTCTCCCTGCTCCCCCTGGCAGCAGCTCCCACCAACAGCTCCCACCTGGGCAGTTGGGCCTGTCGCAGGTGCGGGACTCGGTGGCCGTGCAGGCGTATCCGCAGGACCTCGTGCGCTTCTGGTTGCCGCTCCCGCAGGTGACGCTGCACGGGGACCACGGGCTCCAGTCGCCCTCACCATCGATGTAATCTGTGCAAGGACAAACATGAGGAAGGAAATGAAGAAACAAAACTCCTACTACCCAAAACTACCGTGTAGTGTTTTTTATTAAGAAGGCAAAACAAGAATGGAATCCAGATGTCTCTACCTGAAGCTTGGGCCGAACGCCAGGCACAAGCCTGCTGTTTAAATGGTTTTCACACTTGATGCTCCTCAGGGAAATGCATGCAACATTATTTGAAAAAATATTTCCTTTCTCTTTTGACCTTTCGGCAGCTGAGAATCCTCAGCAGCAGAGCTCGGTCACGAACTAGCAGTACACATCTATTCACATAATTTCCCTGCATATAGGAACATGTTTATGGACCACAGACTAATCAGGCACAGGATAGATTAAGTTTTCTTTTTCATCTTTTCAAAACACACAGCAATAGCACAACAATTCTGAATTTTTAGGGAAAGATGCATGTTATTGGGATATGGGAACCTAAGGGTCCTGAGTGAAAATCAAAATTTTGTTTTTCAGTCCCTTGAACAGGGTACAGATATTTCAGGAATACTGCTATGAGAACAGGGAACTGCATGCTCCTCTTGCACTGAGAACAACATGCAATTTTTAGTGTTTCATGTGGATTATTAAATAACGTCAAATCTGACTATTTACTAGAAGGAACCTTCTGAAAAAGAAACATGATTTTATCCTCTTCTGGTAGACAGGCAAAGGCACTGGACACCAGGTCTGCACTGCAGAAGCTGGCTCTGCTGTGAGTACCTAAACTCTTCAGAACTAGCCTCCTTTGTGTGCTGTGTAAACTGTTGCACATCCCACCATGCGAAGGCCACAAAACAAAGCCCATGAACCCATCCCAGTTTTCTTGCCTTCCCACTGGCCTCCCCAGCTGAGGGAACATTTGCCTTAATGGCTTTCCCTGCAACCTACAGGAGATATTTTACTGATTCTGTGATCATAACTTGCAGCCACAGCTCGTTTGGGTTACACCACCACTGGCAGCAAAGCAAAATCTGGTTAAGTGGCTCTGAGGCAGCCCTGCTCTATAGCTATAGGTAAGAGTACCTAAGCTACGGCAAGACCCAGGGAGGATCCCTGCCTTCCCTGGCTTCTGTGCTACACGAGATTCCTGCTCCCCCCACAGCCATGCTGTCTATGGGCTTCCTGAGCTGGTTAGTAGAACACGTAACTTGATTTGTACCATATGTAATGACTGACGACAACTCTGTGGGGTGCTATTAAACATTTATTGCCAGGAGCATGGCAATGTTATGTATCTCACTTGGAGCAAGCTGCCTAGATGTGAGTTCCTCGTGGCAAGGACCTTATGTATTTCTCCTCCTTTTCTGACGTGGCTGATGATGGGGAAGCCACCACACTGGAACCACGTGTCCATGCTGTGATGTGGGTGTGAACATGGCTAATGTCGGTGTGTGAGACCCATGGTTCTGGGATTTGCCAGCAGGCAGGCACCACAGCAGTCCAAAAACACATCAGATGTCTCAGGAAAATGTGATCTGCCCTCCGTGCCTGGCCCTGCTCTTCTTCCCAGCTCTTTTCCAACTCTTTTTTATCCATGTGGTTGGTGAGGAGAAGGGCAGGTGAGCAGGTGCAATGGCTGTCAAACAGGCCAGCCCAGGAGGCCCAGGAAGGGCAGGGAGAGCCCTTGGCAGTGGCAGGAGGAGAGAGACACACACAGAGGAAAGGTGTGAACACATCGGTGGGTGGAATATCTAAGCCCCACATGGGAAGGATCTGCTGCTACATCCTCCTGGACAAGGCCAATGGCACACAGCATTTCAGGTTAGACAGAAGGCCAGGAGCTGTTTCCAGTTAGTTGGATGCTCGGGTGTGCAGCAGAGAGCTCTAGGATAATTTTCAGACCTACCTGCCTTGTGTTTACACTGCACTGTGCTGCACACTATTGAATATACCAGGTTAGATTTTCAGCTGGAGCTCAACCGTTTCTTCCTATTTTCATATTTGTAATTCTCACTATGTCTTTTCTACTGCAATTATTTGTGAAAGCAATTTTATTTAACTTAAATGAATAACTACCTAAGATATGAATTCTTGGCAATAAACCCTGCCCACAAATAAATGTAGGTGCAAAAAGAGGGGATAGACTTTAATCTTCTGGCCACAAAATTTAATACATATGTGTGTGTTTAAACACATCATTCTGCAAAAACTCTCTCTTGATTTTTAAGACTCTAGTACTTCAAGTTAGCCAAATCATGGGTAAAATAAGGCTGAAGCAGTGCATGACAGGCACTTGGCAGCATCTGGGGAATAACAACAGAAATGCCAGGGTAAAAGTACTGTGGCTCGGACACCTTGTTCTGACTAAAAGTTGTTTGTATTTACACACAACTCAAATTCAAGGGGCTCTGAGCTTCCTGTGAGCACAGTTTAGCTCACCTCCCTTGGGTCATTCCCATGTGGACAGTCACAGCCTGTCAGGGCAGTGAATAGCTGTAGCTCCTCTCTGTTTCTAGTTTCTGCAACTGTTTCATGCAACAAGCTGAAAACAATTGTTTTTGCTGTGACACATCTGGAAGAATATTACACACGCAAATACACAATGTTCCTGCTGCACATGCTGCTCCCCACACATGCACCAACATAATTAATCTTATTTGTGTATCCACCAAACACTACCATGTTTCAGATCTTGCTCATTTATGCAATAGTTATATTCTGGTTCCCAAACCACGGCACGATTCTAAATTCGTACTTATCCTTACTCTAAAAATAAATATGAAACCTTGTTTCCTCTGCTTTTAAAAAAAGCACCCGTCAGACTAAAAAAAGGCCCTCTTCTGGGATAACTGGTATGATTTTCAAGATTATAGACTTACTAGAGGAATGCAGCTACCACAGTACAGCCTGTGCATCTGCACAGATTTGTATTTAAAAGCTGATGAACAAAAGCCACATGTTGAAAAATTCTATTTTGCTTGGCCTGCTCTCAGCGATGCCTCACCATTCTCATTTCCCCCACACTTGTTTTTACAATCCCAAGATGCCCGTACGAGGCCTGGAACGCAAACTTACCATACTCTGGCTGCTCCTTGGACTCAAATGTCCGGTGACTGGGTGCATGACTATCCCACCCACCGAGAGGGTTTAGGAAGTTGCTGTCCTCAGTAGTGCTGTCATACTTGTAGTCCTGGTCGCCGCTGCTCATGCGAGTCAAGGTGGAGGACCTCTGCCACCAGTTCCTCCAGTCAGGCGATGGGGCTGGCCAGTTGGGCTTGCTGCTCTCCTTCTGCAGATTCTTGTCTGTCTCTGTGTCGGGGCCATCCACCACTTCAATGGTAACCTGTGGGATTCAAAACAGCCCAGCCTGACTGTCAGTGCCTCCTCCTGAGGAGTGGGAAACTTTCCACACAGCAAAGACAAGGTGCTGCCTGGCAAAGGGGCTGTGCAATACCTTCGAGTTTGCATGTTGTAAACCATGTGGGGATTTATGAGCCCAGAGATATGCAGAGGCTGAGTGATTCCTTCTGCTACCTCTGCTGAATCAGACCTTGGAACAAAGGCTAGGAAAAATCCTGCATAAAATAATAACCCGTGCTGTGCCTAAACCCTTCGCAGCGGAATTTTCTGCCTTATGGGAAAAACATGTTTAGAGCCACACATACATGACCAGAAAAAAGAAAACCAAACCTGTACTCTATGCTGAGGCTGAATTTGAGGCAAGCATGAAGCACACCAGTGTGCAGAGCCTGTTCCAATGCCTTGGGCTGACTCAAGATGAGGCTAAGCAAGGCCATGAGTGTGAAGGTGAAGATGCACAGCCCAGGTATCTCTGGGTTTGCATCTGTCTTGCCCTCTGGCAGCAGCCCAGCTGTTACTGCTGCATGAAACCACACTTTGTGGCAGTGATGGGAGCCAGCAGCTCCTCTGACCAACGCTGAGTAAGTGACTTGCTGCAAAGCCCTCTAAAGTAGGTCCTTTTGTCGTGCTGGAAGAGTATAATGACCTCTTATGGTCAACCTGTTTATGGTTTCTACAGAAGCCCAGAACCAAAATTCAAAGTTTGCTGTCCAGTTCCCTCACAGACATCACAAATGTCACTATCATTGTGCATAGGAGCAACCCTTGATTGTTGCTTTCTGTGCTGAACAACGTGTAATTGTAAAACTCTTGGATAAATGCTGTGTGTGCATATAGGTGACTATTTAGGTAGAAGCAGAGACTAGCCACCAGAAAACTTGGCTCTGTGACTCATGCAAGCATTGCCTGGCCACAGATAAATCATAAAATGCTCTGATGTTTCATGTTAATGTGGTTCAGTGATTACACTGGACTGGCTAAACAAGCAGAAGTGACTATCAGATATATCTATAATGTTTAATAGGTACGGAGGCATTCTCAGCCTTTCAAGATGGTCTACAGTGAAAATCAGGTTGTATAAAACAGAAATAATGTACTATTATGCTAAAAGTCATTTACATGACTCTGTGGATGTGCAAGGTGCCTGAAAGATTAGTTTTATGCAATTGTTACTAGTAAAATCACAAGAAAAAGGAAGAAAAGGTCACAGCTACCTGTGATCCTCAGAGTGTGACATGGGAAGCAAAGTAGAATTGTCATATCTTCAGAGCTGCAGACACAAACAGTGCCCACATATCCTTTCTTTGAAGAAAGGAGATTTTGAATCTATTTCATGCTTTGCAGTTTACCATAGACCAGGCCATTGAAATGAAAAAACTTGCAGGCTACTATGAGGCTCCACTGGGAGAAAGAGCAAGAGCAAGGGAAAGTGCAGTTGTCAGCCTAATAGCATCTTTACACAAAGGGCATTTCACTCCCAGGCTAAATATGGAATTGGAACGATTACTTCATTAAACCTCAGTTTCTACAGACCAAGAATTAAAATGGATTTCATAAGCTTGAAAACATCAGGGTCAGTTCAGGCATTCAAAATTGTTTCATCTATCCAAGCAAAACAGAGTTTTCACAACAAATGAAAGGAAATCGCCTTACTGAGTAGCAACCACTGCCAGTGGTGGGGCTTTAGTACTCCCCACCTGGAAATCAGTACAACTCTAGTACTTTAGTAGCAAGTAGTTTTAGGACCACACTAACTCTCTGAGCAATGACTCAGCAAAGTGGAAAAAAAAATCCCTCTGATCAAAAATAATGATAATTGCTCCATTTGCTTTGATAATCTGTAGCTGTGTGACAGTCAATGAGCATGAACTTGCATTATTTCAGCCAGGGACAATTTGAAGAACCACAGGAACTTGGTTTTAAATAATGATTGATGATGCCAAGTCAGTTTAAGGAAAAGAGGGTTTGCAGGGACAGGGAAACGTTTGCTGAGCTTGGAGCTACACTGGTGAGGAAAGGCAGGTGGAACACACAGGCTTGCAGTGTCATCAGAGCCCACCAGACCTCCAGCAGCACTGCCACTAACTTACTTCCAAGACATATCTGTGTAGTCAGATAGCCACTGCAGTCTGTTTTTACCATGGAGGAAGCTTGTTAGAAAGGCCTCTAAAATGAGTTTTCCAACACACAGCCAATTTAAAAACCAAAACCAGCAGAAGCAAAATCCAGTGTGGTAGTCTAGCAAATAACTATGTTCTTCTCTCCACTGCTTTAAGCTTTGATTACCAAGGTGTTTATTGTGGCACAAAAATCACACAGTGAAAGAAATTCTGTAAGGAATCCTGGGATGGTCTGAACTGCCACTCTTGGAAATGAGAAGCCAGCTTCAAACGACTCTGCTGTTTTCAGGGACTTGGCTGTGCTCTGCTCAGCTCCATTTGACTTAATGGACCTTCCAGAGGCAGGGAGGAAATCAGTGCATAATCCTCCTCCACTCTGTGGCCCAAAAATTAGGGCAGAATTGTGAGAAGAGGCTGCTGTTTCAGGTGAGCAATTGCTCCCTTATCCCAGTCTAAAATTCTGAAAAATCAGCTTTCACTGAATACTTCCCAGTACTTACAGACAGACTTACAGTGTTAGTCCATGACTGTACATACACATACTCTAGTACATACGCATGGCATTGAAACATGTAATTGTTTCATCAGTTTCTATATTGGGGGCTGTTTGTAAAAAGGAATAAAGAAATCAAGAACTAGAGAATAAAGATCAAGAACTAGAGTCATAAAGAACAGGCGTTTAGAGAAGCTCTGGAAAAGCTTTCATGCTGTGTAAGTAATCCAACAAAAACATGTTCTCTTAAAAATTAAAAAATAGATCTGGTTTAGTAATTCTATCTTGCAGACCATTTTAGAGGCTGATTTCTTCTTCTAGTGATTATCAAAACTGTAAAGATTCTGTTTTTTCTCAAGCTTCCCAAAATGTTTGTGGTAACACAGTTCTTGTATAAATCTACAATCATCCCCAGAAGTATTCAAACCTAAAATAAAGCCACTTCTTTTATGGTTGTATGAGCTAGGAATAAGGACATTCCTCTGAAAACTGTTAAAAGCAATTGGCATAGGTACATTAAAACAAGAGATTTGCAGTCAATTTCTAATGAAACAAGTGTATCAAGCACAGATGTCTCCAGACACCAGCATCCAATTTTCTCCTGGCCAAAAATATACAGAAGATAAATATTATCCCAGCCTGCTGGAGTGCACAAAAAGTTCTGTGTTCTTCGTCCTGTTTACTGAGACAATGTTTCTGAATTCACTTTACTGGTGTAAACATTGCCCTAAGCAACTGGAAGATTATGTTTCAGGAAGAATCATGTTTGTGATATTGTGCAAGCAGCAGATCCTACAACATTTCTATCCTGTTTCTTTCATGCAATCAATGCAAATTTTCAAGACCAAACTTGCCATTCTGGTAAGATAGACATGTGCAAGTCAGCCACGAGGTAAGTGTAACAGGAGAACAGAAACAAGTTCATTGTAAGAGATTGAAATGGTAAATCTATCTTTACACAACATAATTTTAATTAAAATGCTATCAGCAGTGACATCAATTTACTTCTGGTTGTGTCATGTCACTTAGAACGGTTTTCTGGACTTGAAAAGTGAAGGACCCTCAAACTTTGTTGGGAGCAAAGAAGACAATGTGACCTGAAATCTGAAATTTCTATTTAATGTTGTCAATCCAATTTGCAATCTCTGATGAGCCCAACCAAACCCCAGAAATAAAAACATGTTCTAGCTCTGAATTCTGCACTCTGCAGCGAGCTCTTGTTGCAGCACGACACCGAGAAACCTGCACAGCTCTGGTATTGACAGAGGTTTAACCACAACCTGCTGCCCCCGGCTCTGCCCACACGACTCTCTCCAGCCGGCCAGAGGAACAACCAGCTCCTGCCAGGCTCCACCGTGCTTCCAGTGCTGCACCTGGCAACAACTGCTGTGCTACCACCTCAAGGCATTAAACCTCACAAGCCTTACAAGAAACAAGCACTACTGGAGCCCTCCAGCTCTTCTTGCACTAAATTAGGGATGAGACTGGTAGGACTGGTCAGACACTGAGTCTTCTGTGACAATGCCAAGAGGGTGTTGCTTTCCAGTGCAGTGAAATCAGCAGCTTCAAATGACAAATATAAATGATAGCTAAAAAGTACATCTAATAAAATGTGTGAAAAGTGACATTATGACGCTGGTGGAGGTGAGGGAAACGGCCATGAGTGAACCTGGAGAAGAGTTGAAGTCTGCAGTTCTTTTTTAAAAGCCTCTTCTCTGTAGTTTTGTGTGTTCCTAGAGTGGGTGGTTTTGTGTAGAAGTGCTTCTAAGAGAAGGTAGTAACCCAGTAGGTATCAAAGAGAGAAAATAGGTAAGAAATAGGTAACAAAGCTAACACAGCAGCACTGGAGTGGTGTGACTGGTGGATTTGGCCACAGGCCTCACGGCAAATAACAAAGATCAAGCAGGCATTAACTTCTTCTGGTTTAAAGCCACTCCTATCAATTAACATGGTTAAACATGGTTTTAAACAGGAATCCTACCTGTTTCTGTGCAGTTTTCACTCAGAACATGTCACCTCATCAAAATGTTTAACACATCCATTACAACTGGAGCTCACCCAGCTGTGTTTCAGCTCTATTGGTCATGAAGCTTGACCAAGATTTAAGTTCAGCGAGGAGCATTAATAACCACAAAATATCCTTATTGCCCAAAGAGGTTGTGATCTCCCTGTCCCTGGAGGTTTGACTGGGCTGGATAGGGCTCTGAATAACCTGATCTAGTGGAAGGTGTCCCTGCCACTGGCAGGGGAACTTGAACGAGATGATCTTGAAGGGCCTTTCCAACTCAAACCACTCTACAGTTCTATGAGTTTTCCCTTTTCTGCTCATTTGTCATGGTGTCGAGCACTGCTGGGGCAGCAGCAAAGCAGTGCAACAACAGAGCAGCACACTACCTGTCCCTGTTCCAGTACACACACCTGGGAAACCAGTAGTAAAAAGAAAAGGGTAGGGACACAGGCAAAAGTTCAGTTGCAGGTTGAAACATGTGGCTCCAAACAGAGGGTTGGCTGCTAAGAGTGGAGAGGTTGTAGAAGGCTGTTTGGAAAACACAAGAAAAACCCGTCAGGAATGGAAAACAGGCAGGTTCCTGTACACCTCCCATGTGACTTCATTCCGCTACTCAGGGGTAAGAACAATTCGGACTTACTCTGAATAATAACCCTGACCAATTACAGGGTCTGCATAGGCATCCCTTGACTAGTGTGTCAAACAAGTGCAAACCCAGACAATGGGAATTTTCCACTTGTGAAAGGAAATCCAAAGAAACTGTGTGATCGGTTCTTGTAATCACCTTCTCATCTAGAAGTCTTCCAGGCATTAACAGAATTGTTAAAATGATAAAAAAGAAGATAAAATACCCCAAACGAAGCAGCCAGTCTTTGGTCAACAGCAGCTAATGTGGTTACTCTCAACAATCAGTGTGGCAGGACAGCTGAAGCATAAAATGCCACTTGAAATGATGGGAGACTTTACAAGGCTAGAACACCACAGGAAGGTCAATAAGTGTTGTCCTGGTCTTGTATGCAAAGAGTCACATTCATTTGGATTACTGCAGCTCTAACTGTTGCTTCTGAGGGTTTTCTAGAAACAGTCTGCTGTACTTAGATTATCATCTGATAAATATGGCAGTATCTGAGGTAATCTGAATTCCTCTGATGGTGTTCTGATATTCACCAGTTCATCACTAAAAGAGCACACACCAGAACATGATACAGCAAGTGCCATCTCACAGGAACCAGAGAAGGAACAGCCCTGAACAGAACTCACTGGAGTATCTTTCCCACCTGCTTTTTTGGAAAAATTTTATGCCTCTTTCTTAGATTTTTAATTTCCCAGGTCTAACTTTCGTTAAAAAATGTTAATTTTGGTCTATGCAGTGGAAGGAAAAAGAAGTTTTGAGTCTTTGAGAAGAAAATATGGCCATTGTGCTATCTTAAAACAGAGGCTGTTTTCTCCTTTCCAACCTCTCAGTCCTAGGAGGACTCTTTAAATCAGCACTCCCAGGATTGTAACTTACAGAGCCGGGAGCCATTGTGCAAAAAGAAAAATAAGCATCAATTCTGTTTTCACCTCCAAATAGCTGACGAGAAATTTGCAAGTCAACAGATGTCACTATTTCTGTTCAGGTCAGTACAGTACTGTTTAACAAGAAGGAATTCACTATAATCCTGTTTTTCCTAAAAGAGTAGGCCAACTTTTACAACCTTGAGGCAAAGAAATAAACTGTCTCTGTAAGGAATTAATGAGAATTTTATCTCCACGAGGCTTGACCAGCTGCAAGACTGTCAACCAAGAACTTAAAGAAGCTTCATGTATCACTATTTACGCACCTAAGTAAGCAGAGTAAATGCAGAGTAAATAAAATGCAGAACTTAGGGAGCCTGTTTCTGAAAGGGCTCATCCTTGTGCACAAGAACTCTGGGATCAATGCTGCCCAATGCTTTTCAGTTTACAGGACTAGTCTTCCCAGTTCTCAGAGTCCAGCAAAACTGCTGACATAGCTGCTGACACATTTCCAAGATCAGGTGGTGGAAAAAGAGGTCATAGCAGCAGCAGTTACTATGAAGACAAGCCAGAGAACTGTTTCCATCTCTTTTATCTATTCCCTGTGTCTAAACATTGTATGCTGTTACCACTCAGAGAAGGTTTCTGTTTCCTCCTGTCCTCTCTGCCGTTTACATACTGTTCAAACAGTGATGTTACACTATTTGCCCCATGCCACAATCTGGAGCCCCTACAGCTTCCCAATGTTCCCTTCCTAAAGCCTTCTGGAATGGTTCTCCTAGCATGAGAGATGTTCCAGCTCATCCATGGTGAATGCAAGGGAGTGACACCATGGTGGCAGTTTGTTCTCACCCAGTCATGGAATCATGTGCTGGTTTGGGTTGGAAGAGGTCTTAAGGATCACCTCATTCCATCCCTGTGCCATGGACAAGGACACCTTCCACCAGACCACGTTGCTCAGAGCCCCATCCAGCCTGGCCTTGAACACTTCCAGGGATGGGGCAGCCACAGCTTCTCTGGGCACCCTGTGCCAGTGCCCCATCAACCTCACAGTAAAGAATTTCTTCCTAAAACTACTCTAAACTTATCCTCTCTCAGTTTAAAGCCATTCTCTCTTGTCCCATCACTCCATGCCCTTGTAAAGAGTCCCTCTCCAGCTCTCTTGGGGCCCCTTTAGCACTGGAAGGTGCTCTAGGGTGTCCCCTGAGCCTTCTTTTCTCCAGGCTGAACAGCCCCAGCCCTTTCAGCCTGTCTCCAGAACAGAGGTGCTCCAGCCCTCTTGAGCATATTGGCCTCTCACCAGCAGATCTATTACATCTTTACATACGTACTTCTTAGACATATCAAAAGGATGGTAATTTTGTGGGCTGGGGGACTCTAAGAAGCCAGGAATTAATTTAACCAGAAAACCAGATCTATTAGTGCATTGTTTTTATAAGCACATCTTAGGCAGAACAACATTTGAATTTATTGTTTTGGTTAAAAGAGACTGCTTATTAATGCCAATTTTGCTTTAAGGCTCTGAATTAAAAACAAATCACTCATTTTTTCCTCTTTCCGATCCTTGAAGTTTCAAGATGCAAGTGGCTTGTAAGAGGCTGTTCCAAACCCAAGAACTGTTTGAGGAGTAACATATAACAAAGTTTCTTGCAGACAACTTTTTTTTACTCCAAGCAGCTGCTGCAGAAATTAACTCTATGTTTCACTTCCATACAGAGGGAACACATTTTGAGCTGAAACTGGAAGACGTGTTCTCTGACAACCTTTGGGGATGGTTCCATTTTGTAATAACATACCAAAAGCAAATCTGTTCACAAACAAATTTTACAACAATAAATTGAAGATAGAAATTAAAATAGACATTTATTATCAACGAAGGTAATATGCTCCAAACGGCAATCATAAAGACGGGTTTAGTATCACCAACAGGTCTACATTGATCTCCACACCTATGCAATCAACATTATCCAGGGAGAAAATTGGAAAAAATTTGCAATATGTGCATTAACTTAGAGAGAAAAAGTGAGTATTATATATATTTTACATATAATACTATGTTACATTACATGATATTGTACTACAAACATTCTCTGTTGGTACAGACAGATTGTTCTGGCTGCGTGTCACAGAAGCCAGGCTGAAAGTTGTCTTGGTTCAGTAAAATAACTTTGTGTAAGTTATAAAAGAATCAGATGTTAACATAAATTTGTACCTGAATGTTGGGATTCTGCCCATTGATATCTGCTTTTGACAGGTCAGGGAAGTTTGGGAGATCCAGGAGAAAAGATCTGGGTCCATCTCTTTGCAAGGATGTATGCCCATTCTCCTGCCTGAATTGCTCCTTAGGAAATGGCCTGTGGGCAGCCTGGAGATCGGGGTATTCTCGTCGCTCCTCGGGGTTCAGGGTGAAACTGTCTTCAGGAGAATGGTCTTCTGCAGTCAGTGTGTTCTGGGGAAGGAAAGCAAGCACAATAATGACAACTGAGAGCATGCAGTCCTGCCAGTGCCCCCATCCCTCCAATGGCTGCAGCCTTATAGCACCCAGACCCATGGCTCACTACTGAAACACAAGTCTGTAACCAGCTGGCACAAGATAAAACTGAGCCAGACTCGGGGACTTTGCTCTTCCAGGCTCCTGAACCATTCCAGCCTTGTGGTGAGCACCTACACACGGACACAAGCATCAGACTTAAAACAAACCTAGAAACATGAGGCTCTGAAGTAACCCCTGGGAAATCAAGTTGTACCACATTAAGCATGTCCCTAAAAATGCTGAAAGGCATCCTTCTTATAAATCATTTTAGTTTGCTTTGTTCCAAAGTGAAGCAAAAACACTGACTGTTAAGGCCATGTTGAAATTTATGGTATTAAAAGATCCTACCACTGAGCTGGCAACCTCCCCTTCTCTCCCCTCAGTCTGCAACAACTTCCATCTCATCTCTGTGTTCCTCACCCAGTTCCTCTGGTCTTGAACATCTGAACCTTCCTTCCTCTGGGATCTCATTTTCATGTTTGCCTAATGGTGGGATTGAATTTCACCAAGCTGTGGGTCAGCGGTTAATGCTTTTGTTATTGTTGAGCGTACTTTTGGGTTTTGCAGTATATTACAGCAGGCTGCCTCTGAACCAGTAGCACTGCTGCCACTGCCTTTGACCTCACCAAGGAGACACATTTAGTATCAAAACACTGGCTCCCTGGGTTAGGACTGGCCTGGGGACTCGGGGAAAAAACAGCAGAGAAGTCCAATCTTCTTATGGCTATAAAAAAGAAAAAAAAAAGCATGGGGCAGATTCAGCACAGGTTTTGGGTTTGACTCAGCTGAAAAAATTTAGCTTGAGGTCTTAGTACAACTGCCTGGGGAGTTTTTATTTTCAGTTCATAAAGAGACAGCAAGCATGGAGAGGGTAAATGTTAAAGACCTATCTTTTAAAACAAGCACAATTAAAGTGGAATGGCCACATGTGGTTCTGGCTTTACGGAAGCATATTTTTGCCAGCATTTCTGGTTAAACGCAATCTCCATCCAGCTCCCCTGGTTCAAATTAAGCCATAGCATACCTTCAGCTAAGCTCTCAGACAGATAACAGCTCCAATGCCTTTTCTTTTATTTTGTGTTTATTTGCTTAGATGGTTATAAATTGACCTTTAAAGAGATTTTACAATATAACCTGTGCACAGTACAGGAAAATATTCAGTGAGTTAAAAGAAACTAAGCTTGAAGAGTTACCTCGGACTAAGTGAAATTGTATCAAGTAGAAATGAACGTGGCTCTCCTCTATCCTCCTCACTGCACTCCATTTGTAAAGAGCAAAATCAGATTTGGAAGAATTAATATTGTCTTTGTATTGTCATGCCCGGAATGGTTACACTCTAAAAGCATCAAAAAGGCAATTTTATACATTTATCTACAGCACAGGTTCAAATTCTGAATAAGTGTATGTGTGCAGTGCTAAAAATGCGTGTGCTCCTGACAGTCAGCTTTGCTTGAAGGCTAAAACAGGCTCTTCTCTTTGCTGGAGACCAGGAAGGACTTTCAGATGCCTTTGGTGGCCCACCCGTCATTCAACATAAAGCAGAAAGGAGATCACACAGCAGTAAGCTCTGAGAAATGAAACTGAGGGCCACTTAGCTAACTTTAGGTTCCTTACTCATATGCTAGTGCTTTAACTTAACACTTTTCAGATAGAATTTAACATGCGTGGTGCATGAGGATTAAATGGCTTTTCAGTTATGTCTGACTAACAACAGGGTGTAATAGTGTTGTGATTAAACTACTTCAGTCAGGAACCAAGAAAAAAAAGGTGGTACTTAACTACTTTTACTGGAGTATCATGCCCATAATCTTACCTTTATTAACAATAAAGTAAGATTTTATTAAAAATTAATAAAATTCTTACATACAATTTTATACTTTCCCTATCTGCCTGCTCCTTCAGGAGCATCCTGATTCTCCACACTAACATACCATGCAGTTAGAGCTGGCCAAGGACTTTGGAGACCCACATTTAGGTCTCTGACGACTTGGTGTGTGATCCTGACAGGTCACGGTCTGCTGGTGCCTCGGTGGGGATAACAGCACTTCCCTTCCTCACTGAGATATTTGTGGGGAGCTCAGCAACTACAATAATAAGGGCTATATAAAAAGTTTTTAATAGTGTCAAACAGATGGAATATCACATGGAGTTAGTTAGGAAATTGTCATGGTAAAGTAATGACATCAGGCTGATTGGGCCCACTACCAAGCTGCTTGGGGCAGGGACTGTCATTAATTACAGACCGAGCGCGACGGGGCTGTTTGACATTGGAAAGAGAAACGGAGGGAGAACAAGATAACTGCTCCATCCCAAAGGCTGCTGCAGGCAAGGCAGGATGGACCACTCTGCTTGCTCAGGGTGGACACAACCCAGAGACCCCAGTGACACATCAGGTACACATTTCTGATGGCAGCGACTGCCAAGCCCCAGAGCAGACACTGAGTGGGACATGGAGCTTGACTTCAAGAGCAGGCTTGACTAATGCCTGGCATTAGGAATGACCCAGGTTAAACACTGCGTGCTCTGTCTAGAGGCAGTGCTGTCTCTCAGTCCCTTTTGCAGGAGGAAAGCCCAAGATAGGACTCCTTGGGCCCCTGTGTCGTTCTTGCAACACAGGCAAATGGAAACGCTCGGCACGTGTGATCATTCCAGCTATCTGCTCATGGTACCATGAGTGAAAGGACTTTTGTTTCCAGTTAATAAAATGAAGAGAATGTACATTTTTTAGGAAGATACTTCTTGATGTCATGTGTAAGCTGATCTGGAGTATTATTAGAAATGTGTATTTCTGGTAAAAAGATTATTAAAGAAGCTGCCTCAAATAAAAGTGAGCTTGAACTGCATGTGAAGAGAAGACTGTGCTCACCCTGTGCTACTGCATTAGCTCTGCAAAGGCTCTTCCAAGACCCATCTAGCAGGAAAAAGTTTGTCCTTATTGCAATGCCAGCATCCTTTCTGAAGAAAACAGGGTTTATGTTCCAAAGCTAATAGATGAAATTTAATTTTTTTTTTGGGGGGATATTCTTCTCTTCTTACTTTTATGTTATTTCCCATGTTTATATTTCACACTATTTATTTTTAGGTGTACACGATTTTATTCCTGATGCTTTTGGGAAAGCAGTGTTGCTTGCCTTCCTTTAAAAGCTATGTCACTTCATTCAGAACTACTGACTCAGTTTCTTTGAAGTTACGACATTTCTAATTCAGGCACTCTGGTGTCTTACTCAAATGATGCATCTGCTCTAAATATTTTAAGATAAAACACTTTTCCCCCCTTCATTTAACAGGATTATTCACAATGTTTAAACTTTCCATTAAGATGATTTTGAGGGGTTACTCATACTGGCTGTAAGCTACAGTTCTGCAAGCCCCATGGGATCAGATAATTATAGAAGTTCCCAATACAAAAACAGCTTAGGATTTCTAAGTGTTCCAAGTGTGGACAGTAAATAAGGGCAGGAACATATAATCCACAGTTGTGTGACAAGGCAACAAAATAAACCCTCGAGAGAGAACCTGACACATTATTTGCATTACAGAATAATGCACCTTGCATCTCTGAAAGGGAGGGCAGTAGGTCAGTATGTATGAATGTCTTTGTGTCCATCCATAAACCACAAAAGAAGAGCAATTCACAGGGATTCTGTGAGGATAATTTTCAGTGCTGGTGATCCAGGCAGGACTTGCACTATGGCAGGGTTTAAGGTCCCAAGAGACAATCCTGCACATAGGAAAACTGTTCTGCCTGATACTGCAGCTTAACTCTTCAATAATCAGACTGGTATTTTAACGCCCTCCTTGGCTTTCCCATGATGTTTCTCCCTCTGTCATGACAGACATAAGCTGCAGGGAAATGTACTGTTTCTCTTCCCCACAGAGAAGCTAAACAGAAACGGGAACTTGTAAAAATACCAAACTAGGGGAAAAGGGAATTTCTCTGCAATTTTGGCAAGCAAGGAGTCCATCTCCCTCCTCTCTTCCTTATTTTAATACCATTTCCAGTTCTGGAAAAACAACCAAGACAGAGAATAAGTGAGGAATGACTGTAGCTACAGAAAATATTCTGAAGCAGTTGCTCTTTCTCTGTCCTTCATATTTATTACCTTCCTTCATTCACTTCCCACTTGCCAAAGTAACGGCACATTTGCAAGCACTGCTAATTATGGAGTTGAGAGGATTCTGGAAAACTGATACAATTTATATTCTAACAGCTCCCAGGCAGCAAGGGGATCTATTACTAAATCCAGGCTGCAGCTACATTGCTTTCTTATTTCTTGTATACTCCTTTGAAATATCTTGTAAAATGATCTTGACAAGAGGTCTTGAGTTGAAAACCGAGGGTCTGTCACTGCACTTTCATGATGCACCTGTACAGCATCTTCAACCACCAGCAACAAGGAACTTTTATTTATTAGGAAACTTCACAGACGCTATAAAAGATTATATTGCTATCAGAGACAAAATGAGGCCTGGGGCCTTCACAGAAAACCATTATAGCCATTAGGACTGGTTTCATTTCCCACCTGCCCAAACAGATTGTTTTCATTTTGAAGGCTGTCGTGGGTTTTCAGGTTAGTGCTAAACAATCACTTCAAAATCAAGTGGTCTGGGGAGGCCGAGTAACACACCAGGATACTACATGAGACTCTCACCTCCACAGACCCAAGATGTGTAATGAACTTGGGTGATCTAATCCCTGGAGTTTATTTATTTTTTTCATCTATCATGAGTATAAGCAGCATGGGACCTATCAGGGCAAGGTATGAGGACAGTGTTAGAGAAGCAGGCAGTGAGGGCAACAGCTGAGAAACATTGTTAGGGATACACAGAGAAAGATTTCTTTTATGGTTAATGCCACATATAGTCCAGGCAGTCAGATAGAAAGTCAGACCAGAGGGGTGTCACATCAACACTCCCCTACTAAGATATTCTCATTTTTTCTTAAAATGAGCTTGCCCCTCACTCACATATAGCAGTGAAGACCTTACTTATCTTTAGAAAACTGCACAAACTAATTGTTTCAATAATAAATAGTTCATTTAAGATATTCACTGCTAATAAATAATTTAAAACAGACAACATTGGCTTGCATGTACACAATTGTTTACACTAAGCAGGTCCAAAATAGAGCATCTGCTTTAAACATTGTGCAAATAAAAGATGAATCACTGATAACAGTTGGTAACAATAATGATAATAATAATAATAATATTAATAATAAAGTTCTGTTAATCATGGTCTATGTCTTAACAGCTCTCTATTATTCTCCAGTTCTCCACCAAAATTGGTAAAATGACAGTGTATGCAGTTCTAACTTGCAGCACATCTGCCTGTGTGACTAAGTGGCCATGGAAAGACCAAATCCGGTGATCCCACAGTGTACTGCTCTGGGAAACATGAGCTTCAGGGGCTGTATGGCCCTTGAAGTGATTTTGTCTCTGTGGAGAACAGGATGCAGTCACAAATACTGTTGCAAGTAAGAAGGTCAGGGTAGACGCCGATCCACAGCCACAGTTGGAGCAGTGGTCTCTTGTAGACGCTGGGTGCCAGCAGCAGCACAGCGAGGTGCTTGGGATGCCCCAGTACACACCCAGCCCACCACAGCTGGTTTTCTGCCTCATGCTGAAATAGCTCGTAGGAGCTGCATCTCAAAGCATCTGGGCACATTTATCGCAGAGTCACAGCTTTTGAATTTTAGGGCTTCTACACTAAAAACTTCTCTGTGTCGCCCTCATGGCTGCACAGAAAATCTTGAGAACTGAATGTGTAGCCAGGGTATGTGTTATGACTGCAGAGATCCTCGGGCTGTAGGGTTGAGGGCCCCTTCACACCTAGGAGGTCCCAGACAGCTCTTTGGACGCACATGGCCAACACTATGCCAGGACCCTCCGTGGTGGAGAAAAAGGCTGTTGCCTTGTTGAACCTTGTGAACTGATACATCCCGCGTGCCAGAGCAGCTCTAACACCATTCTTCCCCCACTGAGCCAGTTTATTCACTTGCAGTCACCAAGCTTTGGTCCATCCTTCGTCCAGATTCTTCTTGGGAGTTTCACTCACCGAGCTTCCTGTGTCCTCCACACCACTGGCAAACAGTGGGTCCACATCTGAATGGTTCTGGCAGACAGTATTTTTAACTCTGAGCTTAAAGAGAAAACCAACCATATTATACTCAGATCTGGCAACCTTTTGCTGCATGTTGTGGACACACATTTCACATCACAGCTATTTTTTATGCTCTGTTGTTTGCTTGTATTTCATGTTTTCATTCAGCTGGAAAATACAAACAGTATGGTTCAGCTTGGAGGTGAAGAACTGCCAGTTTATATAAACACTTTGATAATAGAAACTTGGTGGTGATTACAGCTTAATGTCTGCTGGAAAAAACAGAGGTCCTTTAGCAAATTTTCTAACATAGTACAACACTGGTGCTTTGTTCTTCAGCAGATACTCAGCCATCCAGGGGACAGCCAAGCACAGAATTAAATTGTGTAGGGCTTTGACAGATGCTCAGTGCCAAGTTTTGCTTGTAGCTAACAGATATTTTCAGTTGCCTAAGCTGCTGGTAAACATTTAGTTATTCTTCATTGCTCTAAAGTTCTTCCCTGTAATCACTGCCTGGCTGGAGCTCTCCACACAGGACACACTGATTTAGTGGCTGAACAGGCAAAGGTACAATCGAAGAGTAGCCCAAGTATTTGACTCTAACAACCTGTGGTGCCAAAATGCAAATTCTTTGAAAGTTCTAATTCTTTTTAGACTTTATTAAAGACTTGCATAAAGTCAGTAGTAAAATAAAGCTTGAAATAGAATTCATTTTTACCCTGGTGAAATTTAATTAAACTAAAGTTAAATCTCACCCATCATCTGAAATCTGCATCATAATTCACACATGAGTTTCCAACAGAATGGGAAAAGCTGCCTTAAGCTGCAATCAAAACTGCAAAGGAAACCCAGAATATTAAAACTTTTTGTAGACAACTCTTTGGTCAGGCTTTTCAGGTCGGCACACGCAACGTCAGTGTAAATGAAAGAGAACAAACATACATTTTAAATTATTTTCCTGGGTTTTAAACTATGTCCTTTTGCAAGTTTATTCTACTAAATCACTACGGCTAGGATTTCACTAGGTGAACCAGCTTTAATAAGTGAAGTTTTCATCTCTCCCTAGCTAAAAGAGTAACCTTACTTGAAGCCTTTTCAATTTCCAAAGTTGCCTTCAGCTGTTAGCTTCCAAGAAACAGCTATTCCCAGCCTGCGTGTCTCCCTCTCATATGCCACTGAATATCCACCCTATGCTTTCAAAAGTGTCTATGACTCTGGCTGCGTTAACTGGCAGATGTTTTTAGAGACTAGAAAGTGTGTAGTCCCTGTGGACTAAAAGTTACATGATGACTTCATCACATAAGCAAAAGCTAATAACGGGAAAGCAAGAAAGCAGACAAGTGTTATATTCCAAAAACATGATGTTTCCTGTGCTTCTGGCAAAGCTACTTCTGTGCCTGAAAAAAGGCAAATCATTTGAGTCTTGGTGCTCAAAACACACACCATCCAATCGCTACGAGATAATTTATGTGCCTCTCCCTTAGCTGCCTTCCCCACCAATACTCGCTTTCCTTTGGATGGAAGTGAGAGGGTGAAGGCAGAGGAAAGGCAGTGTTTACCTTCAGTATCTATGCACCAACTATGTGCCTCACAACACTCGCTGGAAGGGGTTACTACACCCAGGAGTTTACAGCAAAACAGCAGCAGAAATCTGAGCGGCTGCCTCAGGACCACGCACCTCAGCTCCTGCAGGGAAATACTCTTTCAAGTGCATGGTTTTACCCTTTCCATTTAGGAAACTTTGGAGACTGATACAGGAGCAACTGGAAGTAATTAGCATAAATGGCATCTGCACACAGAGGCAATACTTGCTGTGGTTTCATATCAAACCTTCAGCAGTGGACATCGTGCCCTCTCTCTCCACCTCCCTGAGCTGCCCAAGTGACAGATCAAGAAACCAGAGGATGTGGATACACAGGAGAAAGGCCTCCCTCCAGTGACATGATGGGGAAGAAGAGCAAGTGAATAGGTAGGCAGCACATCATGGCAAGACACTGTGAAGACCCTTCTCTGTCTAAGAGGGGAGAAAGGATTTGCCCTGGAGACAAGTGTGGGCTTTTTGTATTATGAATTCTATGCATGTATATATAAATTTTCTTAGAACAGTAAGGGAGGGGGCTATTTCCTAGAGCTGATTAAAGAAGCATGACTCGATTTTCAATTTCAAACAACTCGGGGGGCATTCCAATCGACTGCAGACAGGAAATGAATACCATACATGCACTGAACAAGGCAGATGCTTTTGAATCTGACACTTACGTGAAATGAAAATATCTTCATTTCTGTCTCCCCTCCACCCCACGATCACTAGTTAGTTCTGAACTATTTTTAGGATAAATGGTTTTATTTTTCAAACTTGTTATAATCATAGCATGTGCCTGAAGCCACCCAGACGCCACTGACAATAAAGGGTATGGGAGCAGGCAAAAAGCATCTTTAGATTAGTCCCAGCAGCCCAATACAGCAGCAAGGTAAGAGAGGAAAGATAAGCCCAGTTTTGTGTATCCTCACCTCCTCTGGTGAGGAACAGAGATGGGACCCTCGTGGATAAGCCAGATCCAGGGAGGGACAACAGCTCTGTACAAAGAGAGATCCCACAGCAGATACAGCAGAGACACTGAAGGTTATGGCTCAGAACTCACTTCCAGCTACATAACTCTGCTAAAGAGATAAATATATGTATTTTCTCCTCATTCAGCTCTTACAAGCCAACTGCAATAATTGTCATGGCAGTATTATGGGGTTTATAACCCAATATAACAAAGTAATTGTGGCTCCTTTTATCAGTGGCAGCAGTGCATATCAAGGAATTGGCATATGCAGCTCTTTTCCCCCACTTAGTCCATATGTGTGTAAACACATGATTTCAGTTGCATACTCCTCTTGTATTTTATTGTAGGAATAGGATAAAGGAAGGAAAAAAAATCAGAGAGGTGGTATTAATCTGGCCCTTCCTCTGATGTTATGCAAATAATGAGTTCATTTTATCTTGATGTTAAGACAGCCAAAGCTGTATTCCTAAGAACATGAAAAAATGATCCTCTTAGGAGACAGAAGAAGCAAGAGGGATGGGTAGGTGAGAAAGGCAGCTTTGATTTACATTATTCAAAATGCCATGAATGCCAGATCAAAGAAAAGCAGGAATCAAATTCACATCCACTGAAGGATTTCAGCAGCTTTTTCAGAGCTATTGATCTCTCAAGGGCAAACCCTTTTAAACACTAGGTGATGCCTCTAACTAGCCAGAACTCCCACCTTATACTGGCTGAGCCTCACTAGTTTGCTTTCATCAGCTGAGGAAAGCAGAAACAGCCAAGACAATGCTGTATCTGGGTTCGATGAAGGACACACAGAGCTGAGCACAGAAATAGCTCGTGTGCGTTTTCTGCACCAGATGTTGCCTCTCGAAAGGCCATCACGGTAGATGCTAACTAAAAACCAGATTCCCCACTGACAAGCCATGTGTTTGGTGACCACAGAGTGCTCGGTCTGAGGACAGAGTGCTGTCACCCCGGTGAGAGCTCGGGGCAGGGTTTGTTTGCTCAGTGCTGACTTACTAATAAATGCAAAGTCACCTCGTATTTTGTGTGGGATGAAGGCGGAATAAGACGTCTGAGGAGCTACTGCAGCTCAGCTGGCAAGCGGTGACTTGTTCATGAGTTTGGACTCACTGGTCTAATCTGAACACCTAGAAGGCACAGGATCCAACCCTAAATCAAGTGCTGAACTGTTAAATGCATCACGGATTGGCATCTTCCCCCCACACCTTCCCTTCCTTGGGTCAGGTGTCTTTGGAGTCTGGTAGACAAGCTTCCAGGTGTTTTGCCTTGTCAGGAGACTGCAGGATCATGCCTTAAGCAAGAGCCACTGGAATTGGGTGCAGTAAAGCAATTTAACCTGATGCAGCCCCAGATGGTTTCCTAAGAGCTGCCTTTGGGCTTCTGATGCGGATCCCCTTGCAGCAGGCTCATTGCTGCTGCCATCATTGCATCCCTGGGAACACTCCCTTCATGCTGCCTTCCACATTTGCTATGCTGCACACATGGCTGCACATTATGGATTATTTGTCTCTTTCCAAGCTCTGGTCACACTTTGAAACCTATCAGCTCTCAGCAGCACTCAGCACATCTTGGTACCTTAAACATTTTCAGGAAATGGATGACCTTTTTCCTCCTGCATGTTTGGATCGAGAGCTGGTGCTGCTACCATTTCAACACATATCAAGATCTCCAGGACTCTATCAGGCTGCACAGCTCATTGGCAACCTTTGGCACTATTGTTCCGATACGCCTGAAGACACAGGCAGTGTGGCTGCCCTGGGCCCTGTTTGAGATGTATATTCACAAATGTTAGGCATACATATATGGAGCCCCCTATTCTTTCCCAATAAAAGCCTGGACTCTAAAGCACAAGGTGAGGAATAGATGCTCTATTGGCCAGCTGCAGCGAGCCTTTCATAAATAACACGACGATCAACCCCCATAATGGAAAACGATACCTCAGAAGCTCTGTCCTGACAAACATCTGTTTTCCTATTGTAGAAAGGAAGAACCAGATAGGAAAAGTTAAATGCTGAATGCCTAAACAAACTGAATTAAGAAGAGATGGTAGGAGTAATGATGGATGAATTGTAAACCACCTGCAAATGTTAAAGTTGCCGTATTCTTCTGCAGAACATTAAGTCTATACCGCAAACCTCCAATAGACAGGGACTGTGCTCTATAAAAATCATGATGAATGCAGGCTTGTTTTTATATTATGGAGGTCCTAATCCTCCTCCTCCTCTGCCTTTGCTCTATTGTTACAACATCAAAGACCAACTGCTGGCCAAGATACAGTCAATACGAAAAGGGCGACCAGCAAATTTACTGCTTGACTTCATTCCCTTTAAATGGAATAGGCATCACGGCCCTTTTTCAAAGTCCAATCGCAGACATATATCTTTTTTATTGGACATCATGTACAATAAAGTGAAGCTGTAACTTGGAAAAAAAATAGAACACCTTAAAAAAATCCCATGAGGTGAACATTCCTTTATAAAAATATCACTGTGGTTACACGTTTTGAAAAACTCCGGGCACTTCACAGGGCAAAAGGCATGGACTGGCTGGGTTATAGTTTAGCTAAGATGCATACCCATGCCTAATATTGAGTTGGTTTCAAAAAAATACCAACCCAACCAACTAATAAAAAGCAATACATTTAAGACAGAATGCCAGTGTCATTCAAATAAACTGAAATGGCAGCATTCATGTCACAAGAATCGTTAACTGCTTTGTTACAGCCTGCTCTGTGCAGTGAGCCTTTACAGACTTCTTCAGTCCAGAGAATCCTAAAATCAGGAGCACAAAATGCCAATATACAGACTGCATCTTAAACAACTCCAGTTGGATTACTGAGGTAACTTCCAGAGGCACTTTCAGATGACAGTTGTATCTGTAGACATTAAAGACAGAGGCAGTTTAGTGCTGTCATGTTGCTAAATAGAAACTAAATAATTTCTGACTATGAAATTAAATAGTGCATAAACAATTTACATGACGTAGGAGGTGAGTATAGTGGGGTGTTCCAGAATCTACGCTAGACAGCTACGGTTTTCATTTTTTTTGTTTTAAACTAATAATCCTTTTTGTTTCTTTGGGTAGCTCGTGCAAACAGACATTAGTAAATATCTGGTTACTGATGTTACATTGAGACCAAGCCCATGCTGATTTTAAAATCCTGCTCTGATGCATATGGCAAACCCAAGTAAATGTATGTTTTATCTGTAGTAAATTTCGGCAGCTGCTTCCAGTGGAGTAATCATGGTTTCTTCAGGCAAAAACTGCTGCTGCTGGGTTACTTCCAAGGCAATAAAGATACCAAAGCTGTGTAACTAATTTTTGAAGCACTAGCTTAAAAAAAATAGTTGTCTTACCACTAGGTTCTCTTCCCTGTTACTTCTGTGACAATTTCTCTGCCATCAGTCACCTCCTCTTTTCATCACAGCTCTTCCAATGCAAAGACCTCACCTCCTGCTCAGCATTCCTGGGCATTCCTCTACTAGAGGAAGTGTTTCAACTGAGTGCCCAGCCTCAGTACCTGAGCGCCCAGCTCAATGGGAATGCAAAGGCAAGATACCTGAAGGGAACATTTGGGAATTCAAACCTGTTCCATGGACAACATGGACTCTGTAACTGCTCCTTAGAAGGGGAGGAATCCACTTTTCCTAGAGCGGCCCCAGTGGCAGAAACAGATGGGGCACTATTTGGTTTTTATAGACACTTACACAGAACTCACTGGTTTTGTCAAGAGAACTGATCCCCACAGCCATGCTGGCAAAGAGGAAATGTTAATCTTCCCGAGGAAGAACTACTGTGGAACAAACAGTCCTGCATTTTTCAGTGCAATGAAACATAACAGATGGAAATTAATTCATGCAACATGAAGAAAGCCACATGCCAGGGCCCAGCTCGTCCTTATGGATGGAGGTCCTGATGACATGTGGTATGTGCTTATCAGCTCTGTAGAAAAACTGAGCTGTGAAAGATTTGTATTCGAGAGGATCTTGGCTCTGCAGCTGGCACAAATTATTGACTTGTCTTGCTTTGTGGAAGTCAGTGGAGCAAGGTCAATTTAAACACACTGAGAATGCAGGTCTAGCAAGGAGGCATAAAAGCCAAGTGATGTTTGAACTCTTCCTGCCTTTCAATGTGCACTGACTCCACCAAGAGTGTGAGAGAAAGATTTCATCTCTGATTTTCTCCTCTCATCTTCAGGAGCACCTCCATATATTAAAGGCTTAGAGGTGAACAACTCCAGGCCTGCTTTCGTCCTGCTAGAAGAGAGGAATAAAAAAGATATGACCCATGGCTGTGAGTTCTCCAAGCACTTGAAAAACAAGGACAAAAGGATAAAGGAACTGCTTACCAGTACCGCCCACACCAGCTCCTCTAACCAAGCATTAAGGTGCCACAGAAGTGACCACTGTGGCGAGCCATCCCTTATTACAATAATAAGTTACATTTTACTTTGTTTTCTTTCTTTTTCTGGTATTTCAAATCGAAAGTACACGGAAATACCAACACTGGAAACATTCTGCTCTTGCTGATGTACCAATGAGCTCACTACGCTGTTTCTTGGAAATGTTATTCATCTCTATGCTTTGGACTATGAATTTAGCCTGGCATTTACTGTCTCTAAAACTTGTAAAATAAGCACAATGGTCTTAAAGTGCCACAGTAACCACTGCATCATTAAGTGCTTCCTTCTGCCTTTTACTAAAGCGCTCTGTATTTTTCACTTTAAAGTTACACTTCATTATTCATTTGTGACAGTGCCTCCATTCAGGCTGGAGACCCATTGCGCTGCACATTGCTCACATGCTACACCACAATACTGGAACCTCAACAAGTTTGGGTTGAGATTTGAAAAGTAAAACAAGGGAAATAAAATTATACCACTGAAAAATAATACTTTTAAGAAGTCATCTTTCTGAAAACTGAACATTATTCAGTCAATTCAAAGGGCTTTTATGCAGTGTAGTCTTAAAGCAGACAGCAAGATAAGAGTCAAAACAAAAAGACCGAATGAGCACTAACCAACACCATGAAGAGAACAAATGAAGCACAACTGGGTACTACCATACCTGTTTGCAAGGAAGACTGGCAAAACTCACAGAAGAGCATAAAGCAACCAGCTCTGACAGGTAAACCTGCCAAAGCTGCTAAATCAGGATGTAAGCACAAAGCAAAACTACATTGCTTCAATTTTTTAGGTTTATGCTTGTGTAAGGAAACATCTCAACTGTCTGTCTATATACTTGAAATAAGAGTGTATTGCAAGATTTTAAAGTGATGCAGAAGAATGTAAGCATAAGTATGGCAAAATAATTTCCTAGTGTTACTTGCACTCTGTGCACTTTTACATAATAAAGGAAAACAAAGGAGAAATTCTTACGCATGAATGTTCACACATCTGTGCATCTTAAAAAACACACAAATTTTCACACTGATTTTTTCTTCCCACAGGAATACCTACCAATGACTGGGTTTTCGGAAGTCATCTCTATCACATATGATTTCAGAAAGCTTTTCAAACATACAGATTATGTTGGCAGGCCAAGCCTACATTGTGTGCATCACTGTCAGTACTACTGCCTTCTGCACTTCACTTCCTAGGAAGTTTTTAGATGCTGTGACATAACACAGCTGGAGTTTCCACCTTATTGGCAATTCTTCTATTGTTTTTTGTGATGGTGTTTTCCACCATTTTGCAACAATTCAGCATTGATTACTGACATAAAGATGTAGTAAATATGAGTAGAGACAAAAGAACAATGCTGAATTCAAACCACAGTTCCCAATTTACATTCAGCATAACCTGGATTAGTTAAACAGATGTCTCCTCAGCAAAGGAATTCCGCAGCAGAGCAAGGTGTCAAATAGCTCAGTATGCTGAACCTCTAAGTACTGGGGCTCAGCTACCTGCCTGCAGGTCCTAACAGCGTTGTTATAAACCAGGGGAGTACACACTGACCAGCACCACACAGTACAGTGGGGATGAAATTGTTGAGGCCACCAGCAGAGCTGCAGCTCTAGACCTCCTGTTTTTGTGGACAGCTGGCATAAGGGAAGGACAGAACAGGGAAATGTGACTGAACCTAAGGGCTGGCAACCAAAGCAGGAGAAGCGAAGGAGAGTTTTGTGCCAGTCAGGCAAGAGCAAGGGGTCAGTAGCAGTGTGGTTGTATCACCGTTACAGCTGCCGTGACCAACTGTGTTCCTCCTGTGTAGAACAAATTTCTCTATATGATCAACAAAGGATTAAAAATAAAAGCTACTCCAGAACTAGTGCTGGCTGTCCAAGTTAGATGAAACAAAGTGAAAAGTACCAATGCAGCTCCATCCAGGATCCCTACGTACCTATGCCTGGCCTCTCTACTCTCACCAAGGGCAATCACTACAGCTCTAGACCTTCCCAGGAGCCAATCTCAAACCCACCACTCCTTGCATTGCCATGAGTCATCCATCCGGCCATAGGGCTCAAGCCCCTGGTAGCAGGTTTGCCTTTAACCCCTCTGTCCTCACACACAGCCCCAGAGCACAGGTAAGGATCAACTGAGAGAAGAGAAAGGCAAAACGAGGAATGTCACCGGACCTCTTCCTGTAGCAGCCACTGCGTTTTGTATTTGGCTCCAGGACCATGGGAATGGACATGAAGACACTGCGATGGCCCAGAATGAATTTAGAACAACGCACACTCTGCTTTTTTCTTACAAAAAGCCCAATACTATAAAGAGCTGGAAAAGAATCCTAAATCTTGCTCAAAACAGAAATAAATAACTCAAAGAGACTATTCAGTAAGAAGCACTAGGAAAAAACTGCTCTGCTCTATAGTTACAGAGACAAAAAGGAGAGGCACCTTGTGATTTAATGCCAGGTATTTATCAGTGATGATCCAGGATAAGCACTACAGTAACTGTTAGCTGTTGAGCTGAAGAAATGTTTAGCAAAATATGCCTCATCCAAACATCTTGGTAAAATTTAACTCAGGAAGTTACATTCATACCTGCCTAACATTGCTCCTTGCAGCCATAACTAAATAAAGTATTCTTGGATACCTGTTCTGAATTATTGCAGTAGTCTAAGATACCAAAAATCTTGCCACATCCTACCCTGAAGGTGTAATAGCTCTTTTCCACCAAGGATCTTAGTTTGCTAGGAAATTAATCAAAGCGATAGGTACGAAGAAGAGTTAATTAATACTTTCTGGAGATTTCTGGGAGCTGGGTTTGAAAGGTAAAAGAATCTCTCCTGGGAGCAATGGATGCCAGAAAACGGACCCTTGCTCAGTGCAGCAGTCTCAGTCCTTCACCCTTGTTTCCCATTTTATCCTTTGCTTCCATGCATGCAGCAGCAGTACACGTAAAGCTAATCACCCTTCCTTCCCCCTGGATCCTGGAACAAGCCACAGCCCACTAGCAAAACCACTAAAGAGCACACATAATTCCCTCCCTTGGGAGACAAGAGAATGAACTGCACATGGTCTAAGCCATTGCTAAATCTTAGTGCATAACTGGAAGAACATATGCCAAAGGGTGAGCTTTAGTTAAGAACCTACACAGAAAAGCCTGCTGAGAACAGGCAGGTTTCACTGTCACTGCCAAAAAGCATGAAACAGCATCCTCTGTGACGAGGAACCACCTCACCAAAAGAGACTTTGGGCGGCAGAGGAGCAGCCTGCCCAGTTCACAAGCCACCTGCCCTGAAAGCTATTCACATAATGTATAAACTTCTCTTGAGGCAGAGAAGGATTTAATGTTCATGGTAAATATACGATGTACATCCACTTACTGGCACCTTATCCAGGCTAAGGGCAGTCTGAAAAACAAGATGGCAGAACATGGAATCGACAGGTTTTCAGAGGTGACTTAAACAATCGCTTCCTATCAGAGCAAACCAATCGTAAAGCTCCGGAGCTCAAATAAGCTTTAAAAAACCCAGTCTAAAACGCTCCCAAAGTAAACAGCTTGAGTCCTACTAAGCTGAGGAAGCCAGAAAGCTGAAATGTGCCACCGTATTCGACTGGAGATTGTTTTGCAAATTGCCTGAATGCAGTACGAGGGTCAGCAAGAATGCACAAACCCTGAAAAGACTGAAACGCACCCCAGCAAAGGCAGCAGACAGCACACCATTGCTAAACTTCTCATGGCGTCGAGCTGGGGATCTTGGGAGAAAATGACGAGCTCAGCCCTGTAAAGGGCTCCTCACACAGCTTGGAGAGAGACTCTTGTGCAACCATTTATAAGCAGCAGAATGTGTTTCTTCTGGTAGGGCTCGGAGAGCATTCCCGACGCGTTGTAATTGCTCGCACGCTTACTGAAGAGGGGGGCAAGGGCAGGAGCAGGGCAATTAGAAGGAAAAAAATCTGTTTACAGCATTGTGCTGCTTTTCCAATTATGTTTTCTCGCGCAGCTCCAGTTTTAAGCACAACTACTGAGTTTCAGGCTAACGTAATGCTGCTGCAAGTACCGCAGTGGAGAATCTGACTTCATGTGCCATGGCATATATTGTTGGTGGCTCTGTTACTGCATTTTGCAAGGTCATTTTTCTTGGTGTAGGAACACTGTTTTTCTTGGTGTGCAAGGCCCGCTATGGAAAAATTAGAAGTGATGGGGATAAACTTCGCGATGAAATATTTTCTCTCAGAATGAGAGCACAGATTTTAGAGCATCGTAAAGTATTAAAAATGTCTTCCAAAATTTATGTTCAAGCCTTCCCTTCCTTTTAGAGCTATGTAAAAAGATAAAAACATACCCAAGCTGCTTTTTTCCATCTCTTAATAGAGCTTCATTGGCTCTTCTTTAGAAAAGAAAGTTTGTCCTCCTTTATTTCATAAATATGCTCCACAACAGCTTCTGGATGCTAATTAAATTAGACCCAGTAGAATTCTCACCAGAAAAAATCTCCCCCCTCCCCAATTCTCCATTTTTTCTCTCTGTTGGAAGAGACAGAAGGAGGGGAATAAAATCTGATTGAGAAACACAAGGCTGATTCCCTCTCATAACTCAAGACTCTGAGCTGTTTTACAGCTCCAGTGTGGATTTCCCATTTTGTGTTCGTTTGCCCTGCCACAACCCAGTTCTAACAGCAGCATGAAACCGCAGCCACGCGGAGGTCCAGCAACCATTGCTGCAGCAGCGAACCAAGGGAGCCTGTGCTTGTGCCTCACCCATCCCAAAGAGGACCACAGGAGTACATCAGGATTTTCTCCTCACTGCTGCTCCTTTACACCCAGTCACAGCGGCACAAGACAATCCCAGACATCTGGAATCTCTGGAGGCACACACAGAGTGGGGAAGGGCACCAAAGAAAAAAAACAAGAGAGAGGAAAAAAAGAACTTGTTTAATTTTAGGATGGAAGGGGTTTTTTCTATATTTCTTTCATCTCTCAGTCTAATTAATTGCAGGGGTTAACCCAGCTGAAAGACCAGAAGAAATCAAAACCTATCCTACAAAATCCTTCCTTCATTTTAAGGACCAAAGGATGGGAGAAAGAGAAAATCTTCCTCCCTTAATGAATCAGACTTCAAATGCTTACAAAGTGTTTTAGACTATTTAAATCTCCAACAATATTTTAAGATTACTAAGAATTCTTCCTGAATCCATTTTATGTAAAAAGGACCCAATTCTGACAACCTCATTGGTGCAAACAGACTGCCTAAGTCCTAACATACCATATCCTGCATTTGATAATTGCCAGGGGCTTTTTATACGAATTTGCCATGTCAAAAGGCATCTATAAACAGTTGCTGCAAAGACTCTTTCCTGGATTTGCCACATTTCTTCAAATGATATTTCATCAAATGCAACACTGATCTACTCACTTCTCACAACCGCTCCTCTCCACAGACCTACCACGACAGAAGAACCCCGAGAGATTTCTAAGTGCTTATATCAACAAGTCCGAGTTTGTGCAGTTTCGTTTCCCACTCCGGTTCTCTCCCTGGGAGTGCAGTGCACCAGGATTTTGCATTTCACTTCAGCACGTGCCACGATACAGCCCAAAACCTGCCAAAAACCAGAAGATCCCAGTGCAAATTTCCCATTGAGATCTATTTTGTGATGCTCTGAATGGAAGCATTTGCTTGCTTAAGCGCAACTTTCTAAAGCAATAGAAACCAGCTAGCAATAAGTTATAAACCTAAAAAATTGATAGACTTCCATCTGTTTAACCAATTGCTCTAATCAATATCCTTTCCCTCCATAATGTTTTGTACAGACACAGTCTCTCAAATACAATAACTGCAGAATCAATTCAGTTGGGAAGTATATAAAAATTTCAATTAGACAAATGGCAAAACATTATGAAAATATGAACTGCTAAAGCTATCACGGTGTTTAAAGGCAAGAAGTTTATTAAGGTAATCTGCAAAAAATCACTGGACAGAAAAAATTCTTGAAGTCAACAATCTACAGATTTTCATGAGACAGCCAACTACAATGATAATAAGCCGGGATAATTATCTGAAGATGATTTTCCTCTTGTTTCACCCTAACCTTACAACAGTGCTCTACAAGGAGCTCCTCAGGGAAATGGCATCACCCAGAGTTCCCACTTGCCCAGATGTTTCTCTCATTATGTTACACGCCTGTCAAGAAAAGGCAAATTCAGGGTTATTCTAATGATAGCAAACACCTCATAAAAAACCTCTCCAAATTTACTTTTCCAAGGAACATCATTTTAAAAGGCATTTCCAGTGCCCATGAGGAAAGAAAGTATCATTTATAAAACATTATTACCAGAAATCTTGCAGATATTAAAAAAAACCATCCTGGAATGTCAAGCCGGTGATAAAACTGAAGCTCAAAACAGAGACAGCACAGTGGGGCCTTACCGGAGTGCACGGCTCAGCACTCCCAAGCAGGACTCCCACCAAGTTCAGCAGGAGGTTTTCTGAGTTAGGGGGACCTGACTCCAGGCTGTGACTGGGATGTTGAGCCGGCAGCTCTGGGTTCCCTCCTGTGGCTAGTGGGTTTGTTTTGTGGACCACCAGCTGGGGATCCCATGCATACAGTGATCACTACAGCCTGCACTCTCTTTACTTTTCCTTGTGCTTTTATACTTTGCTGGTGCTATGATTCTTACCCAGGTGACGGAGGGTTTACATAAATTTACGGTGATAATAATTACAAATTTTCCTGTCAGTTCATCGTGTGACTCGGTGGATGATCTTTCTTTTACCGCTTGGATACAGGGGAAAAGAGTTGGTCAGGGCACATGCAACTGACCAGAGATTTACAGGCTTTGTCTGGGGATGTTGGTGATTCTGCAGCTTTGACCACTGTCTCTAACCATTATAAATGAATGGCAACGTGATACTAAATAAAAAGAAACACCGATAAAAACACCGAAACAAAACAAAAAACGTCCTTTACCTCTGTCGGACATAATACACAGTTTGGTTTCATGGGAGAAGTCTTTCAAAAGACTGGAATGGGCTGTCTGGGTCACAAGCGCTGTCCTTCACATCACAAGCACTTATCACCCTAAGTTTCTTGCCTATTTCAGGACTGTCAGCCTGTCTCTTGACGCTTTCCGAGGAAAGCCATACATTTCGTTCCAGCATTTCCCGAGACCATACACCTATCTGTTCCACTCTCACTCTGGGGAATGCGGTGCCCTCACGAAGAGGTGCCCTGGCTGGGACATGCCGTGCCTTGCCCCACAGGCTCCCGAGGTGCGCCGGCCATCGTCCGCTGCGGGAACACGCGCGGGAGCCGCCCCGACGCCTCCCGCACGGCATCGAACCGCGGCGCCGGAGCAGCTCTGCCTTTGCCACCGCTGTCCCCGACAGCGTAAAGCCAAGGAGGGCAGGGGACACCCCGTGCGCGCCCGGCGAGAGCCCGCGGGCGGGAGAACCCTCGGGGTCGGGACAGGCGCGGGAGGCGTGAGAAGGAGGAGGAGGCGGTCGGGGCAGGTGCACGGCGCCGGCTCCCGTCAGCCCGGCCAGCCCCGCGCTGCCCGGCCGCCCCCGGCGGCCCCGGGGGACGCGGGAGGGTGGTGGGGGAGGCGGGGCGGCACTCACCTGCCGCTGGCTGTGGTTGCCGGCGCCCGTGGGGGCGTGGGGCTCCCCGCC
>VZRV01001672.1:0-160546 GCA_013398115.1 Falcunculus frontatus | reverse complement strand
GGGCGGGGGACGAGGGGCTGCAAAAAGCTTCAGCTGCCCGCTGCCCTCCCGGGGAGCGGGATACCTGGCTCCATCTCTCCTCTCTCTTCCCTCCAGTGCACTAGGGCTGGCAGAGGCAGCGCCGCACTCTCTCCTGCCACCGTGCGTGCGTGTTTGCAAGCGGCTGCCGCTCCTCCCGGCTGCTGCTGCTGCTGCTGCTTCCAGACCCACTTTCTCGCCCCCTCGCTCTGTGTCGGGAGAGGTACGTGTCGGATGCTTTTATACTGCCCTGCCTCCCTCCCCTGCTGTCCTCCCTCCCTGCTTCCCCCCCTTTTCCTTTGCCCTCTCTGCAGCTCCTGCGCCAGCCTAGCGTGTCACCCCCCCACCCTGCTCCCTCTTCCCTGTGCCGACCTGCTCTTCTGCATGTCCTGCTTTGCCAGGACACCCCACTGCTGCACCCGCACCCCAGCCCGCACACGGCTGCACCTTGCGTCCCGACTGCCACCTCTGCTCGGCTGGGATGGACCTGCACTGGAGTGACACGTCCCTTTCAGCTGGTCTGTGCATCCCCGGTGGGACTCCACTGGGGTTTGACACTCCTTACTCTTCCTCTTGGTTGCTGACTGTGTCAGTACAGTGGAAAAAGCTTTCTCTCTCAGATTGGAGGCCTTCAAATTTAAAAGTAATGTGGACTTGAAAAAATGTGAAAATGAGGGTTGGATTATCACTTGCTGTAAGTCAATATCTCAGCATCCGGTCTGAGGGAGCTGGACCTCTTTGTGAGTGCTCAAGGTGCAGCTCAGTGTAACAAGAACGAACACAGCTCAAATCAACTTGAAGCATAAATAAAGCCACTTAAAAAAAAATGGGAGTTTTGGAATCTTTGTTGCTGTTCTTACACAATTGGGAATGTTATGTGTAAAAATGAGGATATGAAAAATCTCTCAGTGTGTGATAGCTGGGAGGCTGAACTGGTCTAAAATGTCTAAATGGGCAAGTTGGGGAAAAAGTATCCCCCAATCCAAAACATTTTCACCTGGAGAGCGGTGTCCTCCACAGAGTTCCTGCAAGGTAAGGGTGAGATGTTCTTCCAGCGTGCAGTGCCAGCTGGGACTGAGGCACATCATGGGAACCTTAGCCCGTGGTGTGCCCAGCCTGGAAAACTGGCACATTTGGGGCATGAGGAGAACCAGAGCTTATGGGAGGTTTCTTGCAGGTTTTGGTGCATCTGAAGGCTGTGGTCATGAATGAGTCAGGATGATGTCTCGTACCCTTCCAGTGATAACCACTGTCAATGATTGCACAGGAATCAGGCAAGAATATGGTTAAAATAATTGCACTGGGATATCATTAAAGATGTGACCAAAAGCCACAAACCCCAAACCTTCAGATTTAAGGATTTTTAAATCCACAAACATGTTCCATGTTAGCACTGCAGTAGGAATGATCAGCACAGATGATTGTGTAGGGTAGGGACTCCCATGGGTCTGCCCTGAATGCGTCAGAGGTGCAACTCCCATCTTGTGAAATCACTTGTTGAAAAATACCCGGTGTGGCACCGATGCTCTCGGTGACATGGGGGATCATACGGAGCTATCCAATACAGCATAAAGTCGTAGCAGCCTGTGGGACCGTCACGTGGCTTTTAAAAAATGTGGTGCTTTTTTTTTTTAACCCAAACATTCCTTGGGCTAATCAAAATATTGAGAAGATAAAAACACTGATGTACTTCAGCTGTCATTGCTCAGCCTGGGCTCTCCTGCTGCCACCATTGCTGTGATCCTGGTGGCAGCGAGCAGAAGCAGGGCAGCTACAGGAGTCAGGCTTGGCAGCCAAGAGGCACAAGTGTCCTCCAGGTTTGCCAAAGTCTGGCCATACCTAGTGCATCCCGGCTGTTGAAGAAAAGTGGAAACTTGGCCACATGAGTTCTGTATTTCAGAGCTTAATAGTACAAATCGACAGCCAGAGCAAGACTGAAAGCTCGTAATGCGAAACAGTCTGAGTGACAGTCTGGTGAAAAACACACACATGGGTCTGCCGCTGAGCTCTGGGTAATGCAAGTTCTCCCTTGCCTTATGAAACTGAACCAAAAGACATCTTTAGTCCAGATGAGATGGGCCCGTACTGGTGCGCATCTCCTTGTGGCACATTAATGCATTGAGCTGTTGTGCAAAGCTAGAGAGGGACAGAGCAGTGCTGCTCTCAGCTGTGAGTGCATGGCAGTGAGGAGCCAAAGCCTCTTCCCACTGGAAAAAGTTGGTGTAAAAGTGGCACTTGGGTATGGCACTGCTCCCTGTGTGGCTGTCTGGGGCAGCCAGGCAGGAGTGAGCACACATGCTCTGGAGATGCCCATTTAAATTCACTAATGCTGTTCAATCAGCACGTGACTTCATCGATGAATCCACATGGCTGAATCACGGCCTGTAGGGGAGATGGATTTAAAAGCAAAGGGGAAAGTTCTCTTTTCCCAGCTGGGTGGACTCTTGCTGAAGCAGCCACCATTTAGTCCCTAGAAAATGCAGTCAGGGTTCACCAGAAGGGGGAAATCCATTGCTAGCCTGAGAGGGTTGCTCCTCCTGGGATATGGTTATGGACACTCAGCAGGGAGGTGGATCACCAAGTGGGTCTGACAGTGGTGTTGGGATAAGAGAGGTGTGTTCCCGTGATAGCTCATTCCCTGTGAAGGTTCACAGCTCTCACCTCACCCCTCCACCTCCAGCTCTTACTTTCCATTTCTCTTCCCTTCAGTGATAAAGACAGGCTCAGCTCCTGTTCACTCCCAGCTCCTTGCCAGTGCCAGGGAAAATGCCCTGAGCCCAAGCTCTTTGATGACCACCGTAGTGCCCAGTCAGGTGGTTTAGCTCAGCTCATGTGAGGGCAGTCAGTAAGCTGTGGGAGCTCCTCTGATGTCCTGCCTCTCCCACACCTCGCAGATCCCATGTTCCTCATTGCACAGCTTCAAGAGCGGGTCGTGGCTGTCCGTGTTTCAGCCTCCACCACGTGGTGAGGACTTTTCTGGGAGGTGTTTCAGGAGCCTGTTGGCTACAGCTGTGACACTGCCAGATGAAGGGCCCATGGTCTCCCTTACACCAGCCTGCCAACAAAAATGCCATTTCAGTGCCACCTTCAGTGCTCCAGGCCAAGAAACTCTATCCAGGGCTGAATTTGTCATGTCCCTACTGGCATGTCCTGATGGTGGTGCTCCTGTCTCCTGCTGTGGCCATCACAGCTTACCACCCCATGTACTGTCCACCACACTGCCCAGGGCCAACCCCTCTTCATCACTGTGCAGGCACCTACACTTGGTGTTGAGCCCTGAAAAATGAAGTATTGCCTAACTGAGACACAGCACATTGCAGAGGCTGGGTGGTCCTAGTGACTGAAATGAACTTTTCAGTCCATTTCACTGATTGTACCTGGTCAAGTGTGAAAAATCCTCACTTTGGATGGGTGCCACGAGGTGACAAACCTTCAAGGCCAACATGAGAATCGCTGGATAAGGAGGGGAGAGAAAAGAAATTAGTATGATATAATATAAACCAACATAACTAACTTCGTATGTTTTATCTCAGATGTGAGAATGACCGCTGGGTTTTATGTCACAGTATCAAGACTCACTGGGGTCCTATACTGAAGTAGTCCCAGCAGCTAAAAATTATTGGTGTTTACCTGGTTGTCCACTTTAGCCCTTTACTATCCATCCTGGTATTGCTCCAGGACTGTGGAGGCATCGTGTCTGTAAGATCTGACAGCTTCTCAGAGAAGCGTTGCTGGTCCTCAGCCTGCATCCACTCCCAGGATGCTGTTGTTTCATCTTTAAGCCTGGGGGTTGCTTTAAATTTATCAGGGATGAAAACCTGGCTCCACTGAAGTTGTTGGCACAGCTCCCATTGACTTCAGAGGAGCCAGGATTTCACCCTAAGATGCTTTGTAGATTATTGGTGAATGGAAAGCATACGTCTGGTTTCTCCAGGGTTATTATTGTTGGTGATGACCTCTGCTCTGGCAAGCATTGAGCAAGGCTGGGCTGAGACAGATGGTTAAAGCTTTCCCTACCTCTTCCCCTGCTTCCTCACAGGGGCCTTGCCTTACGGCTCATCATTTTGGATGCTGCTTATCAAGGAATACCTTCCCGTCGCCTGCCGGTGGAATTTAATGCCTGTTTGCCCACATTCCCCTTCCCCCCCAACGCCAGCAGATCAGCAGATAGGAGACAGAATGGCTGATTAGCTTCTAGCTCCAACCTCTTAGCTATAAGCTGCAAATGCACACACAAGGGTCTTCTCTTAAAAAAAAAAAAAAGGAAAGAAAAAAGAATAACATTCCCCTGCAGGCAACCTAAGTCTCTCTGTGACTCATGGTTCCTTTATCTCAATAAATTACTACTTGAATAGTAACCACCCTCTTCTTAAAAGAACTGATTAGCTTAGAGTTCTCCATTTTCCTGCTTCTCCTAGACCGGTGCTTTTCTTCCCATCTATGTATTTTGCCACCAGCTGGGGTCAAGATTTCTGAATTCTGCAGTGCCTGTGTGACAGGCTGGAAATTCAGCAGCCACTTTATTAAAATTTGAAGCCAATCCAGAAATGTATAACGAGTCAGAATTACAGAATATGGAAATGGAGAAAACAGAGACAACAGTCCAGTTTCCCAACTGTTAGGTTGGGTTTTTTAGTACCGAATTCCATTTATTTTACACTCTGCCACATTTTCACTTTTCAATATGCTGCACATTTTTGTACTGATTATGTGCAACTGCACTGGAGCATTTGCCAAGCTGTGGCAGTACGGGACTGTGGGAACCAGCATGCTAGGCAAGGTTTTTCAGAAGTGCCCAAAGACTCTAAATTCTGCTGACTTTCACAAGAGCTTGCCACAAAGAAATTTTTGCCTCTTTGGAGAAATACAGTGAAACCAGCAAACGCTTTTCCTCTGAAGAGAGTTTTAGCACTGCAGAATGTCAGAGTTGGTGTGGTGGAGCCGAGTGCTACAAACGGAGTAGAGGATCCGACTCCAGAATGAGTTACCTCGGTTCCCGGTGGTTTTCTGGCAGCAGTGCCAGCCGTGTGGCAGAGCTGGCCCCCTGTTTTGGCAGCAGTGAGCCATTAGATTGGCTTATCCACTAACCTGACTCAGCCGAATTTATCACTAAATTCAAATTACTACATAAAATAACAAGTAACGCGGCAGCTCACCCTGTGAGTACTCAGGCTGTCTGCGGGTGCACGGCAGTACCCGAACACGTCTGGTGGGAGCTAAGAACAGAGGAAAGAGGTGATCCTGGCACAGCCGATGGCTAAAAAAGCTGTGAATTACCCTCAGGTGTTGTTTGACTGAGGCTCGAATTTCCTGGTCGCTTCTGACAGGTCTTGTCCTATGTTGAGCAGCGTAGCAGCCAGCGTTTTTGAGAGTTAAAAAAAGAGAAAAAGGTAGAGATAAACAGAGCAATTCACACCTTCTGCACCCGTAGTTTTCAACCCTTCACTTCCGCAGGGAAAATATCACATTATTGGCTTGCAATTGGCTTTTTCAAGACCGCTTTTGTGACTCTGGAGATCAGAAACTTATAATAATAATAATAATAATAATAATAATAATAATAATAATAATAATAATAATAACAACAACAATTATTATTATTATTATTATTATTATTATTATTATTATTATTATTATTATTATTAACCAGAAGGCCAGTTGAGGCTGAAGGACAGCTCTGCAGCAGGAAAGGAAAAGGAGGATTTCACAGTGGATCCTGTAATGGTGGGTGAGATGAAGGCCTGTCTCCTAAAAGACCTGTCTCCATTGCAGGAATGCCTTCATTCCCAGAGGGGAAGAAAACAGAGCTCATTTCTTGATGGCTTCAGGTTTTAAGTGTCACCAGGCTTCACCTGGGTGTTTCAACACAGCTGTAGCACAGCCTGTGCAAAGTGACTTGAACTCCTGTTAGTGCGTTGTTGCACTGGCACAGGTAAGGATCCACCTAGTCTGGTTATACCTCCTGGAAAGGGGATTAAGGGGCTTTATTTTCTTGGTTTTGCCCAGTCAGTTCCTCTGCTTGATAGCCAACTCTTTGTATTTCCTAATATCTTTGTGCAGTGCTTTGTCAAGTCAAATTATGCCACGTCAGTGAAACATTTGGTTTTGAAACCTGCATATTCTAATAGTCCAGTAATTGAATACTCAAGTGTTGAATTTACACTAAAGTTTCTCAGCTCAATTTTGAGCCAGTGCACAGGAACCAAATAGTACTAACGATAAACATTCTCTTCTATAAAGCAAATGTTTCCAGATAAACACTGCACACCAAAGCTGACGTAGGAGGAAAAATGCCACAATCCTGTCATGAGAGAAGGACTTTGTTCGACAGAGGTGGCAGAAACATGGAGAGTGAGGGCAGGTTCTTTCCCTGCCATTTGCCTCTTTCTCTGATTGCCGTTGGTACCCCAAATCTGAGCCTGATGACAAATGCTATATTCCCTGCAGAGACATCTGAATGATCTGTAACAGGTCTTTTAGAATACGCATTTTTCTGAAATGCAGGGAAAAAGCTCTTATGGGAAGTAAATCTTTGTTCTGTAGGGATTGTGACAACGTGCTCAGCAAAGGCATTGGGCTGTAAGGAAACAGCGAGAATAGGCTCAGAGTTACTACAGCAGGTGAAGAAATCATTTAGACCAGCAAGTGTGTTTAACGCTTTTTATTAAGTTGCCGAGGTGTCAAATTAATTTCTCCTGGACTAAGGATAGGCAGTTGGATTAGATGCTCCTTCCAGAAGTGCAGGCTGTTTTCTGTGTCCTCTCTTGATGCAGTGTTTCTCATACCAGTACCCATGTCTGCAACACCCCAGTACCTACAATAATAATCACAACAACAAATAGTGAGGAACTCCCTGGGGAATGTCCCAGCTAGGAGAGGACAGGGATAACTGGAAACGTGCCTTTAAAGGAGGATGACTTTATGTCAAATAAGGCAATGGAGAAAGAAAGCAGAATCTGGGATCTGTCATCGGAAGTATTTAATTCTAAGAAAACCGTTCTCTGCTACCCAACTTCCAGTGTGCTGTCTGGCAAACAAATGTGCACATTGCTGGTGCTCTCAGGTGCAGTTTGGATAGCAACAGCTTCACCTACTGTCCATGGTGGAATGGTGGAAGTCTGGGCGGGTCTGAGTGAGATGGTCAGAGCACAGAGAGAAGCTGCAGAAAGATGCCCAGAGAGCCTCTGCAGGAACCTGCCTGGTGCATGCCAGTAAAGAGGGGACAGAGAGCACAGACACTCACCAGGCTCTGGGAAAATCACACAAACGTCTCTCCTGGTCCCACCAGAAGCAGAAGATTTGGGCAAAGTGCTGTGGTTGGCTGGAGACACAGATCTGGGCTGGCTGGAGGCTCTTCTCTACACGGCTGTGGTGGCTTTACAGCCTTGCTCAGCACCCAGAGAGAGGGAGAGACAGAGGGAGAACGGCTTGAATGTGCAGCACTTTGGTACCTGCAACTGAGGTAATCACTGAAGATTAAAGTACGTGTTTATTCAAGGCAGCTGGCCTGTCTGTAGAAGATCTTCACTCCTCTAGTACCCTGAAGCAACAGCAAGCGTGAAACAAAACAGCATGGAAAAAGCAATACCTGGAGCTCCACCTTGCTGCCTGAGACAGTTACTTGCTGCTAAAGAACTAAGATTTTTCTTCTCTATTTATTAGTAACATCCTTATGCAGTTGGAATTGGCTTCAGGAGGCGGTGCAATCCTACACAAATCCTGGTGGGAGGGTTTAGAAAGACTGGTACAAGAAAGGGGCACACACCACTGTAAACAGCTCAGCCCCCTCTGATCAAGCCTTTATAACATTGTTCATTTTATGCAGTTGTATCATGTAACAGTTTATACATTTCCAGTGCATTTTCTTATACATAATGTCATTCTTTCAAAATGTGAGATGTGTGGGCTTATTGTTGCTGTTGAAGCTGCTGGTAATTTTTTCTGGATAGCCAACCAGTCTGACCAGCTGGCAGGGCAGTTGGGCCAGCTTCTTGCCATTTTAGTTCCAGAGTTGCCTTTTCACAAGATTAAAACCTCTGAGGCATTTCCTAGCCCTAGGTCCACAGAGCAGGTGGTTGATAAGATTGTTGGCTCAAGAAAATAGGAAATTTGTGGCTGGGCCCACTACAAAAGGAAATTCTTCTCCATGATTTACAAATAAATGAACTTCAGTGCAGGCAGGATCAGACCCTGTGCATGAAGAATCTTTTTACTGTATATGGAGACACATACAGTATGAGACATATAAGTAGAAAGATCTTTTTTGAACAAGAAACCACTTGAAACAGAATGAGAAATGGAGAGAAGGAGGCCGGGAAAGCAAATTAACCCTTTTTTGACTTCTGTTTCTTAAACTCAAGTAGGTTTTTAGTAGATCCTGGGGAAGTTCTTCCGTAAAATACTACAATTTACAAATGGGTTTAACTACAACATGTTGCTTTTCAAGCACAGACAGACAGGAAGAGATCCAATTGACACCTGCTTCAGAGAACAAATGGGACACAAAAGATGAAACTCATTTCAAAGGGTCTATTTGTTTGTCTCTTGTCACGGATTAAACCAGGGGGGCTACTACTTCAGGATAGATTCTGCTCCCATTCTGGTCAATGGGGAAAAAAAGCCTATTTGTGTGAATAATGCAGAACCAGCCCCTTGGCGAAGAAACAAGTTGGTCTCTGCTGAAGTTTTACTGACAATTCTGTAGTGAGGAGGATATAGTACTTCTGAAATGCTCGATTTTCAAGCCAGATGTTTGAAATATGAATATTCACACTTGCAGAACTTTAAACAGACCGATGAAAGTTTACTGAAAAACAATTGGGAATACAAGAATTTTTTTTAAGAATGCAAAGTACCACAGTGCTTTTTAAAAATAGGTTTTCAATTATTTGATTCAACTCTAACTCAATTTAGAAAATTCTTCCTGTCTAAAGCAATTTCTTCCTGTCTAAAGCAATTTGTGTGTGTGTAAGAACAGAGAAAAATTGCTGAAATTATGCTTTTTAGAAATTCAAACCAAACAAAAAAAAAAAGACTACCTCATTGCCAGTAGTTTCATTAAAGGACATAACGAGATGCCAAAGCAAAACCTCCAAATCCTGAATATACTTAACAGTTTGTGTGCAGGGGTTGCGCTTACAGAGCTCCCCTAAACACGTGCCCATCTTTGCACTTTCTGTTTTGGTCCCTGGGTGTGGGTGAGGTCCTGAGCTGCTCGGCTGCAATCCAGCTCTGCCTGCCCAAAGGAAGAGAAAAAAAATCCCTGACATGAACATTTTGGCAGCTCTTTGTTTCAAAGAGAATAGAACTTTGTCTCCTGTTTGCTGTCCTTTGATTTTCATGGATGTTGCGATGGCCTGGGTTTCCAAATCGCCGTCCCTGCCAAGCAGCAAGCCAGAGTTTGTCCTCACGTACCTACCTGCCTCTAATCCCCTGGAGCTGTGCCGAGTTTGGGCCACACTGAAGCTTTTGGCTGTGTATTTAATCTCTGGGCGGGCTGTGGTAGTTAGAGCCTGGACTGTTGTCTGCTGTTCTGCTCTCACCATGAATCTCACAATCACTTTTTTTTTTTCTTAAAGCCTTCAAACTTCAAGCTACTTAAGTGTACTGAATTAGTAGGATATTTTTTAACTGGCATTGCTAATGATGACAAGTATAGAGGAAATAATGAAGTCAGAGGGGCTCCAAAGCAGAAGGCAAACACCAGTAGCTGCAGATTTTAACTCTCAGTTCCTCAGCTCTGAGCACTCCACCTTCAAAGAGGCCTGAAAGCTGCATTTGGGAGTGTCACCCCTGGTGGCATTTGCTGCTGCAGAGCACCCAGAGTTTGGAGGCCACCCCTGTCAGAGGAGGCTGCAGAAACTGGGCTGTGTAGACGAATGAGAAGCAGCCAAATCCAAAAGGTGTCACAGAGCAGCAGTTCCAGCACACACACAGGTGCTAACTCTGAATTTCCTGCCTTTTGTAGCAGGTATTGTGCCCCTTCCAACAATGTTAAAATGCCATTAGGAATAATTTCATGTTAAATGCTAAATGCTAATTTTGGCATGCATTTACCTACATGCTTGAAATCTGATTTCTCCCCTTTTAACTCCCAATTGTTCCTCAAGGCTAAAGGACACAGGGGTTTTACATCAGTTTAACTCTTCCAGTTTGAAACTGGTGTAACTGGGGTGTAACTGTCCCCTCCCTGCAGGCAGGGATGATGCAAAAAAGTGTGTTCCAATCTGCAGGAATAACCTATACCAGTATAAAGCACCTTTTGCTGTTAACCTCCCTTTTTTTAGGGCTTTCACTGATTTAACAGTTTCAACTAAAAAATCCCATACTCCCTGACTGAAGTAGATAGAGAATGTATGTGTAAACCAGATACAGGATATGAAAGGACTGGAAAGCATGGTCATTCCTGCTTAATGATGCAATTAGAGACACGAGGTCAGAAGAGATCAATTGGATGTGTGTGAAATTCAAGGTGCAGATTGTAGATTCATTAGATAACAAAAATAGCAATGGTTAAAGGTGCTGAGCCTGAAGCCTGCCCCAAGAATCCCAAGCAAATTCACATATGTTATATGACTGCCTGATAAACTGATTTAAACTGGACACCATCTTGGGGGGGAAATGAATCTGTAAATGTTTAAATTGCTCTGCTTTGTCTCCTTCTTGTGGTTATCAAACCTACAGTATCTTTACAAATACATAAGTATGGCAGCTTTAATTCTGTCTCCAGTAAACACATGGCAATCCTCTTGGAAGCAGTAGGACCACAAACAGTTCTGGTTTGTGTAGAGCAGTGGTTGTACCTGTAATGGCGTCTACTTATTGTAGAAACCAGTATCAAGTCAAATAGCTGATACAATCTTTAAAGAAAGAGAGGATTTGCAAGAATGAAATGAAAAGAGATTTGATACCTCTCCAGTCCACTGATATTCATTGATTGTTTCAGCAAAACACCAGACAAAGCTTACCTGGCCTTGCAGAAAGACTCCTGCTAGAGCTGATGAAATGGACTGAACAGTCAGGGCTGAAGGGGCAAAATTCTGACACCGACTGAAAATTATTTAAACAGTAAATATTAAAAAAAGTAGACCAATTAGAAAAATTCACACACACACACACAAAAAAAAAGGTATATATAAACCTAAGAAGTGATTGGTAAATTTAGCAGGTAACCCAAAACCGACAAAGCTAAACAAATCTTTGGTCAGTAGGAACTTTCCCATGTGAGGAGAGACCTAGACCAAAAGGAAGGAAGGGAGCTGAAAGTGGACTGAAAAAGGTCTAGTAAATAAAACAGCAACTGGTTTGCACAAAAGGAAATGACCTCTTCCATCCTATTGGGCAGAGAGAACGCAGCTTCATTAATTGACATGACTTCTGGAAGCAAAAAGGACCATGCTTTTTAATAAATAATGCCGAGCACTGTAGAAATGAGTAGTGAGATTCAGACAGAAAAGTGTTGAAACTAGAAGAACAAAAAATTTCTCTGCAAATCTAAGCACTCTTATGTGACCAAAATCTCTCCCCTGTATAGCATAACATTAACAAAATCAGTGGCATTCCATCTGGTTTTTAATGTGGAATGCTGCATTTGTTTCACCTGGATCCCTGTGCAGTTCCTGAAGCTATGGACATTATTTTTGCCTTCCTCAGCTGCCTGTTGCTGCCCCACAGACTCATAAACTGCAGGCTGAAAATCTCCTTTCTAAAGGATTTCAACCCTTGGAGCTCAGGACACGGTCATCTCAAGACCAATTAAAAAAAAAAAAAAAAACAACTAGTGATGGGAATGGAAAGATTCTGCATTGGACTTAATTATCTAGGGCAAGGAGAAAACATCCCTTTCATCCAGGAATTGCATAATTGTCTATTATGGGCTACGGTCTCTGCTTTAAAATGAGTGACAAAACTCATACTGAAATAAACAGAAGAAGGATTTGACCCATGAGGGTTCAGACACTTTGAAGCATCTGATTTGCTGATCACTGACAAAAAGCACACGGGAAAACAGTTCAGTACTTAGACAATACACTTGCAACAACTGATAAGCCTCCCTCTCCCCCAAAAAACCCCAACCAAGCAAGAAACCTGGGCTGATGCTGCCTGTCTCCACAGTGCACGTGTATTTATGAGAGTAAGTTTGCTTGTTGCCCAAGTGGGAGTCCAGGCCATACAGAGAAAATAAATTTTGTATGTAATCTGGGGGTTTCCTTGGGCTCAAGAATGTGTTTATTTATATATTATTAAATAGAGGACCAGGGTAGGAAATCCGGAAATAATCAGCACTCAGAAGACTGGTCAAGGCTATCATTACAAATAAAGAAACCAGGCTAAAAGACCAATGTGTTAGGCTGACAAACTGGATTTTAAATTAAGTTTTAGCTGGAATGAGTTTCTAAAGCTATTTTTAGCCTCAACCATGTGAGAAGCACATGGCTCCATAAATACATTCCCCTCAAGAATAAGTTAGTGGGGGTGGGGTGTGCGGAAGGAAACAACCTAAACAATTCATTTAAAGTTAATAACTGAGTCAAGAATTTTACAGCTTTGTTTTTGAAACATTTGTCATTACAGTGTGATTCACTTTTGCAATAACACTCATTCACAGACCAGCAGTACATGGGACAGAGGACTGATGGGAGGGTTCGAATGGGCCTCTCTCAGCCTCCCTGGGCCCCCCTGGAGCTCTGCAAGAGGGGAATTGCTCAGCGTTTTGGTGCAGCTGTGGTAGGCTCTGGCTCTGAAATGCCCCACAAAGGAACCTGCCTTTTCCTCTGCTCTTACAGAGAGGGCTTTGAGAGAACCAGCCTGCATGAAACCCTCCAGGCATTGCTTTGGAAAACTGCACTCAAGCAAAACAGTAAAGAAAAGAACAGTCACAAAATAATGCCCAGACTTTGTCACCAAATATACAGGGAGGGACCCACTGAATACCCTAAACACATTTGGTCTTCCAGGAGAAGAGAGCACTTCCAAGAGAAAGGACTTGTGCAACAGAGTCTGCTTTCCCAGCTACATCAGCAGATCTCACATAAAGGCCACAGCTCCTCTACAAACCTCCTCTCCTCTTGGGTAGAGATAAAGATGACAAAGGACTTGTGCAATAAAAGAGTATCATTATGTCCTCAGTCTTCAAGCATTTCAGTCAGGGGATGCTCCTCAGCTTTAGAAAATGAAATAAAGAGGCAAAAAATAAAAGAGAGAGATAAATGGGACTATGGAGCTTGTTTATTCTGGTTCATCCCCTGACCCAAGAGGTCACAGGCCACTTGCTTTGGTGCTGCAGTCCTAGGTCTGAAGGTTGATGAGAAAATTCAGTCCTGGTAGAAGAGCAGACACAGAGGACTTGGCTGCTTCTTCAAGAAAGAGGTGTTTTGGTTGTTTTGTTAAGTCACCATAGACACCGAACTGCTCTTGTGGTGAATTTGGCTCCCAGTCTGGAGGTGACCCTCTGAGGGGTCTCCAAGACCATCTGTGGCCAATCGGGTCATGGAGCAAGAGCAGCTGGACCTCTCTGCTGATGAAGGGCCTGGAGGAGTTCGCTGTCTGTTCCAGTTTTGCAGATTTATTATTTATTTTTGTCATGCTGGATGGGAGGTGTAAAGGTTTCTCCCTCGTTTTTCATGACTGCTTTGTTACATTGCATTTTTTTCTGGTACATAATCCACATAAAGGTTAAAGTAAATGCAGAAATCCAGAAAAGGGACCCCATTAGCTGAAATGGCAATGAATTGTAGGTTTTGGCATGCTGAAGCCTGGGTTTCACCTCCCTGCTCTGTATGTTTGTGCGCATATCTCTGACTATGGACTTCATTTTCTTAAACTGTACAGAGAAGTTTATCTTTGGTTACTTCTACTGTGGACTACTGGCTTTGCCTCTTTTCAACCTACAGATCAAAGACATTATGTAAAAACAGCGCAATTATAACTAAAATAAACACTTTAAACTCTGTTACTGTGATTTTGTCCAGATTTTTTCCCCCCTAGGTTTGTATTAACACTCATGTGACTCAATCAGCATTGGTAGCAATAAAATACACGATAATCCCCTGCTGATCCATCATTTGTACTCAGAAGACTTAACTTGGTGCAAGTTGTATTTTATTTCCTTTTTCCAGCCTCTGTCAAAAGTACATGCCCTTATGAAATGTACATGTGATACTCAGAAATCAAAAGAACAGCTAATTAATTACATCCCACCTCCTCATATGGAAAATGGATCTAAACTAGCATCTAAAACACAATGTGTTTGCTTTAAATAGCCAAATGCTGAGGGACCAGAGAGATCTGTGGGGAATTTTTGGCACCATATGAAGATTCTTTCAGCCCTCGGATCCCCCACCCTTGAATTCTGTGGTGGGTTAGTAGGGAAAGGATATAAAAATGTGGAATTTTTTTAAAGGCTTTTCTCTTTGTTTTCTATTCTCCTTGGCTGCGCTCTTATATTTTAATACCGTATAATAGTAAGGAACAAGGAGGGTCATTCAAAAATATTTTTTAATCTTTATTAGAAACAGAACTGCCTTTTGATGCCGCTGGACCACATTTACCTACAAAGCCCTAAAACGGCTGAAAGAACTGCAACCACAGCTTCTACTTAGGGGTTTTGAGGGGTGCCCACACAAGTCTGAATGACTGCTGGCAGTGGGGAATACCAAGCTCGCACTAAGTTTGTACGTGGTACTGACCACTTCAGTATCGAGGCTTTTCCCTGGGGTCCAAAACTAGATACCAGCGTTGCTCTTTTGCTTCTGAAACAAAAAGATGCTTTGCTTAGGCCTGACTTTTTCCACTTAACCCCCCTGTCATTAAGGCATATTTGACTTTAATTTACCACGATGGGACAGTGTGATGAATTTAAGGGTTTTGGTGAATGAGGAGGGGATGGCTCACGTATTAATAGCTATGAAGTGGAAAAACAGCAAGAAATGGAGCGAGCTTTGGTCTCGGCTGTGATGGGAGTTAGTTCTCTTGCTTCCAAGAGTACGTGTACATTTGGGCTGCTTTACAGCTCTATACCTTGCACGTCCAGACTTCATTCTACTGCCTGCACCAGAAAAAGGAATCTAAAAGTCCAAAGAAGGCTTCTGGAAGGAATAAGAAGGGTACAGGGAATATGAGGGTTTAGAATAAAAGGTTTCATAACTCAGAAGTATGAAGGCTGCCCCATCCTATTCCAGTAGTGGGAGTGGATGCCTGTTTGCTTTTCCTTCCCCCCACATGCTGAACAATTCCAGCATCTATTGCCATTTGCACAAATGAACAACAGAGCCTCCTATCACTGGAATTCATGGATTTCTTCCACCTGCAATAATTTCTATTTCTTGCCCAGTTTGTAAAGCGCAATCCAACTCCCCAATTTCCATGCCATGGACAAAACCTCACATTTCTATACAAAAGAAGTCAAACTTGCTGCTAATACTTATTCAGACTGATCAGATGATCCCACTTAGGCACACAGGCATAACTCCTGGGAATTGAATTGCTGGCATCACCTCATATCCCATATGGAATGCAACATCAGACTATTCAGAACATTAATATAAACTAGCAGTCATATTTAAAAACAAGTAAACAGGAATCAAAGAAAACCATAAAAATTAGAAATGTGCAATTTTAAAAGGAGGAGAATGTAAACGTTGACATACAACAGAAAAAAGAGCAGTATGAAAAGAATGGAAATTTGCCTTGTATAATGCATGAAAATGTCTGGGCTTCTCCATTCTTATTTTTGATCTTGAAAAAACATTCTCAGATGATTAGAGAAAAAAATCATTAATATAGAGTAAAAATGGCATTTAAAGATCCCGTGAAACATTCTCATTAGACCATATGCATGCTACCTCATGCTCTTTGATGAAGTTACAATGGAATTTTTTTCTCCCTAAAGAATGAGGAAAATGCGACTCCAGTAAATACTACGTTCCTACCAAAATAAATGGATCAACAGCACGTCACCCTGAATTATCTTGAGAAAAATATCCAACAGAAATTACAGCAACATCACAGATACGCAGACCAAGTATCTCAAACCAGTCAAAGTATCTATTATTGCTTGTTTTTATCTTTCTCTAAAGGGAAGCTATGTTTGACCTCTAAGGAAGGTCAACAACTTAATTATTGTACTTGAGACAAAGCTACTCTGTGCACAGGAAATGAAAGCTAAAGAGAAGCACTTTGAGAAGAAAGACGTTTTACTCTCTTAAATAAATGAGACCTGAAAAATTCAATATTGTTTTCATCCTGACCAAGCCTTCTGGCTGGATGCTAAGTGATGTTCACTGGGTAAAGACAGGAAATCCAGGAGCCTTCCTGCCTTTGCAAGACAAGAGTCATAGCAGGGAAAATCTGCTTGGAAGACAGCAAAAGAAAAAAGTCTGTGCAGGGAGGGCTCTCACAATCAGAATCTTTCGTTAGAAAGCCAAATCCACTTGCTTGAGAAATGAACACATTGAGGCATTTTGATTAAAAAACCCCATTCACTTCTAATTCTTGGACACTGCGTAGAAGAGGGTGGCTTGGATCTCCTAGAAGGTTGCAATTGGAAGAACAAGGCAGAGGCAGGAGCAGTCAGGCTCTGTGACATGTCCCCTTCTGACAGAGCCCCTACCATTAATCCAAAACAGAAAGAAAAACAACCAGCCAAGCAAAAAGGGATGTGTCCCCATCACGAACGATAAGCACTGTGCTCTGGCGCTGAGCTGTCTAACCAGGACTGCTCTGCCAGCTTGTGCCTCTGCCCTTACTTTGCTGCCATACACAGGAGCTACGAGAGCTTTGCTTGAACTTGGAGGTCCCTTCAGTAAAAATGCTGTGCTTTTATTCAGGTCTCAGCTGACTTGTGCTGATCAGGCCAGAAGGAAGGACAGGCTGCAGCTCACAGAAAATAGGGAAGGGTACAGCAGGCATGTGGAACATTAGGGCTACAGAGGGAACTCAGCTTCACCAAAAAGCTCGGAAAAAGGATGCTGTTCACCAGTGCTGGAAAGACATAAATCTTTTAACAAGGATGGTCTGGCAAAGGCTGTAAATCCACAGCCACAAGCCTTTTCCAGAGAGGAAAATATGGCACTTCCAGTGATTAATGCAAAGACTGCAGCCCTGCTCTGGGTATGGAGGGTGAGTATCTGCTTTACCATCAATCATACAAATAAAACAGCTAAAAACAACCTTGGAGCATTCCTAGTGAGAGGAACATGGGCAAGTGTGTGTGCACTGCCTCTTTCTAGAGCTCAACAATACATCTTTCCAGTGTTTGTACCAACAAGCAAGAACGTCCATGGAAATGGCTGAATTTTCACCAGTGCAGCATTGCAGCTTCCCTTGTGGTTAATGTGCTTCTGGAGAAGCCCAAGAGGGTAAGAAAATGCCTCTGACTCCCTACCTGTCATATATCCCCACCTGTGGGGCTGGCTGATGCTCATTTTTGGCAGCTTACCTGCTCAGTGATGATTCAGTGGGATGTTTTCCATGAGCATCCCAGTGATTTACGGCTCGTGTTGCATTTTCAGAAGTCACATAGAACTTGGGAGCCTGTATTAATTAGTAATGCAAATGGCAAATTATTAAGGTACGGGACCTGTGGAAAAATCGAGAGCAGTCATGGGATGAGAAGCTATCCTAATCCTCATTCACAAGGAAAATTACTTCAGTTTGCACAGATAACTTAATCCTGGCATTTCTTACCATTTGAATACCTGACAAATATTTCTTGCCTAAAAGGAAGAACAATATGAACTGCTCAGTCTTGAAGGGTTTATGGGCTTCAAGAATGCAAGAGTGACCCTTTCCAATCAAACATCACCTTTTATCCAGCAGGTCTTCGGCAATGTTTTGACTCTGATTTCCACAGGGCCTTGTTTCTTCTCTTCAAATTGGCAGAGCTACCCTAAAACTTGGCCTCTTGTCAGGTAATTGGTGTGACAACTGGCAGCCTCAAGGATATTCACTACAGATGAGAAGGCATTTCAAAGGGAGAAGAAACAACTAAGTTTCAAGTTCAAAATCAGATACTTCTGCCTCTTTCCAGCTTGTGGGAAAATGGGGAAAAATTGTCCTAAGCAGGCAAATTTTCACTGAGGTCTACACAGTGGCTGAGAACAGAGTGGTCTGGCTAATGAGAACAACTGATTACAGAGATTTAACACAAGCAGATTTTAGGAGGTCTGAGATTGGATTTAATCTGTTCTCGTGTGTGCATTGACAAAGCCCACAGCCTGTGCCTGGGCCAAGGCTTTCACAGTCACTGCTTCCAGGATGTAAACTGTCATCTGCACTCTTTGTTCTCAAATGTATGACCTTGCATTTTGCTGGTTTAAAATACATGTTCAGAGGAGCCCACTTCGCCAAGTGTTGCAGTTTGCAGACTTGACCTGTCTTGTTTATTTACCACTGTGGCATATCTGCAACTTTTCCAGCAGCTGATTTATTTATTTTTTTCTTTCAAATCCTTGACAACAATAATGAATAGCCTGGGGGCAAGAACAAATCATTGCAGAACAAATCAAACCTTGATAAAAATACCCTCCTGATACTTTTCTATTATAACAATTTACTCACTTAATATGTGCTACATCTTGGGTAGGGACACGTAAAAATTATTTTGTACCACCATTTTTATTATCAAAACTGTACTGACTGGTGTTATTTATGTCACCATCTCTTGAACTCAATGTTAGCTCCTTCATGTCCCTGATTTTCTTGCAGTTGTCTCAGAACTGACATCAGGTTCACTGGCCTGTATTTCCTTGGGGATGCTGGGAGAAAGGGGTTGCCTCCTTCATCCTTCTAAATTAATGAAACATTTGCTCAGTTCTAGTTCTCTGGAATTTCTCTAGTACCTTATGAGGTAAGAGGGTCCCCAAGAGATGTTGATATAAAGTAGAGAGTGCTATAAACAAGAGACAAAAATCTCATCCTTGAGGTTTGGACACAATGTTGTGACACTTGGCTTCAATCAGATCAAGATGGAAATGGATAATATTTGTTTCTGTGGATTAGTAATCTGTCCTGGTTTTGATTCTGATGTATTCAACTTCCTTAAAGGTACACTAAATTTCTGCAATTTAAGTCCATCACCAATGACAAATTACTGCATGGTGCTGACTTCAGCAGCAGCATGATGTGGCTGGATTGTCAAGCACTGCCTGGTTTCCACCTGTTACAGTAAATTTCCAGCATTTCCACTAAACTGTGCCCCAGCTTGCAAACAGCAGCACAAACGATCTGAATTGCAGGATTTTATGAGACCTCCTAAAGCGGGCAATTTTAGCTGGTTTTGAGTTTCATCAGCAAAGCTTTGCTCCAGCTTCAACCATTTTTAAGGGTAGCAGGGCATTGCCTGTTACAACTGGAGACAATGATCCATCCTTCAGGAGAACACCACTTCATGGAGACATCACTAGGAGACAGTCTTTGACAGCAGACATGCCTTTCTGACTTTCTGCCAACCTAATTTTAAAGGCTCAGCAGAGTCTTTTCCCTACCACAGAAAAGGAATTGTCTCCCGTTTCTCACTTGAGTGTTTTAAGGCTGTGCATACATGGAACCATTTTAATGGGAAAGTAGAGTGGCACTGAAGTCACAGAGTGCCTCTGAAGGTCTGACAGATAAACAGATGGCAAAAAAGTGAGTTCCTAGACAGTGAGGAGCAGCAGTCAGTAGATACAGGTCTGAGGAACAGCATCAAGCATCCCCTGCAGTACATGCAGCTATGGCCATTTGACATTTCTCCCATAAACACCAGAGAGAAATTTATTCTCCTGGAAATTGAGCCTGTCTTTGACATTAAAATAATCTGAAATCAAGTCCTAAACTTAAAGGAAAAAGGGTACATTTATAACATAAACATTTATATCAAATTAGGAGAAATCCAGCAAGAGAGCTTTTTGGCTAATGATCCATCTTTAAGAGACTCCCCATAGACTTTCAGAAAACACATAGATTCAGCTGCTTTAGCTCATTCTTTTTCGGGGGGAAGAAAAGAAAAAATACTTCGCTAGGAGTTAGGAGATCCCTCTTGTCTTTTTTTGTTGTTGTTTTCTTCTTGTTAGGGTGCCTCCTATCTGTTTGCTCAGGATATTATCTTCCTTTCATCAAGAAGTATGGTTTTCACAGATACACTGTTTACATGGGCACAGGGTCAGTCTCCGTGCATTTTCTTCCCCCACTACTCACAACAGAAAGAAAAGAAAATTGCATAATCACAGAATAGCTTTCACCACTACTTTTAGGGCTGATCCAATATCAGCAATCCTCTTTCAAGAATAACTCCCACTCTCAACACCACTGATGTAGAACTGGTCTTGATTCTTCATTAAACATCTAGAGGGCCAGATACCCTGCAGGAGTGTGTTAGGGCAGAGGAAGCTGAGCTCAGAGAGAAAGAGCTCCTTTTGATCCACAGTTCCTTTCAGTTCTTGTGGACTCTGGAGGTTGGTTGCCCCAGATGAAGCCTCAAATGCACCTACAGAGGCAGATTCCTAAGCTTGAGAGGCAGTACCAGCTCCACATGCTTCATTTTCATACCTATTTCTTTAAAGACTTATTCAGGAGGTCAAGGTCTTTGACTGCTGGCTTTCTGTAAATCAGGAGCACTCCTGTTCAGTGATTATCCATTGCAATATCAAATTGACCACAGGGCTTGGTGAACAAGAGTATGTGAGGCATCCCAGTGGTTTGGAGAGGGATAGGGAGCTCCAGCTCTTAAGGTTTGCTATAAACAAATTTCTGCCCTGCAAAGTTTCTTCTAATCCTTATACGGCATTTCAGGACATATCCTATATCTGTTTAACTTTTTCGCTGATATTCCTCAGAACTGGACTGAGCGGTGATGCAATAACTCGACCAGGCCACTCTAATTCTTGGCATTTCAGCGAAGGCTTCACCCAACACAAGTTTGGGAACACCAGGTATGACACACAGCAAGCGCAATCCAGCAGTGGCCAGGCAGGGACAGGCAGCCACTCTCTCCAAAATGACAGCAGTGGAGTCCCAACTGCACTTTCCCTCAGGTATGTTATCAGATCAGGCGTAGGAACCACCTCTAATAACTACCTGGTTCAGCTAATTTTACTGTAATCACACCCCACATCTTCTCTGAGCTAATTGGGTGCAAGCTGTCAGCAAAAATATGCTGTCTCTCTCCCGCAGTATTAATTCTGTAAGCCATGCAGATATTATTTCAAAAAGATGGAAACCTGTTAAAAAGAACATGTCTTTTGTCTTCATCAATAACAAAGGGTGGAATTTAATGTTATCTTGATGCATTTGCTGCCAGAAGGGTTTCATCTAAAGTACAAAAAGCCACTGAAAATCAGTGTTTCATTGACATAGGCCAGAGAACTTTAAAAGGCTTCTCTGTGTCCATACAGACCTGGGCAAATGCATCAATTTCTGTCCTTAGCCCATGTCTTGGGCTGCAGCAAACAAGCACTGCAATTTATACCAGACATCGGAGAATATGAATATTTTCTTTACTACTCAGCTCCGGGAAAGGATAATTATTATAAGCAAAACCAGATGAAAATCTGAGAATATTTTATGATCCACTTTCATTAAAAAAAAAAAAAAAAAGCCTCTATTAGCCTTAGAACAATGGGGCCAAATTCGCACTTGGGGTAACATGACTGACATCAGTAGAGCACTACAATTAATTTGGCCCATGGGATCTACTTGAAAATAAAACATACTGACAAGGATGACAGCCAGATTCTGTGGAGAAAGTCTTTCTATACCAACTAATTTGGCTTCAAAAAGACAGCACAGCTGTACAAGCAGTAATCCAGTGGGCTGGATCTTCAAGTGCAACTCTGCTCACATCTGCACAATAAAGTTCAGTTATAACCACCTGAGAATTTGTCCAAGTGTCTTTTCTAGACCAAATGGGAGATCACAGTATAAGTATTACTAGGCACCAAAACGATGCTTGCGTGACGTTCACAAAAACAAAGAGAAAGATATGGGGAGATAGAATTCAACAGCGACCAGAGCCAAAGATCTAAGTGAAATGCTGATATCCCTTACTAATCCTTTCTTATCCTGTCTCCTCTCTCTCCCACCAAGTAGTCTTCTGAAGCATGTTAAGCTGCAGGGAGGATCAGAAAAAAAGCAGAAGGCTCTTTTGCTGTTTCTATCGTCATTTATTTATTTTTAAACAGAAAATTCTTGTCCCTCGCGGTGATGACGTTTTAATGAATCCATCAATCACTGCAAACTCCAAACTAGAATCCTACATAAAAGAGACCTATTTGTAATACGTGACCTGAGCCCATACCTGGCGAAATTAGTTCTCAGGGAGACAATGCAGGTCTTTCATTGCTGTCTTCATGGAATTGTAGATGATTAAGCTGGACAGGGCCTTTTGGGTCCTCAAATCCAACCCCGTACACCTCGCATCACTTTATCCCTGCCTTGTTCCCCTGAGTGCGTTATCTAATCCTTTGCTGACTGATTGTGGCCCACCCTACAACTTCTCTTCCATGGGCAAACTTCCATTGTGTGTTGCCTAAGCAAGCTCTTGATTGCTCCTCTAGGTCTTTGGTTCCCCTGTATCCATGAGTTTTAGGGTGTTTGGTTCCAGGCTATCTCCCCTCCTTTTAATTATTTTCAGTCTTTCCAAAATTGCCTTTTATTTTTCCTGGTTTCTCGCCCATTTGCTCTGTACATCGCAGTGCTGCAGGTTCTATTTCATCACACCTCTGCCACCATGCTGGGCTCCTCAGGGCACATTCATAGCCAAATCTTTGACTTTATGATGTTGTTGCCATATGCAGTAAACTCCCATCTTCACTAAATCATGACTCAATTTTTTGCTTCTCTTTTTACGGCTAGCAGACCCACTACAATTTGCTTTCATTTCATTTGCACCATTTCTCTCAGGCCGATGTTTCAGAGCTCTCACTTGGTGCTTTCTTACCACAGCATTGCTTTTCCTTGCCACTTGTCCTATGCCTACAAGATCTGAGCTTACTTCTTACCCCAGACTGAGAGGACTATGTAAACTGTGAGGTCAAGAAGATTCTCCCTGCCCACTCCTCTTCCCCAGGACTCTGCCCAGTGACATCACTGAGATGCAAATCCATGAGATGATCTTGAAAATAAAATTTGACTTAAAGAAGACCCTGACTCCACATTCAAAACTTGTGCGCTCTCCACTCTTCAGTGACTGTTGTTTTGGCTGCTGGTGATTTAAACTTAAGTAGATGAGAAACATACTCAGCGTGCTGCATCCATGGGCAGCTCCATGGACAAACATTCCTGCTGGCTTTAGAAGTATCAACGAAAGCAGTTGCTGCTCCCTCGTGGTCATCAGCACCATCCCCGTTTTGAAAGTTACCATCCCCTAAACTTTGCAGCCCTAAAATTTCTGATCTTCTATCTCCTGTCTGCCTACGGAGGTGCTTTTATCTATAGCTTTGTTAAGTCAAAGCAAACCAGGGTAATGGAGACTTATTATTGAAATGGCTTAAGCCAAGCCATGTCTGCAGCCTCATGGGATGACTCAACAAGACTCAGACCAGGAGACTCCTACAAACAGCAGTTTCTAAAGCAACTGGGCAATCCTGAACTCAGTGATTCCCCTGCGTCCTTTTGTACTTTCTCTTTTACCACTTGGTGAAGTGTTTCAGTGAGTACATCTCCTGTCAGTACTGTCTGGCATGACTGTGCAGTCCTTTCAAAATTTAGGTGGCCTCTTAATTTTTACAGAACAGATAGAGACCAGAACACTTATATTGTATACAAAGCTTAGATGTTATCACACAGCTGAACTCCTTCTGTGCTCACCATGGATGGCATCACACAGCAAATCTGCAATTATTAAAGTGAATGGCAATTCCAAAAGCTTTAGGAAAAAAAACCCCCATCTTCATGCATTGGGACCAGCACAGAATGAATACGTTGTTGACAGTATTCCTTTTTTCTTTTGGGGTCCATTGTCCCTTGCTATACTCACCATCAGGATATTCCTTTTCCCACGTGTTAAAACCCAGCATGAAAATTAGACAGGGCTCTTGCACCTGTTTCTCACTGTTTTACACTTGAAAGCTGGTTTTATTCACTGCAATTTTCAGTCCTCAGGAAGGCAAGAATCACAGGTGGCCAAATGGAGATTGCCTCAGAGAAGAATCTGAGAGGCTGCTTGCCTCTCAGTAGCTTCGTTCACAGGGCTAGTTCTGAGGAAATAGAACATTTTTATTAGCTTATCATTTTCCATTGGGATTGGAAAGGTTTCGTGGGAAGAAACCTCAGAGCATCTGTAACTCAAAGCATTGTCCTCTCTCTATTGGGGTTATTCTTAACCTGTTTCCACAGTATCACTTGTCCCGAATAGAAGACAATGCTTAATTCCACCAGTTTTTCTTATTTTCTTTGCCTTTGGTTCACATCTAACATTCCTACTTATGGAGGAACAAGGCATCTCTGCTTTTTGGCTCCACATTGTTCCTCCCTTGTTCCAAACCATCAAGAAACCTGTCTGCTGCCACAGACACCCCTGTCATACTGGTGTGGTGGGATCTCCTCTCCTTGTGTGAAAATCAGTCTGTCTTTTATTTCCCTCTTCATTCTCCCCTGTGGAGTCTCAATCCTGGCTGTCTCCACTGTCTTGTCATTTGGTCTTTGGGGGGTAGTTTCCCTTCCTTTCTTCTTTGCCTCTGAATTGTCTTCCTTCTCCAGTTGAATAAATTTGTTACTCAGCTTCATCTCTCTCGCACTAGCTAATTTCATCCTCTCTCCTGCCCTTGGGTAGGGTTGTCCCATGGATATCGCTTTCCATCTTTTTGTTTTTGAGGCCACCTTCTTATTGAGGAGTTGTGCACTGATGTTGCTTCTGCTCTCTACTCAGGGTATTCCTCGATCACAACTTTGAACTCCAGTCTGAATTTCCAGTTATCTCCACCTGTCTCTTTAGCACTGGCATCGTTTCCTCCACGAGTGTGTCAAATTATGTTCCATATTTATGTACCTTCCATCTTGTGCCACACCACACGGATGTGCAACCGGGAGATTCTGCAACCATCCATCATCTTGTGAACCCTTTCCTCCTTTGTTCCTTTCAAATTATTCTTCAGAAGAACCTAAATGAATAGGTACCATAATTCCACAGATCTTTGCTAGGTGCATTGGTTTATAATACATGTTAGAGAAACAGGAGACTATCACAAGCTGTTAGGCAATAAAAATCCCTGCAACATAATCTGTTGTGGTTGAACATTTTATTGAAATCCTGGATAGTCATTGGCAAAAAAAGCTGACATGCAGGGTTTGGATTTAATCTTCACATTTCCACTCAAACTGTGGCATTGTTTGAACATGACAGCTTTGGGATCCTGGCAAAAGAGTAAAATTGTCCGAGCTGTTCCACTCTGGTTTGAATTATCTTTCTTTTTATTTATTTATTTCTAGCTTTGAAGTCTGTGTACTTTAAAAATCAATGAACATTATATTAACAAGCAGACACTAATTACATTTTAACAAACTGGAAAGGCTTGCCTTCAAATCTTTGAAAAGATAGATTCACATTTTAAAAAGCTTTCTAATCCAACTGGCATCATTGTCGTAAGGCACTGACAAAGCCTGCACAGAATGGAAATGTTAAAGAAATCTGTTTTCCAGAATTTTTTTTCTATGATTTATAATTAGTCTTCATCATTGTACTGTTTCATACACTAGGTCTGGTAAACAGAGTACTCGTGACTCTTACAGGATTAATGGAGACATTCTGAGACGTAGAAATTAAAAGATCACTCAGATAATAGCAACACTTCACTCTTGTAGCTCTTCTCATCAGTTCAACTCATTGTTTTACAAACAAATTATGATTGCTATCAGAGTTCTACAGAGGGATAAAAATGAGGCAAGGAACACTAATGTGTCTCATCTGCAATTGCTTAGCAGAACAGAGGCAGATCGGAACTGGGTGTCTTGTATCCAGTTTAGAGCTCTAATTCTTAGGTTACAGTGGTTCACTGAGCAGTTTTTAAAATATGGGTATTGGAGCGTGCAGTGGGAGTCAGAGAGTTTGTATCAGGGTGTTCAGCACATCAGGAAATGCCAAAAGTGTAAATAGATGGTCCTGGAACTATAAAAAATATCATGCCTCTTCTGGCCACTCTGTCTGACAGCAGCTGTGTCCTTGGTGAGAGGGTTGCTGGAAAAGCAGCTCCCACATGAAAGTAGGAACCCCAGCAATGCACGGAACAGTTTCTGCACAGAGCAGAGAGCCAAGACATCACGAGGTTTGTGTGGTAACAACAAGGGGAGAGTAGGACACAAGAGGACACAATCCTTGTGTCAGAGCAGGCTCCAGGAAACACTCAGGAGCAGCTATGCTTTTGAAATGTCCCCACTGATTTCATCACTTCTGTGCATACCAGAACAGCTGCTTGAGTGGTAAACAGACAAGGAACCCACTTCAGATGAAGCTATCTCAGCACACCAAAGCCAGCCTGTGCCAAGAAACACTTACTCACTGCTGTGTCATGGACCATGTGTGGTCATGTCAGACCCCAACAGGCTCAGTGGGCCACTCTATGCTGTGCTCTGAACTGGTGAGACAGAGATACCAAAGATAAGGGCAACGAACTTGACATCACATCATGGCATGAGAGATCAGTTCTGTGCTCCAGGAGCTGGAAGACACAAATGGTCTGGCTCACCCACAGGATACCAGAGTCAGCTCATGTCCATAGCGAATTCCTTGAGACAATTTCAGTGGAAGTGACAGCAAAGCACCATTGCTCTGTCACACACATCAGCATTTCTCTGTTACTACAAGTACGTACTTGTGACAACTGATTTTCTAGACTTCCTACAGAGTCCTGCTTTCCTGGCTACATCTTCTGGTTGAGCTGAACTGCCAGAAAGAAGTTCATCTGCTGGAGTGATCTACAACCCAAGCCCTTCTGCATCTGCAAAGAAGAGGACAGACTGTCATGCCTGTCCTGGAGCCACATCAGGTATGTCTGGCGGAGCAGCACAGGCGGTTGTCACCTCAGCACGGGCAGTCCCAGCGGTGGCATCCCAGCAGAGATGCCCAACAAGGGCATCCCAAGCATCAGTGATTCTCTGCACTCTTGTCACTAAAACAATCTCCGAGTAATTTCCAGCATCAGCACAGCTCGCTATAGCTGGTGGCTCAAGCAACCCTGGCCACCCCTGCAGCACAAGCTGTGGAATTCAGGTACATTGAAAACAATTAACTGTTTTGGGCCTGAGCACAGCATCTGGCAGAAGTGACTCTCTGAAAAGGTTCTATGAATAGAGTACCAAGTATCAGGGTCACCTGCTATGGCACCCGATCTACCCCTCCTGCTCTTCATAAACAAACTGGAGCAACATAGGTGGTGGGATTTCTCTGTTTGCCTCTTTTGAAGTACTATTTTGGTATTAAAGTGCACGTTTTCCACTTTCCCACCTAGCTGGTTAAAAGGATTTAACAACTCCTGTAATGCTTGCACAAAAAGTCTCTGTACACAGCTGGATCTAGTCCACGTCTCCAGGTCTACCACATCTCTCCAGATCCTGTGCCACTACACCTACACTTTTCATTTGGTTAGCATGTGATATAAATGGATTTATCTTTGCTTCCTTATGTCACTTGTCAGTGACATGCTACATTTGTGGAAACACAGTCCCCTCTTCAGTAAGTGCTGAGCAACCGGCCCGACTCAGATCCCAGACTTCTGTTCCAATGGTGCTGAACTATTGTTTTGTGTGGTCAGGTGGATGGTGGTTTTGGGACCATTTTGACAAGTCTGAATCTCTGCCTCCCAAATGGATAAAGTGAGTTCTCATTATCTTGTGGCTGATCTGCAGGGAGCACAAACCCCCCTGGATGTGTGAGTAAATGAGGGAAACACCTAGATGCTGTTTTTGGAGGCTTGAATGTTCAGCTGCCAATAATGGCATGACATCTGCCATTTCTCAGCTGGTGGTGTGGTTTCTTTAAAATTTGGTTCTGATCTGTGTTTTAAATTGAAGAACAATTAAACCTCATGCACAAATAGAAAGCAGAACATATATTAGAGAATCTCTATTGGATTTCGAAGCAGGCTAGAAAGTACATAAACACCTTTAGTACAGGCTGCTTTTCTTACATCGCTACTTTATTCCCTGTCTCAGCAGGACAGGGAAAAATGCAACACATCTTCAACAAAACACATTTTGGAAAAGAAAGAAAATAAAACCCAGCTGAAAGCCTACCTTAAATAGATCCACTCCATATCTTGGTCTCCTGTGAAGACCGGCGGCTGTGAAACAGTCCAGAGACACCAGAGTTCAAACCCCTCTGAAACAAATGCAGGCAGCTCACCTCACACTGAAAGGTTCCTCTCACAACTGTACTAGTTTTAAACCAACAGTATTGACTTCAAAGCAAGACTTAACCTGATCTACACTTGCATAAATGACAGAGTAAGCCCATTCTTGGTTCAACAGCTTGGGCAGTTCAGATTCGGTTCAGTGTAGAAATTTAGCACCATCCACAGAAATCTTTTACTTGAAAAGGGCAGATTAAAGTCTGCAAGAGCTGATGAGAATACCAGGAAAATCAGGCAGTGAGGCAATGCCCAGAAAGCCAACTGCTGCACTCAGGTCCACTGCAGCTGCCTGTGAGCTTTCCCCCAGCAAGAAGCAGCAGAACAGAGAGAACACTAGAAAAAACAGGAAAAGTGGAGGGGGGAACAACTTTGACAAGCTTGATAAGCTCAGGAGATGAAGACTTTCTAAAAGATGAGGTAGACTAAAGGCGCAGGAAAGGGCAAACAATTCAGTTTCTCTGTCAAACAGAAACTCCTGAGTTTTCCCGTATCATAAAGGTCAATCAAGATTTTACATAAGATAACAGGATGCAGCTTGGCCACAAAAAGTTAGTGTAGTTATACTTACATTTCCACTAGATCAAAATATGACAACTTGAGCATTTTTTCATTTGTTGACGGCAGTTCTTCAAAACCTTCTAAAGCAATTACAGAGAACTGTTTTCCAAGAACATGCGTGCCTGAAGGGGGCGCACATTCTAGGAAATACGTGGTCCTGTGCTAGAGGTGCCAATTCCCTAACAGGTACTCTATCAGATTTTTTCTTACACGAGCTAAAATAGAGTCTTGAAATGCTGAACAATTCTAAACCTATTAAAACTGAAGTAAACAAGAAAACACTCCACACTGCTAGAAAAGCAAGTGCCAGACTGTAAGCCTCATGGGGAAAATCTAAAAGACTGAAGTTCCTGGGAGTTTTATTATTGCACCAGTGGAGCAGAGATTTCTCCCTAACCGTTCCCCAAGCCCAGGGGTAGTCAGTCTGTACTTTCTCTAGTGTGTAAGGGATGGAAGAAATCAGAAGAGAGCACATAATAAATCAACTGACAGTCTCTAAAAAAATAGCTGTCCTGTCTCCTTAATATGAGTGAGAGTAATGTTCTGAGGGCAGGAAGAATTCAGCTTTAGACTGAAAACATTCCCCTATTGGGGTACAGAAAATGTCACTCTGTAGTTTAATCAGTCTCAGGCCTCCCTTTGAGGGAAATAGCCTGTTGCCTGCAACAGCACGTGTAATAATGTTTGCTGAAATATAAACTATGGCTGTATACCCCAAGATGGAAGGTCAGAAGTGAACTGAGGATCTGGCCGCAGATGTTCAGCAACAGAGATCAAAAAGCAATATATCAAATCCAGTACTTTTCCTCAAGGAACAGGTTGCAGAAATTTCTCTACCCATCTCCTTTCACAGTAAGTGCACTCACCCTGCACGTAACAAAGCTGTGCACCACAAACTGCCAGGTTACTCAAAGACAAAGCTAATTTTTCCCAATTTCTCCTTGTCCTGTGCTTGAGTATTTAAATATTTATACAGTGAGTTTGCTCTTATCCACAAACACAGCTCCCCTGAACCTCTGCAGTGCTTTTCAAGTCCATCTACCGCAGTGAAGAATCACATGACACACCACGTAGTCCTCCCCCAGCCCTTGATACACGTTTCCTAAAGCCGACATTTGATATTATGGAATGTGTTGTAATCAATTCTTAAAGTTATAGCACCGCTGGATTTTTATTAACTTGCACAACAACAACAAAAATCCAACAAAAAAAACGGGCCCTCATAATCAGTCAGCCTTGTTATATCCTGAAAGTTCTTTAACAAGCAGGGAGTAATATAGTGTAATTGGTACTCCACAATTTAATTGTTCTGTTCTTAAATCTAATATCGCAGCTGCGGGTTAAGTTTACACCACAGCTTTCAAGAGAACATGAAAGTGTGGTACATCTGTGCAACAGAAAGCTAAACATCTCTCATCTGATGTGTTTACAATGACATTTGATAGCGTGGAATTGTTTGGAGTTCATTCTTAAAGCTGCAGAACTGCTTTTCAACGCTGCAAAAAAAAAAAAAAAAAAGGGAAAAAGCCTCCAATCTCCTTCCAGCAACTGAGCCCACACAAGCCTGATGACAATGCTGCTGGCATTGCTGGGAAACTGCTCGCTGGAACAATTCCTTCAGGTAGCTTTGAGCGTTTGTAACTCAGGCAGTGGACAAGGAGACAAGGGCATCTTCCTCTTCAGGTGATACAATAATTATTTGAAAAACAAACGACTTAAAAAAACCCCCTGGACAGAACAACCCCTGACATGCATAAAACAGACAAAAATATTTCGAGAAATGTTATTACAGGGATGACTGTAGCATGTATAGAAATGATGGAGCTTTCTATTTAACAGGTGGCAGAACTGCTTATGGTATCCTGAACTTCACATTCTGTATAACTAACAGCTTCAGCATTATGTACTTGTTAGTGAATTTATTAGGCCCATAAGTAGTTCAAGAAACTTAGGAATGGGCCCATAAATGTCATCTGCAGTTTGTGAACTGCAAGTATCTGACTGTTTTGATCAAGGTTTTTACGGGAAAGTTAAATGGTTATTAAAATTATTTACTACTGCTCCACAAAAAGGGAGCAAGCCTGCTGAAGAACTTAGGTAGTGATAAGATGTGAGAGGTTATAGGTCAAATGTGTTGGCAGAAAAGCATTTCTGTTTATGTCTAAGCTCAAATTTTTGTACGATTCAAAGTTTAGAGTGCATTTAAGTGGCTGAGAAAAGGTCTGTGGAGGGGAGGAGGAATCTTCCCTTTCCCATAACCTGCTGTCAGAAATACACGATCTCGTCCATCTACTTTTCTTGTTCTCGGCATTAGCCTTTTTCTAACATTTTTCTGTCCTTGGAGAAATGCATGATAGTGCAACTTAGTTAAAGAGGTCACTTTCTGCTCATTCCTTTGCAGCAATCCACACTGGCATCTTGATTTATGCTCTTTAACAGATGAAAGTCAGTCTCACTGATGAAGCTCAGCTATATTACACTGGAATCTATTAACTTTTTAAACTTTATTATTTCAGTCACAATTAAGACTATCTGAAGCCTCTTCATAAAAAGGGGCCATATCAAAAGCTGTATGTTAGCAACTGATCAATGGATGCATTCATTCTGCATCAAAAATACCATAAGAAGGACAGATCTCCTGGGGGGGCAAATTTGTATCAATATTTCAGTCTCTTGAATACAGAAATTTGATACAACATGATGCAACACCCGAGCTTCCCCTCCTTTCAATTAACTGAGAAATAAAAATTGTCCTTAGAAGGGAAGAAATGCATTTGTATTGTATAGTTTTTGGGTTTTCCGCCCTTTCATAGCATCATAATGTTCTCTTCGTGGGTGGAAAACTTAATCTTCAAGTTCAAGCCTAGATTCTTCATACAGTTCAGGATGAGATGACTTGGAATATCGGGAATATTTCAGATGTAGAAAATCACCCAATTCATCCAGAGCATTCAAAACCTGTAAGACCATGATACTTCGTCAATTCTATTGGAAAAGAAATGAAGTTCTAGTAACTTCTACCTTACTGCAGAACAAGAAGATTATAAAAAAACATCAATTAAAGAAAATTTAAAGGACAAATGGGCAAATTCTGCATTCATTCTGCAACAGTGAACATCAATACAATCGTAGATGTACGACAGCATCTACGAGAAAGGAATTTGCTCCTTCAGCAGGTTATGATTTATTAGTAACTGCATTAATTGAGCACAGATGAAAAAAATTACTTTTTATAAAAGCACAGGGAAGTAACAACCCAGGTAAAAATTATCTTTGCTTATGCAAAAGAAACGTGTGAGGCTATATTTCAGTATTTCGCCATAGCTCCCAAAGACTGGAGTTGCCAATGCATTTTCTTAGGTAGGACTCAGCCCACAGTGCTGAGCAGGGTCAGCATAAATGGTCTGAATAGTTCAAGATAATTGTAGTGAATGCCATTATCTTATATTAATATCACAGGGATAACTAATTTTTGTTCATTAATACTGTAACACAATTTGCTGAGCTGAGCTCCCAGCTTTCAGTAGATTCAAAATGTAGCCAGGGAATGCACCACAGGGAAGCAGCTCAGCGTTTTGCAGCATCTGACCCACATTCAAGAGCAGCCAACTTTTTGGCATCAAAGAAAGAAACAGCAATTTTGATTTTGAGCCTGTTTCTGTTAAGCCACAAAAACAAGCTCATGAACAAAAAGAAGTAATTTAGAACAAAAAGAAGTAATTTAGTAATGGTTTATGCAGAGAGATAGCTTCCAGGTCATTAAGGAAGTTATTCTTGGGAGCTTGCTCTTTCATGGATCTTTCCTCTTTAGTTCCAGGCTGAGCCACAGAACAAATTTTGCCAAAGGGAAACGTTTTCATTGTGCTTGTTACCTGTTGTTACCCTGGGTTTAGGCACAGTCACAAAGTGTTTTGTCCTAAAAGCTTTCCATCTGCAAGTAATTAAACTCAGGGCATTTCCATTCCCCCATACTGTAAGAGTGCCATGAGTCCTGTGGCAAAAGCACAGCACGTTCAGTGGTGACTGGGGAGTGTCAGACCCTCCCTGGAAGCAGCAACGTGCAGGTAGCAGGAAGTGAACGTACAGTGACGGCCCAAAAATGTGGTGAGCTTGACATAATGGGGGCGGGGGGAAAGGAAGAAAATCAGAGCAGCAGCCTCAAGAGATTAATCTTCAGATCAACTTCACTGCCTGTTACCAGTTACATAAACCAAACTCCAGTCAAAGAGCAAAAGCTGCAAAGGACCAACACAGGAACGTAGCTATGTTCTGTTCTACAAAATACCACCTTCGTGGTATTGTACCTTGTCAAGAACTACTGCACCTTTAAAAGCAGCAGGAATTTCACACTGCACACATGCAAGGCAGGTTTTTGATGTTGTTTGAAAGCTATCTACGCTGTTATGGGAGCTGGTCAGCAGGGCAGGGCTCTGGCCTCCACATCCATGTGCATCTCAGAGCGCAGTCAGGAGCTCTCTGCAGGCACAAGTGCTTGTCTGTGTGAACCAGCGGCATATTTAACTCAAATGCCTTTCCACGTTCAAGGATTTTTTGCTTTCACCATCACACTCGTGCAAAGAGAGGAAAAACAAAGGCTGAAATTTATTGTTAAGCCTCTGTGTTTCATGCCTCTAAGCTGGCTTATTCTGGGAATGAAAGAACATATCTCAAGCCAGGCCAAAAACACCTTCGGCAAGAAAGGGAGATGGAAAATTTCAAAGAGTTTATTTTAAACACATTTCTGACTGCTTTGGAATGGAGGTTTACGATGGAAGTCTCAACATACTGTTAATGGTATTTCTGATATCAGAGAAAGATACAGAACTGAGACTGGCCAGACAGCACCAATTAAACTTAATTAGGTTCAAACAGTTCCAAATACTGTTTGCAATTTCCACCTGTACCCCCAAGGCTGTCCCATATACTTCTGCAATTCAAGAAACACGTGGAAATATGGAATGGAAATAAGGGTATGGAAAATTTGATTTTCAATTATTTCCATATCATTTAAGGTTTCCTACTCTGATAGTTTTGACATAGCATTTAACTTTTGTCTTGCTGTGCTGTTCATGTAGGTTTTCATTAGTGATGACAGATTTGGTCACTATTAGAAATAGAAGAACATAAGAAGTTAACTGTCCAATAATTTATTTTAGAAAATAAAATGTATAAGGCTCAAATGCCTTTAAAGATCAAGTGACAAGGCCAGAAAAACAAATGTATAAATGAATTATTGAGATTCAAAGTAACAGAGGCACAGCTTCTCCCAGCCTCCTTTGCACCTGAAGTTAATTTGGGCAGGACATCTGCTGTGCTTACCGTGTCTAACATCTCCCGTGTATGTGCAGCTGACACACAAAACCGAGCCCTGGATTCTGTGATAGGAGTAGCTGGAAACCCAACCACGACCACCCCGATATTTTTTTCTAACATGCGTCTTGCAAAAGCCCTAAGGAGAGAAAAAGCAGAAGGAGAAAAATCAAAAATAAATTATCTCCAATAAACTGAACACAGAGAGAAAACATTCACATATAATGCAACAATAGGTAAAATCCTGTTTTCAATTGATTGAATATTCCCACTGATTTCCATAAAAGCCAGAATTTTACCGGTAGGACTGAGATTGTTTGCTGCTTAGCAGCTCATGAAGCCAAGTGGGTGTCAAATACTAGAAATGTGATGGCAGAGAGGGCACTGCAGGATAGACACGAGTCATTTATGTCAGTGAAAGTCTCTGAGCAAATCAAACCATGTGGGCATTCACAATCCCTAAAGCATGGAAGAGGCTGGGCTTGTGGAAGGTATGAATGCTCGGTTCCTGAGCATCAATAGGAATAAACCAATGTGTGTGATGGTTTATTTGCTCTCACAATTACTCTGCCAGTTAGGAAGGCTTGTGTGGTATGTATGAGACCTAGGGCACACAGCCATCCTAAGCTACTTGCAAATACTCCCGACAGCTCAACCCTTATATTATGCTACTACTGTGCAAAAAAATGTGTGCCCAAGTCAGTGCACAAGTGCTGCTTGAGAGGAACTGAATGGTAAAACATGCAAAGACCATTCAAAGATCAGATGGGAAATAAGGCATTCATCTAAACCAATTCATACATCAAAGGCAACGTGTCTCCCTTAATGATTACAAATTAAAAACCAAAAAATTCAAATTCAAAATGTTATAGAAAGTATTATTCCAAACCACCTTAAAAAAGGAAAAGAGAAAAATTTTAAATTTCTGAAATCTGGAACAACTCAAAATTAAATCTAGGGGCAAATTTAAAAGAAAACAGAACTAAATGATGAATTCAACTAACAGTGTATGTTTCTCCTGGGAGGAACCTACCACACAGAACATCATCTTCTGCAGCATATACCAAATAACCCATGAACTTGTATAGTGCTTGTTTTGCCAGCAAGTTTTTTTTCAGTACTTACCCTATCTTACCAGGCATATAAAGGAGCAAGGGAACAACAGGAGAATCATCATTGCCATAAATGATGAAGCCCATTTCATGCAGTTTTCGTCTGAAGTACCTTGTGTTTTTCTCCAGCTGACGAACTCTTTGGAGTCCTGAAATGAGCCAGTCAGGAGAACAGTCAGTGCAAAGATCATAACTGGAGTCTAGTCACAGGCAAGAATCAGGGCTGGGGGTAACAGTTTGGCTGAAATGTTAAGGTTGCTATTTGATTGATAAGAAAAACATGGAATGAGCTAAATACAACTAGATTGATTATTGTGGCATTGTAGGATGGATGGCTGATACTCCTGTAATTGTGAGGTGCCTTCCCATCAGCAGAAACTGTCCCTGTCTGGGGATAGACATGTGGGCAATTTCCTGGACTTTGTTGTGCTAAATAAAGCCTCCTAGATGACACACACCTACAGAGAAGTAGTGCAGACAGGACATGTAAATAGAGAATGTTCTTTCTCAGTGTAATTGACTATTATCCCTGCATTATCCCTGGCCTCATTTAGTCGTGGATCCACAGATGTGATCCCCAGCAAAACTGACAGGAGAGTTGAAAACAATGATTTTTTATGAAGGAAAAAGTAAAAAAAAATCAGAGAAAAAATGTGTTTGAAAAGACATTTCAGCCATTTATTTTGCAGTGCCACTAAGGAGGTGGTTTCTGACAAGTGCAATTGCTTCCCAACCCATTGCATAGAGAAGATACACGCTCTACATTACTGTAGTAAGAGATATAATATGTCCTTTCACCACTCTACCAGCATTATATTTAATCAGTGAGCTGATCTGTGTACTGCTTTTCCACTGCTGTGAGGTGCTGACAGGGATGGTGCCACCTCCTCCATACCCACGTGCCTGCCCAGTGCCAGTCCAAGTTCACACAGCCACACAGCAAATCGAGCCAGGTCTGTCATCTGCCTGACCTCACCAGAAACCAAACTGCCAAGCCACTGTTAAACAGATTGAGTCTCTAAACCTAATCGCTGTTCAGCAGCTTGTGTCTGCCCAGCAGAGGTGGTGAGAATGTGTGGTAAGACTAGGATTTAGCAGGACACAGTTACACTCTTAGCTTTCATTTTCCTGCTGTTCATCAGCCCATACTTTCAGTATCACTTACATTATGTCACCAGACATGAACACTGAAACCTCCAGTGCAACTCATTTCCTCTTCTCCCTTTGCTTTTCCCTTTGCCTTTGCACAGATGTGTTTTCACTCTCCATTTACGTTTCATTTTACTTTACATTTCGTTCGCTTCATTCTTCATTTACTACTTTCTGCTGTCACCATCCTCTGACTGAACGCCTGTTTCCTAATTTCCCATCTTGCTCTGTGTAACCACAGTGGCCAGTAAGGCATTTGTAGCAGCTACATGCCACCTTTGGCAGATTTGTCCTCAGACCGCATTCTGCCCTGCCATCCGCTCTGGCTTTTCTTCCTTTTCCCTCTTGGCTGAAGTGGGGATCACCATACCTGCATGAAACCCCTTTTCCATTAATATTTCTGAACATGTGCAGGTCTGAACAAGATCTACTACTTCATCTGTTCTGTATCCTCCCAAGTCAAGGTTCTGTCAATGTTCTGGTTGGGAAATTTATAGGGAAAGCAGGACTTGCTTCACAGCGATCGGTGTTTTGCTTGAACAAATTAAAAGATCTCATAAAACCAGTGCATTTGTAACTTTATGCAGAAAACTGCCCACGCAGACAACCTGTTACTTACAGTCTCAGTCATTCAGTTTAAAGCACTCAGTGGAAGAGATCTGCTGGGTTAGAAAAGGCCACAAATAGTTTAACCATCTCTCTAATGCTGCTAAAGCAAAAACAGCTGTGCCAGAGCAAGGAAAACAAATGAAACACAAAAGCATCCTACTACAAAGCTTTCCAGTCACTAATAAAAACAATAGTCTGTGGTATTTCCAAAAATATTTTTGGTGTAGTAGATCTCAAAGAAACAGGAGGAAATCTTGACGAGGAGGAGGAGGGGAGAGAAGATGATAGTAAGGAAAGGGAGTTAGAGAACTACAGAATAATGTGGCTGGAGTCTAAAGAGAGACTTCTTCCCTTGTTAGAATTTGTAAAGATGTTATTAGCACCTCCTCAATGTCCAAGCTACAAGGAGGAGGGTGGGGGAGTAACCTGAACTGGGGGCTCAAAACCACTGCTGTTTCTTGCTATCTTAGCAGCCCCTGAGCTAGTTTCCAAACTCTCAGTTGGAAAGCATTTGAAACTACTAGATTTTCATTTAGAGAAAGTTTTTCATAAATGCAGATGTTCTTGGTGAGTGTAGTGTAAGACTTGCTGCGTTCTCCTTTCTAATCATGTGTTTACCACAGAGCTGGAAACACAGTGTGAGCCATGCAAGATTCCAGGCTGTGCTGTTCTCTATTTATCAAACCATATGTCCAGGGCTCAGAGTTGATCAGTTTGTGTCCACTTAGTTTTGGTGCCAGAAATTTAGACTCCAGCTACGGAAACTTAAGAGCTGAAAGAGGATGTTCAGGCAACCCCCCCAAAGTCAAACACCTCTTCCTTTTCTAATCTTCCTTTCCTGATTCTACATCCTCAACCAGTTTGTGATGCGCGATCCCCCCTTTCAAGACTCCCTATGGTGCTCATTTCAAGCCAGCCAGTGCTGATGCAAAAGAGCCACTTGAATGTTTTAGCAACATCCCAGAATACTAACTTCATTTGCAGGGATGCATTAAAGAGCCAAATAAAAGATCAGAGCACTCCCATATATCTGGAGGGAAAGAAAGCACATTAGGGGACCATTGCTACACACACTGTATTTGTGGGTGGGTGGCTGGGAGGAACCTATTTCTTTACCAAATGTCAACACTTTCCTTTCTCATTTTAAGTTTTGTGGTCAAAGACCACAGACACACATCATATACACAGGCTACTTATATGCTGTCCCAATAAGAGCAATAAAACCATTAAAATTTGTAGCTGTATTTCAACACTGTTTTTCATTCCTTTATGGGACTTTCCAATGTCAGATAAGGAGGCAGATCTGAGCAAAATGTTTATTTTTGTCTCATTGGCCTGATTTCCCCCCCACACTGCAGATTAAGAGTGATGAATACAGTTTAGAATCGGGTCTTAGTCCAAATTCACTGTGGTACGTTTAACTAAAAACACTGCATTTAGAAAGTATTTTCTTTGATTCCTGAGGCTGTGATCTTGCATCCTTCAATATTTATTGAGTGAAAATCTGCAGAGCAGACCCTTGAGCGAAAAGAATATGCTGCATCTATGTAAGTGTAAGAATTTACCTGTATGGGACTAATTAGAGGATCAGGTCCCTAGACAGTAAATATATGTGTTACAAAATTCTTACTTTGCAAAATCCTTGAGGATTTACAGTCTATGCAAAGAGCTTATAGCACAGCATGCAGCGTATCCAGAGAGTTATATTCCATAAAATACGTGAACCACAACACAGCACATATTTGGAAAAAACAGCCTGGACAGGGAAAATCAACCCTCCTCTGTTTAAAACTAAGCCCACTAATGCTCCAAAGTATTCCAGCTAAGGCTGAGAATGACTTTATTAAGTGCTCCACATCTCTTTATTGGCTGAATTAAGAAGGGACAGAAAGAGAGAAAAGTAAACGTTAAACAATTCCCAAATTTCACAAGTTATCTTCACGCTGCTGGGAACGTACACAGCCGGTTTATGGGGATTTTTCTGAAAAAAAGGATTAATTGCCTGGATGGTACAAGAAAAGCAGATTTACTGCATCAGCAATCCACCTTCTGCTGGCAAATTTAGAGTTTTCATTTGGTTGCACCACTTTAAAAATATTTGCTTTACTGCAACGTTCTAAGGTGTCGGCAATTCTGGGAAAAACATTGATTATATTTTTATTTGACATGCATCACTGCATACTGCTGGCTTTCGCTCATTAATTTCTGCAGAGTTTTAGAAAGCTTTATAGCTCAAAATAATATGGTTTAGTTGAAAGAAAAATACAAAAAGAATGCAAGAGAGAGAGACAAATGATGAAATGTAGTAGCTTGCTCATAATTTCTTTGAAACAACAAGCTTTTTAAGAGAGCCACTTGAAGTAACAGACTTGACAGAAGCTTTGTCACACACTTTCAGGGCACCTGACATCAGGAAGGCATCCTGACTACATGTGCAAGGGCCTGATCCCAGGCTGGTTCTACCTGGCACAGCTCTGTGCACTTCAATAGAATTTTGCTGTTCATGCCAGCTGAGGACCTTATCCTGGCAGCACAGGAGGCAGTAAAACTATCAGCTCCCTAAAATAAAAGTTTGTTTTCCTCTTCCAGAGATGTCTGCTTTTGCCTCCTGCAAAATGTTCATAAGCAGAGAAGCTGCCTGTGTTCAATTCCTGCACCAACATTCTAGCTTTGAACTCTTCCCGTAGGCTTCTACCCTTGGAAGTTGTGACTCAGTCTATTGAAAACAGGAATAAGCAACCTGTAGCCTTTCATATCAAGATCTCAGGTGTAGGAGGTGAAGGAGAGCTATTTTTCCTGAACCCATTCCAGGAGAGATAACCCCATGCTGTACTGGTTTTTGGCATGTGGTGGACTCTTCAAGACACAAATCCACCTGCTTTAATCTTCTCCAGCTGTTGTTTCATAGGATCTTTGTAGATAATTAATTACACAGTCGAGCTTTTACATACCAGTGGCAGTGTTCCTTGGGTGGAGAACTCAACTCCCTGCCTTCCTGTACTAACAACTAGATAGGAAAAAGAAAACTTCCATAGCCTGAAAAAAAAGTGGAAAACAATAGCTCTTTCCCACTAAACTATTGCAGATGGACAGATTTTCATTTCTTTCCTCTGGTTCCATTATAAGAGTAACACACATGCACCTCCACGTGCATTAAATCACAAATAGAAAGCTATAAAACTGGGGTGCCTAAAGGAAATATGTTCTCAGATAAAACAATCTTCATAAAAAAGAACTTTGCTATGAACTGGGGAGAAGTGAAGACATTTACTTCTACAATCTAATGCTTACTAGAAACCTAGTAATTTCAACTTAATTCAGCTGCTAAATAAGCCCTTAAGGACTTCTATTAACTCTGAACTGCTACAAAACACTTTCCAGAGAAGATTAAGGGAAGAAAAGCGTCAATTTCAGTTGAAACAGAAAGGAGAAAAATTGTAAAGATTCGGTCATTTTTACCTTATTTCTCGAATGAGCCAGCTCTGCCTACCCAGCCCCTTATCTATATTCAGATATACAATGCAGGGACAGAGCAGCCAGCCTTGGCTGAGTCCTGTTTACTCGCAGCGCAGGTGATTAATCACAAAGCGGGTCCGTCCCGCTGCTGAAAACCAGCCAGTGCACAGCGCGCTCCATCTGCATTCCATTAGGCGTTTCTGAAGTGCCAAGGATCCGAATGCCGTGAGAAGCAGCACTTTCCTGCTTTGTGCTCGGCAGGCTGAGAGCCGCGCTGGATTCCTCGGGCATCGCAGCGCCAGCAGCACCTGCAGCAGAGGAGGGATCCTCACCCTCCTCCGGTAGCAAAGACACCCTGGAACGGGGACTGTGTCATGGAGCTCCTGCTGCTGTCCCTGAGGAGAGCGTAGCTTTCACCGCTGGGGGACAAGCTACAGGGTCACATCCAAGTCTGACATCCCTCCTCTGCCTGCAGCTGATGCTTATTTCAGGATACAGGGAACATCTATCCATGGGTAGGGTCTGCTAGAGGACTACAGCACTGGTTTAACTTCGAATAGGAAAATAGTGACTGCAAATGAGAGAGAATTCGATTAATCCTCAGAGATCTTGCAAATCACTGCAAACACTATTAGTCTGCTTGTTCAGATTAACTGACCCTCCATGGATACATTTGATGTCCTGTGGCAGGTGGATCACGTGGCAGGTGACTCCACCAGAACGGCATGTCTCACTCATTTTGAGAAAAGATGTCAGAATTTAGCTCTGTTTCATCATCCACTGCTGGGAGAACATCTGTGATGTTCAGCTTAGACAAATAATAATTGTGGCAGCATGTTATCGTCACTAATATCTTCACTGTTGTCGTGACTGGGAGCCCTAGTCATGGAGCCAAAGCTGTGCAAACAAGGAATAAATGTGCTTAAGGGCTTTAAACGTAACGACATACTTACTGGGAACATTAACTTAAAATTAAGCCAGGGTTCAAGCATTCTGCTTGCTAAGGACCTAAGAGAAGCAATCCCCTCAGAACGAAGCAGCAAAATAAGAATTTGAAAAAGACAGACTTTAGCATGACTGATTTTGCAAGCTGTTTTGAGCAGGTCCAAGGGGTCCATTGCTAAGTCACTTGCCAATTTAAAGCTTTACAGCGATAGTTTCATGATCAGTCCAGTCTGGTACAGATTTATTTTGCTGTAAAAGGGATTGTTCCTCTCAGCTCCAGCTGCTCAAGTCCTGGCACTGGGAGTCATGGAGCCATGTGGCAGATTGGCTCTGGGAACCAGTTTGAGTGTAAGCTAACCATTTGTGGAAGGGTTGGTCACTTTTCAGCTGCATCAGTGCTCTGATTCAGTTCATGGCACGGCTGCATGAACACTCACACTGGCGTAGGGAGAAGGGCATGAGAAGGGGATAGGCAGGGGGAGGAGAAACTGAGGACAAGACTGCCCTTCTCTGCACCAGCGTTGGCTTATGCCAGGTTGTAGTGATGTGGAACTAAGGTTTCTGAATTTACAGAGGATCCTGACAAAGCAAAACTAATGTTTTCAAAAGACCGTTGAGGACAGATAACAAAGGAAAATGTTGGAAACTGATTTTAAGGAGCTGGTCCTCCATTTATATGAAAAATCTGAGGCCGATGAAAATACCTTAAAAAGGAACATTTTAAAAACAATCTCTTTAATGCCAAGCCAAAACAGAAAGCAGCATTCTGCCACTTCTCACAGTCTGAATGAGCTCAAATGCAAGAACTGAAGAGTTTGCTAAAAACGCAAATGAAAACTTGTAGTTGCAAAAAGATAAACCAATCAGCACAAATGGCAAAGTAAATGAACATTTTAAAGTAACACGTAATCTAAACAACTTCAGGAATTATCTTTTAACAAAACATCTTTTACCAGTAGATGCCAGAGGACAGGCTTTTAAATGTTTCAGCATCTCATAAAAATATGAAAAATGCCCACTATTGTCAGTGAATTATTGTTTGCCGTGCATTAAACAGAAAAAATGTTTCCTTTACAAATGCTGCCATTTGCTTTTTACACCAGTATAATCTATTATTAGTCATTTAAAAAATTGCTTTGGATTTCCCAGCAGTCTTAACTCCATCTGCCTAATGGTTCTATTTTATACCTATCAAATTGAAGTGTAAAACTATGCTTTTGGTATTCTCATACAGAAAGGGGGGAGGAAGAAAAGGTCTGAGGTCACAGCTGGAGGGGCTGTGTTGCATGCAAGTAAGTGTACTTGCAAATTTGTGCAGGGTCCAAACGCTCTGAGTCAACTCCAGTCTCATCATGGGATAAAACCACAAAGGCAGCTGCTGAGTTTCCTGAGGTATCTCCAGTGGTGTAATGAGAAGCCACAAGGAGAACACATAAAGAATATCTATATTATGAATTATAAAGAGTAAATGCCATGGGAACTTCTGCTTCCCATACTTCCTAATAAATGAGCAGAGACACATTTGAGATGAAAAGGCCACAGAGGCTTAAGAGGGATAAAATTATTACTTTTTTTAAAGTAGACTACATGAGCTGAACTGTGGAACTTGCTGCATTATGACATTACTAGAGGAAATAAAGCTGCCAGAAGTTCATACACTTTTGAACAACCCTATTATAGGAACTATGAAAGTGTCTATGATGTTATGGTACTAAGAACAAATGTATTTTGTTCTACAATAAATCGATTTTCAGAGTTCTGTAAAACATGGCACTGAGAAAAGCAGGACTTTTACTCCACTAAAAATCTGATTTCACATTTGCATTTTTAGTTAGTTTCTGATTCTTTGGATATAGTCACTCAAGAAGTACAGGTAATATGGACCTCAACCTATTCCTCTTTTCTGGGCAGGAACAATGCTGTGTATCAGTTCTGAGGGAGCTACTACCTTCTCCTAATTCAGCATTTCTTGCCCTTCATTTTCTCAAGTCACCACAGAAAACATGGCAAAAGAAGGAAACTGTAATAGCTGGCTGTGGGCTCCGCAGTATCCTCCCAGTCCCATTATCATGACATTAATGTCTCACAACTATCACAAATATTGATACAAAACCCACATGTTTACACTGAAACAGACACTGGCTGTGGGTGATTTCCAGCTGAACAGTTCAAGTTTCACAGAATTACTCTGAAAGTGCTAACCTGTTCCTTCCTTGTGATGAAGCAGTACCCCCTGGGCCCATAAACACCTATCCGTATCCTGGAGTCATGCATCTGGTATACTGATCCTATCCTGGAAATGCACATCCCGATTCCTCTTCCAAACAACCATATTCTTACTAATTGAAAATAAAAGAAGAAAATATATAAGACCAATCAATTGGATACACACCAGGACACCCAAGCAGTGCTGCTGCACTTCCGGGCTCCAGCATTACCCACTATATAATTTCATCTGTGCTAGTCTTTTCTAGATCAGCTGCTTAACAAATTACTGGAGAATAACTAGCAAGAAATTGAAGGGAATGTAATAGTCTTATATCTGGGAAAATAAAGAAGACTAAAAAATATGGATTTTTCTGAGCAGCAACTTAAACGACCAAATCAGTTTTCCTTCTCTTAGTTTTCTATTAATCTGCCGAGGAGTCAGTCATGAAGTTCAGATGTAAGAACATGCTGGATTAACACATTTGTTGTCCCCTTATTTCATCCTCTTTCCGACAAGCACCCTCTAGTTCACATAGAACTTTTTAGCGAACTCTGATTTCATTTTTTTCTAAAACATTCCCAGTAATTTTTGCAAGGCTGACTCTCCTAGAAAAATGAACTCTGGAGGACAAGCCATTGGTGGGCATCTCCTTATAAAGGATTCTCCAAATCATCCACTGGGAAGAGAATACCATTCGAAATAAATTGCAAAATAAACTCCTTCTATGGATCTGAGAGGCTTCCAGAGAACACATGTTCAATAGTAGCCTGCAGCAACTTTGGTTTACTTGAAACTTCTCTGCTCCACAGCTCATGCTCTCACAAGAATGACTGAAGTGTGGGATTCACCATTTTCTATGACAGTGGACCAAAAGAACTCTGCCAAGGCCGTTGTCCTTGGAATCAAAAATATCTAAGGAGAGACAGTGCTTTCTCCCTTCTGTTCCTTGCTCCTTTCTAAACCACCACCTTCCTCTCTCTGATGCCAAAGCAACACATTGTAGTGTGGTCCAGCATAGCATTTTTTTCCCTGTATTTTGGGTTGTGGGTTTTTTTGTAGTCCACAAGACAGCCTAATGAAGGGAGGCCCACATGAAAGAAAACCCAAAAGACTAAAATAATGAGTCTGGCTCAGAAGGACAAGAAACATTTTTACACATCACAGCCAGCTTGCTAGCCTTTGTGCAATGCTCTAAGTTGTGATATATGATTTATTAAATTTTTTTTCTACTAATTTGCATTTCATATTACAAGACAATTTTTAAAAAACTGACAAAACACTAATTTATTTCATAACAGATTTGCGGAAGACTTAAAAAGCTCTTATTTTGTGCAGGAAAACAAACATTGTGTCATTAAACAACACTGCTTGTGGAAGAGAAAATGTTTCAAGCTCTTAGCCCTTAAGACAGACACGCACATCTTAAAAGACTCCATCTTGAACCCAGTTCTCCTCTCACCCTGCACCGAACTGCGCGCAGAATCACGCTAGCTGGAGAGCATTTTTAAGAGGCTTTGAAGGCCTGGAAGTGCTCTGCATGTTTCATGTTCTATACGCGGCATCTGCGCGCTCCTGAGTCAGCAAGCCCCAGGAAGGCTCAGTGTCAGACCGCCCTCTCACGGCAAGCGCCAGCGCAGGGAGAGCGCCTGGCTACGAGAGAGGTGTCAGAGATGGTCCCTTATATTGAGCACATGTAGGCATCAGCACATGCAGCCATGACCTTCCAAATTTCAAGCTGGAAGCTCATTTTATGCTCTGGCTTCCCTGCCAAAATGAGAAAAGCGTCGCTTCCTCACTGTCTGCACATCGCCCCGGAGTTTTGGTGCTTTTTGTCCTTGCACTCAGCAGAATTTGGCACTGGGACTGGATTCTCTATCCCTCCCTCTGTAGTCTGGGGTCTTGTAAATTCTGGTCGCAATGAAGAGATGCGATAAATGTCTTAATAGCCTTGCATCTATCGTGGTTTGAAACGGCCCTCTAGGGCACTGCAACAGAGTAGCACAGAGCAGGATCTTACCTGCTCTCATCTACCCTTTATCTCTTCCATTCCCACCTTATCCCAGTCATATCTATCAAGGACCGATGCAGAATTGATTCTCTTAGTCTTAGACAAAGTAAGAGAAAATAGCACTGCTGGACCAGTATAAAAGAGATTGCAATTCAGAGCAGAATCTGTACCTTCAGCTGCATGTTAAAGAGTATAATGACTCCCAGGCATTCCTGAAATAAACTAACAAATCCAATCTGTTTTTCTCCATATTGGGATTTAAGTCCTAGAACACTGAATACATATCAGCATTGCTTTGAAACAGTAATAGACAGATATGTCACAGTTGTTGTTTGTCCTATAGAAAGCATATTACACAGAACATCACACAGAGGATAAAGCATGTCACACAGAGGACTGGACAGCAGCTGCATCTGCAACTTCAAGAGACAAATAGAAATACGCCTTATTTTTCATAAAGACACCAAGTAGTCAATTCTTTTGGGACAAAATGTAGTACAAAACTAGGTTCAGGACACCAGAATTGATGCCTGAGTGAGGTAGGAATTATTATAATCATCTCATACTACTTTTTAGCACACAATACCTGTTCTGAAATGCTGCACCATGCTTGAGTTGCTTGCCATTTTGAAGGCTCACACTTACAAAGAAGCTAAGCTGACAGCATCTAGCCCATAAATGAAGGCATGTCCTTATGAACCCTGCTACAAAGTCAGACAATACTACAAAGGAAATCCACTTATTTCTATTTGTTGCTGCAAAGCAGGATGGGCTGGCAACCATACAGCCAGAATTCCAAAATATTTCCATTCCTGCTGCATGTGGATGAGCATGGAAAAAACCCCAGGGTTGACAGCACTTAGAAGTATGATGACTTTGGGTATTAATTTTACAATAAGATGGATTTCTTTTGCATTGCTATTGCCATACTATGTTGCTGGGTGACATTTTGCTTGTGCGTGTGCCCAGGAAATGCTCTGGCAGCAGGTGAAATGAGGGAGGGAGGGAAGGAAGGAGGGAGGGAAGGAGGGAAGAAGGGAAGGAGGGAAGGAGGCTTACCTTGTGCTGTCCCATCCAGTCCCATGAGACATTTCATTGCCCTGATGATTTGCTCTGCTATGGCGGGACACATAGATGTGGCGTACACAGCACTGTGAGAATGAGTTCGTAAAAAGTCCACAAGGTCCTTACACAAGCAAAACAAAGCATGAATGAGCTTTGAGCTGGCCAAACAGCAGATCTCCCTCTTAACTACTGCAGGAGCAGGAACGTGCAAAAGGAAGAGGTCGTTTCACCAGCTACTGGAGTGCTTTCTTGGCTGCCACTGTTGATACATGGCCTGAAGAAACATCAGGCAGGTGCAAATACTTTACCATGTAAGTGGGGCAATTACAGCTGAAACAAAAGTCTGGAATAGAATAATGTTTACTTCTGTGCTAAGACTTATTATAAAGGAGCCAAAATAATTTCGAGACCAATGAACAGCTGCGCTTGAAATAACGCTGCTCAGTTCCTCTCTGGTAATGAAACAAAGGCTATGTGACGTCAGTATAGGTCCTCTGCCACATGACCTAGCCTGGGAAAAGCAACTTTACTGGGATGTATCTTTGTCCATAAGCACATAAATTTTCAACCCAAACTTTCAATCATTGTGGCAGGTACAGTCATGTTAGAGTTAGTATAATTGCTTTAATGTTTCCTGGTATAACTAAGAACACAATCTGTGCTCTTAGAAAAACAATTGATATACTATAGGCATGTCTAAAGCACCAGTAACTCTCCTGAATCCAGGCGTGCAGTAGGAATTCAGATTTTATTAAGATCATCATTGTTATAACAACTTACATGTCCTAGTGCAAAATATCAGAGTAACAGTCACCACACTAAAAGTTGAGTGCATGTTAGTGAGAAAGGGATGAGGCCTGCTTGAAAATCGATTTTGATTAAAAAAATATCATCAGCAAAAAAAATCCAGTGAGAGTAACACAAATCACTACCAAAACACTGTATGAGCCTATGTAGTAATCCCAGTGCTAAGGATAAAGATTTACCTAACCTCACACAGGTTATGCATGGCCATACTGCAATTGTATTCCTAAGGGTTTGGTCAAAAGCTAAGAAGGCTTCTGGGCTCCAGCTGATGCAGAATAAACAGTGCCACTGAGAGTTTTTGGCTGCAGAAAGGAATGCAAGTGGGTGAATGGGTGAGCAGCCTTCCAAGGCTGAGAAGCCTGAGGCAAAGCTTAGTGATACACACAGGCGTTAAAAGAGCAACCTGCTTTCACTTAAAAAAACTTCCAAGGATTAGAGGATAAATTACATCAGACTACTTTTCACAGGTCTAATCTTTCTATAATTTCTAGCTACATTAGCCATATTGTCTTTGGTAAGAAATAAACGTACAGCTACAAATTCAGGAAGCCACGGAAACAAAGAAAATTGATTCTTCATGTATTATGACACTTGGTTTTAAGATCTCCAGTGGCAAACCCAAAAAAGACAGTAAGAAATACACAGTTTATACTCTCTTATAGCCCTTTTATTCTACTGTAGGACTACCCTTATTAATGTTATCCTGACAACAACCATATGGGCTGTACAAACAGGCTTCCCACTCATTCAGCAGACTGCTTAAAAAATACATTCAGCTGGGTATGAAAAGAGCAAATAATCAGCAACCATTTGATCTCTCTGTCAAGCAACAAAACCAATGACATTTCACAATGGTGCTGATTATGCTTTCCCTTCTACACCCCCAGTAAAAGCAAGCTCAGCTCTGCTTTTTGTTGACATCTGTTGTTGGAAAGAGATTGTTTTGTTAATGTACACGGAGCAACTGAGGACACAGAATTTACTATTGCAAAAGGCCCCCAGTAACCTCTTTCTCCACTCTCCTAAAAAATGCAACAGTGTCAATCGACAACTTTTTAGGAATTTTATTATCAGTGGATGAAACTGTGGTTTTAATCTCTCAGTATTGCTCCACACACTGTTTACAAATGTGAAACAAAGTAATGAGCAATCCGCATGCAAATTAATGTAGGGAAGTATATTTAGCCAACCACAACATGTCCAAATATTTCCAAGACAAACAACAATCATCAGGGTGGCACAGAAATAACCCAACTCAAGCAAATTACATAATATGAACATGAGACAAAAATAAGAAAGTCTGACTGTTTGATGTGCTTTTGGGATCCAGGCAAAAATGATGCTAACTTTAGAATAGTGAACACGTTAAGCAGTCTGTGAAGAAAAATACTGAAATATATCATACATAATACGAAAGCAGTTCCCAAACCCTTGATGTGAAATTGTTTATGATTTCCTTTTACCTTTCTGCCAGCTATGTATCCTCCAGCTGCGCCAAAGCTCTTTGTGAATGTTCCCATTAATACATCAACATCATCGGGACTCATTCCGAAGTATTCCACAACTCCTCGGCCCGTTGCTCCCACTGCACCAATGCTGTGAGCTTCGTCCAAGTAGAGGTAGGCTTTGTATTTCTTCTTCAAGGAGACTATCTCTGGCAGGCGCACGATGGACCCTTCCATGCTGCACAGAGAGAGAATCAGGGATGAACAAAAAACCCTGTACTCTTTCCGATACTGGCAGAAAATACAGTCTTTAATTGCCTTATTCCACCAAAATTCTTCTGGAATCTCAATTTTAACTTACAAGCCAAAGAAAACTCGTAACCCTTTCCTACTTGCAGGTGAGTATGAAACAGTTAAATAGTTTTAGAATTCAAACAATCAAAACCAGTCAAAAAGTCTTCGAATGTTTGTAAATTGTCAACATGTCAGAGGAGAGAAGGAAAGGTGAAAAGCAAAGGGGAGATACTTACCCAAAGCAGCACATTACAGTTCATCTCTACAAAACAAATATTATGAAGAACTGCTATAATTCAGTCTGGTCCTTGCTTACTTCATTGTCAGCTACTGTGGCAATATTTGGGCATAACAGCTCTAGAGCAAATTCATCTGGTGCAGAGGAGTTGGGTCCAACATACACTGGAGATGGGCCATGTGAAACCCACAGCTGGTGCCATAAACTCTAAGCAATCCCAGTCTTCACAGAATCAGGGATTAAAACAGGCAGCTGAAATCCAGTCTTGCCAATTTTTGCTCTCGATATGTACTTTTTAGGAAATGTAGCCTGCTACCTAGTAATCAAAAGGAAAAAATTTCCATTCCTTTTCTTTTTACTTTCTTACAGCCATGCAGAAAAACAAAATATTTTGAACTGGCACAGGTTGCCCAGAGAAGCTGTGGATGCCCCATACCTGGCAGTGTTCTAGGCCAGGTTGGATGGGGCTCTGAGCAACCAGGTTTAGTGGAAACTGTCCCTGTCCATGGCAGGGGGGCTTGGAACAAGATGAGCTTTCAGGTCCCTTCCAACCCAAACCACTCCACGATTCTGTGATTACTGGTGTATTGAGATTTATAGAGATGAGAAAAGATAATAAATTTTTTGTGTTGTTGGCAGTCATGTCAGTAAATGAGAAGGCACAGAGGAGGTGTCCAAAAAAATGAAAGCCCAGGGAGATAAATAAGAAATGCTCTCTGATCCCATAAAGATGACATATCCACAATATTGCTGTGAAGATTTGTGTCTTGAAAACCTTTGTGAGATGACTACAGCTATGCTTGGATAGGCTCAGATGCACTCAGTATTCATTTCATAAAGAGTTAAAGGTGTTCTCTTCCACTAGCTCTGGTAAGCAGGTCTTTAAAAGCTAAAAACTTCTTACCAAACACAGCCAGTGTGCCGTGTGCCAGGAAAACCAGGGCTCTGGGGCTAAGGCCCACAGCTACGGTGTATCCACTTGCAAACTCAGCGAGTTTCAGGTGAGCAGGAGCATGGACTTCGGTTCCAAATAGCAAGTACAAAAGAGCAGTGCAATCAATAGTGTCTTGGAAATTTTTAGATCCTGGGCCAATGGCATTCACAGGCAGCTTTTTTGCCACTCTACTTGTACTGTGCAGCTGGAAGTCTGGCACCACAAAAGGAGCACGATGTGCTTTTAGCACTCAGGAAATTTCTGACAATTTTAGTCCTTCTTCATCCTTTGGTCTCCTGAGTAAGCCTGGAAACTGTTTGGTCTCCAGTTTTGAAGGAGACCTGCCCACAGGCAAGTCTCCATTAGTGTAACAGCATGGGGGTGTAGCAGTGGACAAGGGCTGCCTGTGCTGCTCATACTGGGAGGTTCAGAGAGCTGGCTGTGTGTCCCTGGAGGCATATTTTTGGCTCTTGGTGACTGCTGGCAAATCTTGCCCTTCTGTCTTGCCCAGCCATAAAAGAGGCAGCTGTGGGACTATATGTTGGCACCACGGTCCCTTGCAGCAAAGAAGGGTGGGCTTGTACTGCAAGCTCCTGAGGACTGGGCTTTCTCACTTTTCCCAAATAGCACTTGGCAGCTGTGGGAGAAGCAACTTACACCACCACAGCTATTTTCCTAGTGAATACAAGGGCAGAGCCTACAGTCCTCACATAGCCCAGAGTCAAAGCATTAGTCAGCTAAAATGACACTGAGCCACTGGGTGTGCTTGGACATGCAGCATCCTACGTGCTGGGCTTGGCAGCTTTCAGCTGTGACTGGTCGGTCTGCAGGAGAGCCAAGGGCGCACCTCTGCAGAGGGAAGCAAACTGCATCCCACCCTCCACCTTCCAGCAATGCTTGGGCACACCAGTTAGGCACAGAAGGACAATAATAGTTTTTCCACATTTATACGGTCATCATTAGGCTTAGTGGTTCGCGGAGATTCAGGCAGGAAAGACAGCATTTAACTTTAAAAAGACAGGAGTAAAAACCAGTAAATTAAAAATGCTGTGTATTTGTGTAATGGAAGGAAAGTTGTGCTGAATCCCAGAATACATGGAGCTGGTACACGGCTGATGCAAGATTCAACCATTTAGAAGATTTAACGAAAACTTTCCTTACTCATATGAGTAGGAGATTTCTCTTGGAACTCTAAACTGTTCAGCAAAACAAGGCGCTTGTATTCAGTTTCAGTTTTTAGTTACTGCTCTTGCAAGATGCTGGCTGACATAAATGTAATAGTTGACAGAGGTCCCATGTGGCCTTGAAGTGCCCATGGAATAGATAAAGTACCGCTGCAGTTGTGCACATATTCTCTGCCGCCATTCAAAGAGGGCTCAGCCCTCTTGATGCAGAGATGAGAACTGTTTTGCTGCCTGCTCTGGTCTTGCTCTCCCTTTTGACCTTGGGAGATGGTCACCACTCTGTCTAGAATTGCACACCACTCTGTCTAGAATTGCTTCAAGATAAAGCTCACTTCACATAATCCCTTGGGTAGCCCAAAAGGAAAGTTTACTGAATCTTTCAGTAAATGTTGATGTCAAGTGAGCTTAAACCAAAGAGCCAGAAGTGAACTGTAATGGTTGTGTCTCACTCTGGCAGTGCCATGTAGCTTTTGTGTACACACAGCTATTGTGCTCAAACGTATTGATGTTTCCAGATCTGCTCAAGCACACAGGGCATATAAAAAACACCCAGATGCAGATGAACTAAGGCTGGCTCCATCCAGGCCAGGCATTCCCATTACATGGTATGACATCCTGTCTTGTAGCACAAATTCTTAGCTTGGTGGCATGGATGGAAAACTTCTAGATTGCAGCTGACCCTCATCTCCCTTGTCTGGTGGACAGGCACGAAAACTTGAGTTAGGTCATACTCAGTTTGAATGTACTTCCAGATGTGAGGAGATAATCCCAAATTATGGGAACACTCCAGTTTGAAACTTGATTCAATCCCCATCAAATCACTGACGTTCTTCCTGATGCAGCTGATGAATTGTGGACCCAGGTGCTTTGAGAGACAGGAGGTGTGTGCTTGTGATGGGCACTTCACTTGGAACACAGGCTCGCCCTTGACATGATATTGATGGTTTTTTGCCCAGTTTGTTTTGAAGCTTCTTGGGAAAAGAGGTTTCTACATTCTGCTACGGTACCACAGTTTCTGGTTTTTTTTCTGTCAGGAAAACTAATTTACCAATATTCCACCTGTTATCTACTTCATAACTGCATCACTCAGCATCTCTAAACATGCCCTAGAGTACCACTATCTTTTCAACATTTGAAGAGTTTACCTGTTCCCCTTTCAGGCTAGTTTGTAATTGGGAAAATCCCTCCCTTCCTGGCCTGCTACTCCCAAGACGTATACATTCCACTTTAACAGTTACTTTAGGTACTGTTTTCTTACATAAACCTTGTACATTCATACAACAATCTCTGGTTTGTAGTTTAGAGCAATAATTTTAAGGAAATCTTTCAACTCTGCCCTCAAATACAACTCCATTTCAATACTGAAATGATAGAAACGTTAACCCTTAATACTGGTCCTTGGCCAAAGACATTAAATGTTACCTCATTCTTTTCTGGAAGTCCAGTCACTTAATCCCAGGAAATAAAAAATAACCCTGATAAATTTCCTACACTATTGGCATTGAATCCCAAGGAACTTCCAATGCACATGAAAAGGCGTTGGACAATGTCTAACTTGATCAGAGCTATTTTCTTAGCTGGAAGGGAAAATAACACAAATTAAACTAAAAGCAAGGAAAAAAACAAATGAAAACCAATCTGTTTCGATCAGTTTCTGATGCCCCATAACTCCTGCCCTGGGCCTTGGCCTATCTGACTCCTAAGTAAATATGCATGGAAGAGAGCAGAAGCCTACCACAAACCATGTAAGAACACAGTAACTGATTAATCCTGAACTGGAAATGGTAGAAGCCAAGCAAAACATTAGCTGGAATTCAAATAATAAAAATATGATTTAGCAAGTCAGTTTAACTTGTGCCCTGGTCACTGCCAAAACTCGTTCATGCTTTTTGGAGTCAAGATTGATGGCTAGATGGTCTCCCTCAGTTTGGAACACAAATGGAATCTATTTGCTCCTAGGCTGGTCCAAGTTAAGAACCAGCTTTCAACAGGAGTTACATTTACTTTTGATGATTTCTTTTTTTCTTTTTAAGATAATAGAGACATTAAAAAGCAAACAAACATATACTTAATGCTATTTATTTGACATGTCGCTTGAGTGCTTCCCAAGTCTAGGGGCCAATTCTGCCTACAGTTGTAACCAAGCAAAATCTGTGGTTTATGGTTTCAAACACAAGTCTGATTTCCAGAAATGCTCATGTGGGCTAACAATGACCCTTTTCAAATTTTGCCAGCTGGTAAGTCTAGGCTAATGCACAGTGTAAACACTTTAAGATACTCCTAATGGAAACAGAAGGCAAATTTCTTTCCGTACCATAAACTTCACCATACTAAGACTATAGTGTCCCATATAACAATATTTTTTTAAAGAAGGAAAGATTAGTGTTTTCTTTTACATCTCTGGAAAAAGCATTTCTGTAAAAATTTGCCAAGCCAAACTTGCAAATCAAGATATTTTAACTTGGAGAATGGCTCTGACCAAGTTATTTAAATTCTATATTTGCTGTCCCTGAAGCATTACTTAAGGAAAAAAAAAAAAAGCAGTATTAACTATTGTAAGAAGAATACATTAACTACACTCTACCTCCTCTTAAATTCTCCTGATGAATGTTAATTTGGCATTTGGCAAACCTTCAAGAAAACTAACGTTAGCCAATATGGGGCTGGAAAATTTTAGTCTTTCAAAAATCCTGGGCCAAGAAAGGAAAGAACATACACACGAGAAGGTTAAGAGTATTTCTACCCCATCCTTCTCCAGCTGTTCTTTTGCATATGAAGTGTTCTTAGCTACCAGCTGGCTCAGACTGTGAGCCTGCTCCCGGCGGTGCCGCAGGGCCCGCCCGACTGTGTGTGTCCCGGGCTGGCAGCAGTGGCAGGGACACGGTGCGGTGACACGTGGTGGCATTCGTCCTCAAGTCACAGCAGATTTGCTTTACAACCAAACCACTCTCTACAATTCCTGATCTGCTTAGACTGTGAAAACAACTAACTAACCAACCAACCTAGCTACTGCTGGGGATAGTTTCCAACGAGAGACTATTGGAGAGCTGAGCTTTGTTTTTCTTTTACTTTATGCCTTTCAGAAGCATAGACACTCAGGGCATGAGCGGTCTTAACATCATTAAGCCTTTATGGAGCTGAAGGAACTTTATGGTTCCTTTTAGTAGGTACTCTGAGGTTTAACATGCTTTTATTTTGCATTCCAACAGAAGGTTCTTTGAACTTTGGAAAATTACATCTCGTTCGAGAATGAACTGCAAAACTACAGGAAAAGAAAGCTCTACACCAAATATGAATCTGGAAATACAGTTATAAGTTAATATAGTTAAATAGCTGACAGTGGATTTGTCCCACTGCTTGGACTGATCTATGCCTCTGTGTTACCAGTCTACCTTCTTGCTCCCTAGTGGTCAATATTCAGGGTAAAGGATTGAAAAGCGAACAAAGCTCAGCAGCTGGAGCCTTTTCTGCCAGCCATGTGACCAAGGGGAACATTTGTCAGTAAAATGTTGGTGGTCCACTTAATTTCTGCATGATCAAAGTCCTTAAATCTGAGCTTTCTTCTAGTAGTGCCAAGCGATGTTTATTTGTAGTTTTGGTCTGTTTATTCTGGTTGAAAGAACACGTTCAGCCTGCTTTGGATCAGCTGATCTGCTGCCGACCTGTTTCACCTCCGAGTGACAGGTGTTTAGATAACGACCGGTTTGGTTTCTTTGCAGATGGAAAACGTTAGGCAAAAAGAAAGCCCTGACAACTATGAAGTTGTGATGACATGAGATCATAAAAGATTTCTTACAAAAAAAAGCTAATTGGCTAAGCTGTGCCCGCCTTTTGCAGTACAGTGGCATAAGTGACTGCCCATCCAGACTGGCTGTATTTCAGCAACACATGATATGATCCCTGCATATAAAGTTTTAATGCCACTTTTATAAACCATGTCATGTCCTGTGAATGAGTGGTTCTGGTTCCCTTCTCCCTGGGGTAGGTCTCGCTTCTCCCCCAACTACTCTTCTCCCGCTCCCCCATCTCCTGTCATCACCCCAGTAGCCTTGCCTAGATCCCTGCAAACCCTCTTACTGTCCAAACCCCTGCTTCTTCAGCCCTTCCTGCCTTTCCCTTCTCCAACTCCTGGCCATCAGTGGCTCCCCCTCCATGAGCCCCCTGGCTGCCTTCCCAATGACCTTCTCCACATTGGAGAAGTTGCCAGGATGAAGCCCAGGACGGTGAGCCTGGCTGGTGCCACTGCTTTGCTGCTCAACTCCAGTAACTGTTTGCCTTTCTGCTTGGGTATAAGCTGCACCACAGGAGTGAACCGGAGTTATCTGACTTGAGATGCTCTATAATTACATTGTATTATTGATGCTGATACTATCAGATGGATTCTCAAAGGCACTTCTCTCATTTGAGTTCCTCCAGGGACCAGGGCTACATTAATTACCACTATGTAATTCTTTGAGAGCTAGTCTTTCAATTATTTTCCTGTTAAAGTGTGAGTCTATTAGATCCAGCACTAGTTACTAGAGAGGGGCTGATATCACTTAACTTAAGTTTAGCTTGAGATTTAAGATTCGAACAGCTGGGCAAGAACTGGGCATGCAGAGCTTAATTAATTCCGCGTAGTTGTCTTTTGATCTGCCCATGCGTAACAAACAACTCCAGCAAGCTCAGCTTGTTCACTTAGCAGGACTCCTCACGACCTATAGCTCCATGAACTTAATCACATCTGTCACAACGTACATCCCCTTATCTGTCTTGCTCTCACAGTACATCTCCCACTCTGCAGTGATTTGCTAAATCAACATCCAGAACAAAGTACAGGATCTAATTGGAGCTACGGGATCCAAGGTTCAGGCTGACATAATGGAAATCAACATATTTATGAGATCACAGAACGTTATTGTAACTTCCAATCTCATTAAGATTTCCCTCAGATACCTAGAGTCAGAGTTTGCCCCACTCAATTCATCATTCTGCTCTCAGAAATGATAAAATACTCATCTTTCTACAACATAAACATACCTGTAAATGCCCTCCACAAGGATGATAATTTTTCTCCATGCTCTGTGGGTGCGAGGCTGTCCGTATATTATTGCATCCCTCAGCAACTTCTCGAGGCTCTGCATATCTTTATTTAAAAATAAGAAAAAGGAGGAAGGAAAAACATTAACAAAGATTTTTCTCAAGAACTTCCAATTTTCTCCTGGGTGCTATTCTTCCTATATAGAAAAAGACAACATTAAAAAAAATTGCCCTAAAGATAAACTTCCTTTATTAGTAGGCAAGACCCAACAATTCATTTAATTGGTGTGACTGCAATCTAGTGACAAAAAGAGTTATAAAAAGCTTCCAGTTATGCACCTGCTCTGGGAAACTTCTAGAAATCCTTGGCATACATTTTTATTTAACAGCCAAAGGGAATCACTTTACTTCAGTACTGAGGCTAACTGCCAGCAGTTCTGTGTAGAGGTTGCTGATACTCATAATTTACCAAAGCTTTAATAGTGAGTTTTGGTTGCTTTCCAGTCACAGGCTCATGAACAACAAGCATTTCTTCAGCAAAGGTTTTGACAAGGCTGCATGAAGCACATCAGGATGGCAGCAAGAGGAGCCTTGTCCTTCTCAAGAAGGAAAGCAAGTGGAAGGTTGCTGATGAGAAAGGAAGAGACAGGTGGATACAAGCACATGGCATGGATACACTAATTTGGTGCCTAAACGCTTGGTGCTCGTGGGACTTCAATACAAGGAGGCCTGGAACAAGGTTATGATCCTTAGCTGCTTTCTTAAAGGCTGAGTGTGGGTCATCTAAAATATTCTTGAAGGAAAGCCATTGAAATTTTGAAAAACATGGAAGAAGCAAGAAAAAACACCACAGAAATCAGTGTCAGACCAAATGTGATGCTCAACGCACCAGCATTCTGGTGTCTCCAATGAATGGACACTGTTCAAAATGGATTATTCTGGTACTTTTCAGGAATTTGGATTGCTATTTCAAAATGTTTTCCAAGAACATCCTACAGAGTCTCTTAATACCCCAAGGAACACTACAGATCAACTCAAACTGTGGGCTGAGAAAATCAGTGGCATTTTTTCACAATATAACCCCATCTGCTTCAGCAACACACCTTAACACAGTTGATATAACCTACTACAATAGCACAAAGATAATGAGTAAAATGAATTGTCCCAAACAAAGAAAATACACCTTAGAAATATTAATATTGAGCCATAATTTGGTTTCTGCCCAAGGGGAACGGGGCCATTTGCAATTAACTGCCCATTGTGAGTAACCTGTGCCCTGAGAGATGGCCAGGCTATGACCCGAACCCTTCCACATCCTGATGCCTCACCTCTTCCTAGCAACATTCAGTCATGTTGGTGAAAGGTAAAGTTCTCAGCAACAAAACTGCCACTCTGCACCTGCCACACGGACCAAGCAAGTCCTTGCTGTACTCTACAAAGCACAAAATAGGCATGAACAACATCAGTTCCCCCTTATTTCAGTGGGGCAATCGCCTGCACAGCTCAATGAGCTCCGAGATGGAAATACTGTTAGGAATGATGCAATGCAGACAGCACACTTTCCACTAGATGGCAATCAAGGAAATAGAAGTTCTTTGGTGCTTTATAAGGGAAAGTTATAACCAAGCTGAGCATTTGTAGTCTTTTGTTTCGAGTAGATAATATTTAGAAGTCCTCCTAAAGGGATCCCTCAGGATAACAGAGAGCTCACAGTAAAATTTGGACACCCCCTTTTCTCCACCGAATTATTCTCTACTGATGTCACTGTCATCTAAATCTTTTTGGGACCTCTGAAACCCTCTTCTGAGCCACACAGGGTTTTTCAATTCAGTGTTCTGTCTACGTGTCAGTCCAGATTGGCTCTTGACTTCAGGAAAGTCATTTTGCCTCTGAGCTAAAAGCATGGCTTGAAGATTCAGTTATTTTAGCACACATTCACATGAAAAAAAAAAAAAGCAAAGAGGAGATGAAGTGAAATGTATATAATTCTGTTTTAAAAAATACACAGCTGTGAATAGGTCCTCTGTCCAAATTACTGTGGAATGTGAGACCACAGACTGGGGAGAACCTCTCCGAGGGATGAGCTTCCCTGATATTACACATAATATAGTTCTGCTGGAGTACAGGCTAAGAACATGTCTGTTTGCAGGATCAGGGCTATCTCACTTTCTTTTCAATGTCTCATTCTGAAAAACATGTATGTGACTCTTTCTGAAGCCTGTAATAAGTCAACACATAATCTGTTCAGGTGCAAATGAAATTTACTGACCTACTGACTCTTTGCCTCGTTTGGAAAGGGGAAATAGGCAGGAAAAAAAACCTGTAACCTTAAATATTCCCCACAAAAGGTTGCTTCTACTCTTCAAAGTGAAGAAAAAGTGCTCTAGGTGCTTGTGCTTAGGCTTTTCAGAAAGTGGGATATACCGAACAGCAGGAAAAACAACACTGCAACCCCAGGTGACTTTCAGGTATCAAATTATTTACCCATTAAATATAGTTAGATTGAGAGACATTAGGACATTAAGATGATGAGCTGCAGAGTCCATCCTGAATAACCAGTTATAGAGAAAATAACAGTCCTTCCTTGTTTGACCATCACCAGCCCAGGGTTTTCGGCAGCAATGGCCAACAACCGCTCACCAGCCCAGAAGCTGGTGCTAAGAATTTGACTTGATCAGTCAGTCAAAGCACAACCGAATCTATCCATGTTTCACTTTCCACCTTCTCCTTAGAGCATATTGTCCAGATATGGAGGATAAAGTTTCTTAAGAGGGAACAGATGATCTATCAGTGGGTTGGCGACCTTGCAGAATCCTTGTTTAGGATCTTTCAGAGCTGCTTCAAGAGAAATACCAACAACACAAACTGCCAGTGGGCTGGAGCGAGTCTGGACCTGGGCAGGCAGCGTGTCATGCTGCCTCCAGTGCAGGTGGGACACCAGGCTCCTGGAGGGAGCACAGCACACTCGGAGAGACACTGTGTCTCCACCCCTGATCCTTACATTGCAGTGCTGGGGATGTCATCACCATTCTTCTGCATGGGCTGGAAGCTGCCTGTGTGATGTCAGCTGAATCCTGTTTAATTAAAATAAACAGGCTGCTACTACTCTTGGCACATTTTTCTTTTTGCTTTGCGCTTGTAACTCTGATTTTCAGTTTCTCCCCTTCTGCGCTCTCACGCAAGTTCGTGCAGACCTTGTGGCTACACGCGAATATCTCTGTTTGGAACGTGGGAGTGGTGATCGCTGCAGCCACAGTGACAGTCCGAGACTGCCCTCCCTGCCCCTCAATAAATACCAATCTCTCTGAAAGTAAAGGGCACTGGCTCAAGAAAGCTCCCTGTTCCCACCTGGCAAGTCAGACGTGGCTTTCTCAAAGCAGAGAGGGCCAAGGCAGACACGGCATGCAGGGAGCAGGACAGACCAGTCTCCTTGCCGTGGTGGCGTCTGTGTGTGTCACAGGGAAATACACGCCCAACTGGATTAGGCTGCAGTCCACCTCTCTGGGCAATAATCTTGTCTCTGATAGTGGCTAGAGGCTTCAAGGAGCACAAAACTTTAGTGGGTAATGTGCCTTTCATCCTGCTCTGTAATGGCTGTAACACTGCCCTCCTTTCTGAAATTCAAGGGCTACTGACACACTTGGAAAAAAAAAAATTAAGGAACCATCCTGTACTAAGCCACCACAAACTCCCTGGGTTTTGTAACCAAAGAGATCTCTTTCTCATTTTTACCTGTTTATGTATCACTTTCATTTCCTCCCTAGTTTAGTTGCTTGCTTGATTAGTTGCACTTAGTTTCCAATTTTTCTTTTTTTTTTTTTCCTTTTCTTTCCTTCTTTTTAGCCAGAGAATATATTTACACTGAAAAATGAAGGCCTTCTGCCATCTAAAAGTTCCTTCAGTATTAACTGCAACTCCTCCAGGTAGCTGTGCTTTCTCTTTAAGGTGTCCTCATGGCACTTGTATCTGAACTCCAAAGCAGTAATTTGACCGAGTACACTCAGAAATGCCAGAGTTGGATTAACATAAATTCACAGTTGTTGTCCAAATTGGAAACTGTATTTTGTATGGAAACCTGGACAGCTCACACCTGCATCACACACCTGTCATCAACCACTTGATATGTGAGAAACTAAAAAATCCCTTACTACTTTCACAACATTGAAAAGGTGCATAAGGAGGAGCTAGGAATGTATTGCCCTGATTCCCATTTCGGATGTGGGTTCAAGCATCAGATTAGAGGCTGGATTTTCACCTAACCGAGGTGCTTGGTTATACTTTGCAATTCTCTGCCTTCCTCATAGGATCCCTTGTTCTGATTGCTCAGTGAAATGCCCTCGCAATGAAGAGAACTGGAAATCTTTTTTCCCCCATGGCCTGATTTCTGTACCTTGTCACAACATTCCCACAGACTGTTCATACAATTGCAAATCTAAACCTGAAAATGGGACTGCAACTGAGTTGCTTGATGCTACATGGGAAAAATGTAGTAGAATTAGAAAGAATAAACAAATCCTAAGCCTTGTATGGTGCCTTTTTTTACAGGCTGATAAGAACAGAACTCACTTGGATATAGGAACCCTCATCTGTTCACTGAAGGAACACCTGATACGAGTATAAGACCCAGAACCGCTGTGAGAGAAACCCCTTGATAAAATCACAGGCTGATTGATTCATGGTTAAATATTTGGTTTTGCTTTTCAGGTTTTATTGGAAGGGTCAAGGATTTTGGCTAATACTTAACCAGACAAAGGTCAGAGGTCCTGAAAAAGGGCTTTTAAATGTATGGTGTTCTTAAAAGATTGCCTTAGAAATGAAAAGAAAGCTAAAAACCAACAGGTGATAAGTCAATCTCTCACTGAGCCAGAAAGTAAAACCATCTGAGTTTAGCCCTCATTTAGCTGAAGGATCCCCACGCCTGTCACTTGGGGAAGGTGGGAGAGACTCCCTGGAGCCCAAGGCTGGTGAGGGTAACATCAGACACCTTCGGGCAAAAAACTAACCAAGGCCAGGCCACTACTGCCCCAGTGGTGGGGAGAGGTTTTAGCCTCCCACCTTCTCCCACTGCACACTGGCTGTTGGACCGTGCTGCTGCCTGCATTCCCGGTGCAGCAATGCAGCTCTTTCCTATCTTCCCAAAGAAATCGCTGCCTGGGAAATGGTAACCTGAGTGGTGTCCACACCACAGCAGGGGAGACAAAAGGCAGGTGCTTTATGGGCATGTCAGAAAGATTTTAGTCCACTAGTGCATACTTTTAGGACTGCTTAGATCCTAAAATAAAATTGAAAAAGACCCCTAAAATCCCCTAGGCCTGTTCTTCAGAGCAGGGGCTCCAGGGAGCTGACCTTTTCTGCTTGCACCCACAAAACCTCACAAATGCCTGGCACAGGAAAACTCCCTTAAAGGCCCAAACCCCTGGGCCAATCCTGCTGTGACCTTGGCAGGGTGAACACTAGAGACAGTGCTAATGAGAGCCCACAGGAAGGGAAGGCCCTGTTCAGTAGTTTGTAGTTATGGGGCTAAGATGGAATATTCTCTTACAGTTCTCTCACACGGATGGTCTGTAGGTATGTGCCTGTGCATTTCTCTCAGCCCAGGACTGTAAATTCCTGACTGTTTACAAGGAAGGGGTCGTTCACTGCCAGGCAGGATGCAGGGCACATTCCTATGTCCAAATAAAAACAGACTTAGAGGTCCACAGCACATTTTTGTTCTATTATTCAACTTAAGGCTTGAAAACCTTCTCATACACCTGTGCAATGTTTTTGTCAAAAAGGAAAGACATCCGGGTGCCTTTTATTTCACCTAGGAAAAGCATAGAGGTTTAAGAATTTTGTCTGTTCTAGAAAAACTACTCAGATTTTTTATGTAAAGTGTAATGTCTAAGAGAGCTACTCACTTATTGAAATAGAACTTCATTAACTTTTGTAAGAATAAGAACTACATTATACATAATTAAGGTAATAGGTAGAGGTTCCTTCTTATCTTACAAACGAAATAATTCTCTATTAACAATAAAAGAGTAATTATTTACTTTTGAAAGATGACAGATCAATCCAATATTACAGATTTCATGCTTTGAAATAAAGTAACACAGTTTTACAGAATTAGCTGTAGCACAGCCTTTGAAAGATGAGGGTGTTTCATAGCAAGTTTAAAATGGTAGATTTTACTCTCTTTTCTGTGAAAGATTTTTATCATAGAACACAGTTTTGTATAATTTTTCCCTGACAAATACTTTTTCCATAACAGAGCAGGGAAAGGAAAGAGGAAAGAGATTGTTTATCGCTTGTTAGAACCCGATGGTGAAATTAATGCTTATTAAAGATCTTAAAGCAGTAACTTAAAGTGCAAAGTTTTTTATTCATGCACAGGGCCAATACAGCACAAGAAGCCTTGCTTTCACATCAAGCAGTGTGACACGGAGCATGGCTCAGTTCCCCTATTGCTAAGCATGGCAATGACAGCACGAGCATACTCGGACAATTTGGGCATGCCCGTGTATGTCATATACCCACACATTAGCAAGAATGAATCCAGGAGCATAAGCAACACAGCTCTGATCTAACAAAAAAACCCATCTGTCTAACTGAAAAGAACCCTCCCAATCCAAGCTGGAAGTTTTGGTTATTCAATCAATACAGTTTTGGTCCTTAATTTATTTGCTGTACTGACTTGTATTACACTACTCCCTGACAGACCCAGAGAGAACAAGGCTGTCTGCTTCATTTTGGGTGAAACCATGCATCGGACAAAGGCAGTCCTGCTGGATTATGCTTTCCACTGCTTTCTCCCCAGTACACATCCTATTTCCTCCAAAGCAAAGGGCACATACACACACCTCTGTACGTGTGATTTTAGATGTTAGTGGATGTGTAACTCATGGGTATGATTAAGGAAATATTAAAAGATAGAACCATAAACCATAGAACTAACAAGCTGAGAGACTCACAGTGGGCTGAGAGAAAGCATGAGTATGTGAAGCTTCCTCACATGAAGTGCTCTCTAAATGCAGCTTAGGCTCAAAACTACAAAACTGTGACAACAAAAGCTGTCACTCAATTCCAAACAGTATTTGCAGAAGTTTCCACAGTTTCATTTCAGAAATAAGTTAAGGTGATGTCTCAGCAATGGCATACAAGACTGTCTTTGGCAAAGATCTCTAACCTAGAAACCAATGAGTTTTCACAAAGTTTTTCCACTTGAATGGGATTCCACTGAGGTTTGCCAAGATCCTTAAAGGCACTGTCTGCATTTTCCAGTGCTGGATTATTGCTGTTTGGGTAGCTCACTATTATTTTTAGGTTCATCCACTACACAGAAGAGCATCAGCTTTCATTTACTGTCAGTGCAACAGAAACTGGTTAGGTATCAGGTTCTGGGGGGGGGAATGAAATATTGAGGGATGGTTAGAGACCGAATTCCTTAAAGCAAACATGACAGCTCCAGGTGATATCTTCACAGCTGAGAGTAATATACTCCTCAAAGTGGAATGTGATTTGAAATGATGTGGGAAGTGACACAAGCCAGCTGGACTGCACGCAGCATAGGTGGGTGGAGAGGCTGAGAACGTTTGGATTTGGGTAGTAAGAGGTCAACCTGCAAGATGTGATGTAAACCTGACTCAGTGGGATAAGGCTGTGAACAACCAAGGAGAAGCTGAGAAAAGACTGGTGTGGCAACCATGCTTACTATATCCAGATTTGTGGAAGTGGACCAAGTTGGGGTATGCTACAGGTTAATCTATGAATAATTAATTCTGGAAAAATATTTGTGTTCAGATGGTCTTTAATTCTTGAATGATCTTCAGAAATTGCTTCTTGCCCAAATTATGAATAGATATTAATTATAACAACATCTTATATTGTAATTATAATGTGCTTTTCATTCCAACTTATCCTTAGGCCTTTTACAGCATATGCATAATTCATTTTTGCTCCCTTTGGGGCTGAACACAACATTTAATAAAGAAAAGGGATCACATTAGCTATTAGGAAAGGTAATCAGACCTCTCTTCTGATTTCTCACCACTTCTCTAGCTTCTAAGCCTTTCTTGCAATCACTGCCTGGTGGCAGCAGTGAGGATGGAAAAGGGAATTGCAATGGGGAATACGGGAAAAGAACAAGGTCTTGTCACCAAAGGCAGTCTCAATATCTGACAGTAACCACAGCAGCATTAACTAAGTAAAAGTTAAAGAGCATGACCATTTTAGAAGATAACTATAAAATTGCAAAGTTAATGTATGATTTCTATACTAAAATTCTATTTCAAAGAGTATTTGGGATGATGCTCTTGATATAACCACCTGCATCTTTGCTACTAGATCCCTGGGAATTCAGAGTAACTGCTTCAAAGGAATGCCCTGTTAAGGTAATTCTGGTTTCACTGAACCTGCTGGAAACAGAGGCATGTTTTTGTAAGTATGTTTCTACTGTTTGGCCTACAGTGACAATAACAATAAAACTTTCATGACAGCATACAGTCATTCAGCAAGTCAGAAAGACACAACAGCAACCACAGTATTGCACTATTAAATTTTCCCATCAGAAAACACTCATAACATTAAACAGCTGATCCTCCTGCCTGGACAAAAGTATCATCTGGGAACTGACAGCAAAGTAAGCATTGAAAGAAAGCATTCTTGCCTTTGAGGTGTGAACAATTCTGTCTCTAAATTTTTCCAACTTCAATACTCACTATTATGCTTGAAGATTCTGATAGTGGCACCTGAAAGCCTCGCACCAAGAACGAGAGAAGTGTGGTTCAACTCATCACTTAAAATGAGGCAGCCCTGTGGAGAAGGAGTACAGTGAGCATCTGCACGAACCGGGAGGCTGCTGGCACGTGTGCATGTGTGTGCCAGCACACACACGTGTCTACGATAGAGCATCGCACCAATTAAGCTGTAAGGATTAAACATGACATGAATTTTCTGCCACTTTCCTGAAGGTGCCAGGGTGCACTGCAAAGGCAGGCAGAAATGGTGGGATCAGATTCTCAGGCATTCCCAGGTGGTGCACAGGGGTCAAATATTTCCTGTAACTTGCAAGCAGCAAATAACCCTATTAAAGATTGACTGCTTTATAGTAAAATCAGGTGATGCTGGTTACTCTATCACCTGTCTACAGCTCATTTGGAGTTGTAAGGAAAATGCAGCCACCACCCCACATATAAAGACTGTATGTCAGTAGTGTAAGGAGGAGTAAAACTGAGGCTGGACTGACATCAGCACTTTGCACTACAGAAGTGAGATCAGGAGAGACTGATGCCTTTTATTTTTCTTTTTTTTTTAGATGTGGGTGAAGTTTAGGAGCCAGAGTCTCTCTCTGGTAAATGCATGTAGAGTTGACCTGCAGTATACCTTTTATTAATTAACTCAGTTGAAAACTCATTTTGTTTTTAGAAATGAAAATAGAAATGCAGGAGAAGTAAATTTGTATATTATACTAACAAGGGGCAGGACTCACAGTTGAAATTCAAGTTTGACCCCTTGTTTAGCTCTGCTTTCGCTGTGCTTCATTACCCAAAGGGCAACACATCATTAAGTAAAAACTTATTCTGGAATCCTGGATTAGGCCTAGGTTGAGAGATACTCACACAATCTCCATAGAGACTGGTATGCAGAACTAACAGTAAGTGTAGACGCATCTTGACAAGAGAGTGTAGCTGCTAGGCTTAATTGTACAGGAAAACATAGGAGTAAATCTCTCAAACGTAGGGCAGTTCAATAATATTTGTAATATATGTAATGTATAATAATATATACTGAATTGTCAAGAAAAAAAATACAATACATAGAGTAATATCTTTATTTGTGCCACTGGTATCTAAATATCCCACCTCTGACAGAATCTTGAATCTCTACATGAGGCCAGGTAAGGGAGGGAAAATTATTATACAGCTAAGCAAGGGACAAGTATCTCACACCGTATACCTGCAATTTCATAAATTTACCTTCATTAATTCTCTGTATCTGTTCCCTTTGAAACTGCTGGACAGGTTCTCCAGCATTGCTGCAGACTGAAGTTCGTGTTCTGGGCAGCTGAAGCAACTCTCCCTGCCCAACACTTGTACAAATGTATTTTAGAGATTTCTTGCAAAAGCTGCATTCATCTTCAACAGTGAGTGACGAAGTGACTTCACCTCTACGCTGGTGTTTCAGAAGAAGTCTTGGTCGTACACCACAAACTGAGTTCATTCCATTTCCCCCAAGAGGGAGGTCATGTGTTGTACTTGCATGGCACACTTCATACTGCACCACAGCTGGACAAATTAAGGAGTTACCCACTTCCCAGCTATCAGCACAGTGCATCTGCTTGTGATGTCTGGAGTTATCAGTGGCAGGATGAAGCCTTTGAGTTAGGTACTCCAAACTAGAGATGAGGTCCCTCCAGCACCAAGTAAGAACCCAACTTTTGTACCGTGATCGCAGCTTTAGACTTGCATTCGCTGCCAGCTTTCTTTGCAGGGCTGGCTGGAGCTCTGTTCACCAGGAACGCCCAGCACTGTGCTTTTTCTTTTCTCAAAGTGTTGTAAACACTATCCTAATCATCATCTCTTGTCACAGGCAGCTGGGCAAAATCTCTGCAAGTAGCCCAAATACTTCATCCCACAACACCTGGACATGGGATTCAACATTTGCTTACTTTTTTAGGGAGATGCAATGTCGCCCTGGGTTTTTCTACTGTTCTGTGTTTTTACTTTTGTAGTAGAAGTTCTCATGCATTTTCTATAAACATAGCTCTTGTTTTTCTAACCGGCCTAGAATGTTTTTTGAACTTCTGGATTGTTGTTCATTCCTTTCTCCAAGGCGGAAAAAGATGATAGACTGTGTTCCTATCCTGTAAAGTTGTAGAGGTGTTAACCTCATCTACCAATGTATGATTGTTTTAAGAGAGGTATAAAAGAGTGAGAATAAAGGTGGGCAGGGCCCTTTTCGCTCTGCTCGGTGGTCTGACCTGCTGCTAACCTGCTGTTTGAATCTGCGTGTTCGTGTCCGACACGGCAACAATGCAGCTTCACTAAGAGGAGCTAGACAGCCACATCACCGATCCTTAAACAGATGTTAGGTATGTGCGATAGCAACACTCAGCGCTAGCACAGATGATGAAGGAGCCTATTTAAAGTCACAAGGTCATCAGCTTTATGACTCACACATTCCTGATACCAAGCTTTGTTCCTCGATCAAGCCTTTCCACTTACTGAAAGCCCAGAATACTGCAACAGTAGTTAAAACAATTAATAAACGATTGTTCTACAGTGTTCCTGAAGGAAGAACTCACCTTTCCAACAAGGGCTGGAATATTCATCGAGTTAGTTGCAAAGCCCATGCCAAACACCATAGCATCTTCCACACCAAGGAATTTGGCCACAAGTTTCTCTAGTTCTACATGTTTGTCTAGGGTGCCTGCAGAAATAAGTACACGGAATATTAAATCTCATTAAACTGTGAAAGTTATTAAGACACAAAACATACAAAAGAACAGGCTATAAGTGTGTCATTAAGCTATATGACATTAAGTTCTAATGACGATTTTCCATTTATATCCTGTGCATGTGGGCTAATAGAAGAGGTGCAAACCAGCTGTGACTAATGCTAACAAACACTGCTGCTGTTAAGGCAGCAAAGCAGTTGCTATGGGAAAAGGCTTCCTATTCCCATAATAACTTTTGACATAGTTTATTCTGAAGACTAATTTTTTGTCTTTTTCTCTCCCCCGAAATGAGGGCAAAAATACCTCCTTTTTGCAAGAAATGTGGGACAAACATTTTAGGCATTCTTGAGTTCTCTCTGGATGTGAAAACAAAAATGGGTGACAACAAAATTCTTCCTTTTTTATTGCCTGCCTATATATGTGTACAAAATTCTTAATTAGGATTTTATATGGATAGAAAAACAAAAGCATTCTCCGTATTTTTCTGCTTTGGAAAGTAAAAGCTATTCCACTCTCCATAACTGATGGTAACTCTCCTCTTTCCTTCCTCCCAACAGCAAACATAAACAATAACGCAACACTAGAGAGCCTTCTTAATTGCATGTTGATTACCTAATATTAGTGCCTGAAGTTTCCAAACAAGTAAGGTGCTCCAACTATCCAACAAAAGCAGTATCCTTCCTGCCCAGCTCACAGTGGAGGATGACAAAATACAGAAGGCAAACAAACAAAAGAGTGGTGTCAAGAGACTGAGATAAGAGATAGCTTTGAACAGTAAGGAATCATCTCAACTTGCCAGCTCTCTAGTCTTTGGTTGCCTGGCTGTGCATTGCAGGGACCAAGGCAGAAGGAACTCTTACAGGATAATCTGTGGGGAAGAAAAGAGAGCGGCCTGTGGATTCTGACAGAGCATGTCCCCTATGATTAAGGCTGTAATCAGAGAACAGAAGAAAAAAATTAGGCAAGTGAATATGTTACCTCACTTGCACTGCACAAACTGATGTCACAATAATATAAAGCGAATTACAATGGATGGAACAGGAAAGCTGTGCTCACTGTGGTGGACAAAGAGCAGATGAAGGAAGAAGGCAGAAGCTTGGCCAGAGTGTCTCAACAAGAATGATGAGTCAGGAAGATGATCTTACCTTCATCATGGAGCAGAGCTCATTAAAAAAAAATCAAATCTAAATGTCAGGAGAACAGTTTCAGCAACAGCACAAAGTCAGCTGGTTACAGCGAAGTAGTGTTTTCATTACTTTTTCTCATTAAATATCTAAAGTAAGAATGACATCCATTTGGAAGTAGAACGTGACAAATATCTATCATGCAGGCAGGTAACTCTCCAACAATCAGGGAGATAAGGAGCAAGGATCATGTGGCTTCTTGAAAGACCTGGATTACATGGACAGTAAAGAACAGCAGTGATGAGATTTTGCCAGAGCCTTTCTGGGTTGTGCCAGACCTGAGCCTACTCAAGCAGAGCTTCAAGAGTGTCTCTGCACTCGTATCACACTGCATTTACCTGGAGCTAGGTTGTCTCTGTGCTCCGAGAATTAGGTAATGTGACACAGAAAATGTGGCTCTGCAGAAACTCCACTATGTGTGAACTGAGTCTGTGTGAAGCTCCTTGAGGATGGCTATTTTTTGAATTTGTACACCCCAAGATACATAAGGATATGAGCTGGCTCTGCACCAAGCCACTGTTTAGTAGCCAGGCTCCATGAGATACAAAACAGAGCTGAGCTGCTCACTGGAAATGTGGTGAGAATCTGTCTTAACTTGTAAGCCCAGCAGGACTCAGCATGTATTTCTGTGGTTAGTTCCGTATTTTTTGCAAATTGGGCCCAGCTAGTCTTCAACCTGGTTACAACACTCACTGACAACTAAGAGTGCCAGCATGATCAGCTGCCTTAGTGCTCCCTGAAGATGTTATTTTGTCACTCAAGGGCTATCAGCACACAAATAGAAGATGAAGTCTGAAATGGAAGCTTGAAGCCAAGCACACTACGGTCACAGCTTGAATTAGGAGGTTTGAGAAAGCACGAGAAACAAGCAGTGTGTGCTTTGCAAGGCAGGCATTTTAAGGCATGACGCAATTGTCCCCGACTATTCCAAGGGTAGGCCTGACACTATTGGGGTGGAGTTAAATTGCTTTTTGGGGTTGCATCACATGTTTTCTGTTTTTACAAACAGGAAATGCCTGACTCAGAAATACAGACTGTTCTGTTAAAGCTCCTATTAGATGATCCACAAAGGAACAGCATGTTTTGGACCTATTTTTATTGATTTTGTCATGGTGAAGAACGAGACATTCTGAAAGTGACTGATTCCTACTTATTATTTACTGATCCTAAGAGTGAATGCAGATGATATCGTACATCACTATTGCCTACAAATCCTGGAATACAAATTGAAATTGGTTTGCAAAACAAAATCCTGAATGACAAGGATTTGCAAAATGAGCCCTGGTTTTGAATCATGCTAATTATTGTGGCAATATTGGTGGTGGTAGGTAAGGTGTTGCAGAAGCAGTATGACACACACCAGTACCGTCAGTGGGAGGTTTGTGACTCTGTATACACCGAACAGAGTTGAAAAAGCATATAATTATGCAATTATTTAATCATATCAGGAGATATCTCCACACAGGATGTCCTGGGACACTGTATAAATGGCATAAATTCTATCACCTCTCTTCACTGGAAGAAAGAAGGGGTCAGACATGCGCTGCTGGGATGAGGCTTGTCCACTAGCCTTCCCAGCTGTCACAGTCACCACCACAACAAGCATAAGCAGCACTACCAGACAGATGCAAATTTGATCCAAAGGAACTGGCACAAGCTGAAACATCTCAGCATCTCAAGCTACATAACAAAGGCAGTAATTACACAGCTCTTCATTAAATACAACCTTAGAGATGTCAAGTGAGGTTATCCTGGCCCTTAGAACGTTTTGTATTGTGCTAGATTCAAGACCAGTATCGTGATCTGATGAATGAAAAGCGATACACCAGATATATTTTTTAAAAATACATTGTATACACAGATACTTTCTATGCTTGCCCTATAAACAGGCATTAGAATTTCCCCGCTGACTGACTACAGCTTGGCTTGACCCGACAAAAGAGGACACAACAAAATAATGTACACAAAATCACCAGGAAAGACTTAAGGGGAAAAAAAAAAAGGTACCTGCATCTTTAAGCGACAAAATCAAATCCTTTTGAAAGTTATTCTTCCCTGCTGAGCAGCTGTATGTAATACAGTACGGCAGGAGTTACTGTGATCTGAGACTATATAGGTATTAAGATCAAAGATCGTATCAAAAGTGGACTTTCACAATGGGAACCACCTCCACAGATTCCCACACTTTTCAAAGCAAACCCCCTCCTTTTCAAAATCTGATGACCCAGTTCTCTCCATTAACTTGCCACTGCACTCTGGTGACAGGCAACATGAAGTACACTGTGTTTTGACAGGCTTTTTCACAGACTTACCCATGCTGTTGGGCTGAAAGCTACTGCCAGACTACTAGACAGATAAAGCTGGAAAATGGACTTCCCGTGGTCCATACAGTCATTATTTAGTTTGACATTTTCAGCTTGGACAAGGTGGTTTATGCCACTGGGTTGTCTGCCCAATACAGTCTTTCAGGTTCTTATACACCAGTGACAGACTGGTTGAACTGCCAACACGGGCAACAGTATCCTGTAATAGAATTTTATGTTTGGAATTCCAAGACCCAAAGAAGACAGGGAAATACCTGCTCGCCTCAAGTTAAACAAAAGCTGGAAGAGTAAACTGATATAAGCAACAAGCACTTGAAAGAAAAAAGAACAGCTGGGAACCCTATGCATCCCTGATGTGACTCACCAAGGTGAATGAGAACCATTACGCTATGAAAATGAGGGTTTGTCAGCAGCATCCTCGGGAGGGTGGGGAACAGAACAAAACACCTGAACTTCCTTGTCACATTTGAAATTTAACGTCACAAACTCACTCTGGTAAGATGCTTGTCAGTGATGAAAAAATCTGTTTTATTGAAACACATACACGCTTTTACAAAAGCCAGGTTGGATGAGTTATTAATAGCAACATGAATAAATAGAAGCAGTAGAAATGATATTCTTTACACCGTGTTACCAGAGTAGACGATGCAGATGGTATCACTGTCCTACAGAGCCACCACCAGAGGAAAGCCTCAACTTGTAGAATTAGACACGTGGGAAAGAGAGGAAGAGAAGAGCACAGTAATGTTATGTAGTTGCCTCATTTAACACTGTATGTGCAGAAAGGAATCCCAAAATAAGGGGGTTTTGATGAATCATTTGAAAGAAAGGAAATGCTCAAGTTTTCTAAACATTGCTATCAACTGACATAGGGCTTTCATAGCACAAAGATGCTGTGGGTGTCATAGATCTAATGATGTACCTGTGTAATTTATTGATTCTCAGAAAAAAGGTGGCTTAGTTTTAACAAAACTTCCAGTTGAATTTAGATCTTCTGGTTTTGTTTCCTTTTTTTTTCCCCTTTAGAAAAACACAAGGTTAAAATTCCCAGTTTAAATCCAGTCACTTCATGATAAAGCCTGTATGGCAGTATCTTAACTATCTAAATATTTTTATGCCGATAACATCATATATCAGAGATATTTTAGGTATTAAACAAGTCACACAACCCTTAATTCCTACAGATGCCTTCAATTCCACCTGGCAGCAGATGGACTATCCAGACTTAATCTTGCTTTGCAAAGCATACTTTTGCAATGGTGAAATACCAGGAACATACCTGACCCAATGATCCTAAGTTGATCGTAAGTTGGATTAGTTATTTATGAGAGGGTAGGTACAAAAAGGAAAAGGCTGTTAGTAGGAGATGACAAAAGAGAATTCTAATGTTTCCTAATTTGTACCATACCCTATCAGAAAATAGCTAAGACTATGAAGAATGTGTGTGTGTATATATATATACAAATATACAAACATACACAAATTCTCATTTTTGTGCCTTTATTTCTCCTTAAGATCCTACTTGGAAACTTTAAATTATGGGAAATTCAGTTCTTTATCTCTTTCTCCTAACTGAAAACCAAAACATTTATTCATGTTTGTACGGTATTATGTTTAAAATGAGCCCTGGCCCTAATTTGTGCTTTGAAGTAGTACCAAAAGAAAAAAAAAAAAAAGACAAATAACTATTTTTATCTTTTTGAAATGCTGCTAGAAATTTGTATTAGGCCTTAGAACCCAATGGAAGGAGGTGAATGGGATTGAGCTACTTTTGTAGGTTAAATGTTGGCACAGATTTTCAGAGCTGCTTTTTAGAAATCAGATCACAATCAAGTGTAAAAAATCCTCAAAGAAAAAGCTCTAAAACTGAGTGCAAGTTAGGTGTTAAAGGGTAATCTCCTAATCTGCCCTCCAGAGTGAATCACCCTGCAAGTGTTCTGTGCAGGCTCCATCTTGTCTTCCAGTCCAAGGCATAATCACAGGAGAAGGATTTCAAAAGGCAGGAATCCTGCCTGGCTGCTTAACCAGCACTAATGACACGTTTGCTCCGGTTACTCACGTATATCATCTCCGTGAGGAATACTGGTGAGCTAGATAAACAGAGCATTGGAGTACTGGCTGTCCATGTGACAGTCCTGTCACCAGCCTGGCCCTAAGCCTAGGAGAACTCAGAGCATGATAATCTGCATTATCTGAAAAAAAGTGTAACTTTGCTGATTTTATTATCATCTGCAAGCAGCAAGCAGGAAACTAATTGGTATGTTTCTCAATAATTCTCAGTCACATTGCTCAGAAAAGGCTGACTATAAACATTTACCCACAGGATGGGCTCAGAAAAAAGGCTTTTGAGTCTGCCTCCAACAGTAGCCAACTCCCACTCCAGCCATTAAAACACACTGATTTGCATGGGAAAAAGGACTTTACATGCAAGTTGTCATTCTTTCATATTTTTCATTATATGGAGGGAATACTTGCTATTTCATATTTATTTAGGTTCCTATTTGTGGCAGTTTTATCAAGCTAAAAAACCCCCACTTTTGAGAGAAAAATGAAAATACATAAAACAGTATAGATATTTTTGGGGGGGCGGTTTACATGAAATGCTCTAATGTTACAAACACTCCATTAGTTGAACAGTTGGTGTCCAGTTACTTATGGAATCATAGACTGAATCACTAAATAGTTTGTGCTGGAAGGGACCTTAAAGATCATCTCATTCCAATGCCCCCACCTTGGACAGGGACATGGACACCTTTCTCTGGATCAGGCTGCTCCAAGCCCCATCCAGCCTGTCCTTGAACACTTCCAGTAATGGGCATCCACAGCTTCTCCGGACAACCTGTTCCAGTGCCTCACCACCCTCACAGGGAACAATCTCTTCCTGATATCTAATCTGACCCTGCCCTCTGTCAGTTTGAAGCCATTCCCTCTTATCCTGTCACTCCACGCCCTTGTAAAAAAATCCCTCTCCAGCTCTCTTGTAGTCACCTTGCAGTACTGGATGGCTACTTAAATCCTTCAATATTCAAGAATTATTTTCTCAGACCCAACCTTTATTCCTAAAAACCAAAACTTCCTACTTATTTTTATGTCCCAGTTGGTTTCTTGATGTATAATGAACAAGCCAAAGAAATAAAAAAAATTACCTTTTCCTGCACGGACAGGAGAGACTGCTGCTGACAAAAGCTGTTTTAATTTAAATAACACCCATGCTCAGATTTGTCAGATATGGTAGGTGGGTGCAGATCTCTCTGTATCCTCCCTTGGCATCTCCCACAGTTAATAAGGACACCCCGAATCAGGTACAGTTTGTGTACTTCTAGTAACTATCAGTGATGTCTCCTCTGCATACATGGCCAGTGTCCCTTAGAAAGCAAGGGAGCGTGAAGTTCTAGCATCTGCAGCAATGAGCTCCTCGGGTCTGCCAGCCTCCAGTGAAAACCTTCCACCAGCTTCAAACAATGCTCTGTAGATCTGGTAGCGGGAGAGGCAATGGACAGTGAACGCTGACCACTCCTCCACATCACACATTATATGTTGAACACTTCCATAATTTCTCCCTTTAGGCTCTTTTTGAGCCAGATGACAGGCATTTGTGACAGCTGAAGACAGCGAGCTCAGTGGTTCTTCAACCAGAAGCCATCTGAGGCCTTTGAGGATCCTTGTGGCCCTTCTCTTACACTTCCAGTTCTGCTAAATACTTTTGATCAGACATGCACAAGACAACAGCAAACAGCAGATTTATGCAGTAGCATACTGAGGCTCTATGGTCGGCTTTCTGTGTACTTTCTAGTAATTTCTAGTGTCTGATTTGCTTTCTGACCATGGAACGCTAAGTTAATTCTTCCATGGATGTACCTCTTATAACTCCAAGATCTTGCTCCTAAGGGATAACAGCTAGCTTGGTCTCAAAAAAAGGAAAATATTTTTCTTTCACATTGAAAGTCCCACAAACCCCTCAGAAATGTGTCTTAAATGACACCATTATACTAAGAAAGTAATTAATCATTATTATAATTAAAAAGAGCATGGAATTAAAAACAGAGTGAAAAGCCTTAAATCTTTTTATGGGGGACAAATCTAGGAAGATCAGCCACTGTTTTCATCAGTTTTAACCATGTTCTAAGAGGAAACCACCTGCAACAACATTCTGATACGACAGCATCGTATACTCTCTTCACAGCCTGCCCAGTTGCAAGAGGAGGAGTGTAGGCAGAAGACCATAAAGGACAGATTTGCCATCATGTATTCTTTCAAACATCACTCACATTACTTTTATTTGTGTCTTCTTTGTTTTACCCTCTCTCTGAAATCTTCTCAAAGTAGTAGAATGATCCTTCTCAAAAAGAGAGCTACCACTGCTTAGAGAGAGATCTTGGTGAAACTCAAACATGTCAAGACACTTAAATGCACACAAGCAGAACAGCACTTTCAAAGTCAATTAGCTTGAAAATATAAATATGTTCAAGTGCTCTCTTGGCTTAGAACCCCCCAGGCAGTTTACAAGCTTGGCTCTTGCAGCTCACTGCACTTTTACTTTAAAACACTTTAGCTCTGCACACGATAACAACAGAAGTTTTGAAATGTGATCTGCCCAGAAACAAACTCATCCTGTTCTTTTCATCTAAAAAGAAGATGAGAAATGATAATTAAAAAAGTTAAGACCTTTCATTCAGACCCCTTCCCTATCTCTCTCTTTGATATATTTAACTCAGAATTTTTCTGCTCGACTGTGATGAGAATGGAGCACAAGAAAGTAGAGGAAGAAGGAAAGAGGGTATCCCCTATGAACAAGAGGCTATTTTCCTTAGGTTGTTTATACAGATCTTGGTGATAGACGGGCTTCAAAGAGCCAGCACCAAGGAAGGAACCACTGCTCAGCACACAAACACAGGCCCTCTGTTCCCTGCCCAGGATAAAATGCTGTGACTGCTCATCTACACCAGCTAAGTCAGGCCTAAACACAGTGCCTTCCTTTCTTAATAGGTCCATGTCAAAGCTGCTCTCTGAAATCCACTTCCAAATGACTGAGACTCACAAGGCTTTTAGGATGTTCTTTATCTGTAGGCCATTCTTGCGTTGTGAATAGTCTTGATGCAGTTCACGGGACTGTCTGTTGTGAAGGCAATTAGAACGAATCTAAAACCTTGCTCAATCAGTCAAGACAACAGCAGCACAGGAGTTCAGATGAAGAGAAAATCCTAGAAATATCTACACATCGTCTCTCAAATAGACTAGGTGAAGTTACCTAATAAGATTTTTAATATTTGAACACAGAATCAATCTTTTAATAAGCTGGGTTGGTTTGTTTTTTCTTTTAGAGTAAGACACACAAGTCTTCCATTAAAAAAATTCAACAAAAGCTACAGAATAAGGAACACCAGCCATAATCTTAGATGTACTGAAAACAATTTGAAATGTTCTTAGACAAAGTAGAATCCAAGAGAAAAAGAGAGAAAGCTTCCTTCAATACCTTAAAGGACTACCAATGGTGACCACTTTCAAGCATGCAATTCAGGTTAAATAATACATTGCAGTCACCAGATGGGTCACCTACAAAAGGAAAGTAAGGTCAATCCATAAACCCTCTCTGAGTGGTGTCACTGACATCATTATTGTTGGCAAATCAAACCACAATGACAAGATAAGAAGCAGATGACAAGGTTTGCATTAGTTTTTTCATCTGAAATGGAGACTTTAAATAAAAACCTAAATTAAATACAGTACTTTTACTGTAAGATTTATGGAAGAATAGAGTTTACTTTGAAGACAAAAACTGTAATTTTTTCAAGTTGCTGGATTAGAGAAAAGAAGTCTATAAAAGACTTCTCCATTCTGGGAAGTCTATTTCTTATTTCTTTTTTTTCTTTTCTTTTTTTTTTTTTTTTTTCTTCCCCCGATAACTCCCAAGAAAGATAAGGCCTGAAGAGAAACCTCCCCTTGCATTTCTATGGCTTGAAACTGGTTTTTTTTCTGAAATGTATGATTGTACTGTAAGGAATTCAAGGCTTTGTGTAAAAACAGAAAGTTGAAGGTAACACTGCATGCAGCCTACAAACCAACAAAGCAGACAAATCATAAAGGAAATATAAACCAAAAATGTCAGATGGGGCCTTCCTGAATTTATTTGCTAAAGGCAAGCTAAAAATTTCTCTTTTGTGCCAGTAGTATCTCATAAAACATTCCAATACATTCTTAGAACATGGGATTAAAAACATTATGTAAACAATCATTTTATGAATCTGAAACCTCTGTGTGTGGTAACTGATATAAATCTGTGATGCAGTTGAATTTGCCCTAGAAAAATTGTTGAAATCTCAATGTGTTTTTTACTTCTCTTAAAAAATAAGCCTGTTACTTCCATCATTAAAAATCCCAGGCCAGTATACAATACATTCGGTTTTGCTTTCCCAAAAATCAGTATTGTTTTTCCTTTTGAAAAAAACCCTCATGTGAGAACAAATAAAACATAGCATTCCTTTTAATTGTGAAACGAGTAATTGCTGATGTGATTCAAGTTCTCTAAGTATCCAATCCTTTCAAGATATCTGTGAGAAAATGAGTATAGTTACAGAACCTTTGGTGCCATCTCGCTGTTTACTCACCCATTTCTTGCCTGGTACTGCAGACTCCTGTCCCGTATTTTTCTAACTCTATGGTCACAGTTTTCAAAGCATTAATATCTGTTTCTGCAAAGCCGAGGTAGTTATAAGAACCCATATTGATTACATTCTTGATAGTCCTTCCTGTAAACCTGTAATTAAAGCAAATTTTTAACAATAGTGCAATTTTCCCTCCAACTCCAAATGAAAAGAAAACATCCCCAAATCTTCCCACCAAATTTTGCTCCAGTGTCAAATTTCTACTTGGGAATTTATAATCCTCATACTCTAACAGCCCCGAAATTTTTCTAGCCTTTCTCTTTTCCTAACTAAGTACTGCTTCTTGGTCAGAGTGCTTTCTAGAAGCCACACTGTAGATGGCAATATACTGGTAAATCAAATGGTGAATGGCTGATTTATGGATTTAAATAAACAAACCTACGACTTTATTTAGGGTACAACTTACAGACATTAATTTTTCAAGCAAATTGTCAACTGCTTCCATTAAGTCATCAGTGTTCTCACACACACAGAGAACTTAAACTTGATGAAAATCTGGGAAACACTATGATGCATTCTCAATAAGCTCAAATATAGCCAACCTACATATCGTCTATGCTGTGAATTTCCATAGCTGCTTAATTCAGCTGCAATACACCAAAACCTTCAAGCTGTAATCTGCTCAAAACCCACTGCCAAAGACTCACTAAAAAGGCAAGAAGCCACATTCACACAACGCAAGAAACTATGATTTAAAACCTAACCAAGGGATAAAACAAATTTTGTTGTAATATTCTGAGTCAAGGTCTTTTATAAATGGAGTGTGAGCAGTCTTGTGCTGACACAGCCAAACAAAATCTTGCAGGCCAAATTTTTGGATTGTAAACCCATTTGCAATCAAGTTGGAAATCCATACTGCATTTCCAAACACTCAGATGAAAAGGATCAGATTGTCAGCACGGTACTGATTGCAGAAAGAAACATGCCAATGGATATTAAACAAGGATCTAGACACAACTTCCTGTGCTTTGCAGAGGTATCAGGGCTATGCTTATGAAGCTGAGAGTGGCAGAGTGTAAGATGACTCACCTAAATGTCCAGTTGTAATCATCTGTAACGCGCTCCATGAGGTCAAACTGTGGCCCAGGGACACTGCAAATTGGACGATTCCAGTTATCCCGTATTCTCAAATAGAGGTTTCTGGTGTAAAAGTTCTCAAAATCTTGATAAAGTGGCACAAAATCCTGGTTTGAAAACATGCACAGGGTTATGTTGCTGGGAAAATTTCTGCTTCTGTACCCAAGTCATTCCTATTAACAGGGAAAAACTGATTCATCAGTAAGCTATAACAGCCACAACTTGGTCTAACTCCCCCTATATATCCTGAAAGTTGGAAATGGAAAAAAATCAAGATTCTTTCACTTAAAGAAACCAATTGTTTCAAATTGAGCATTTTTCTATGAGTGGAGCAGATTGCAAAAGTAGGACAAACAACTTACTACATTTCATGAAATGCTGGATACATTTGACTAAAGCTAGTCCAATATATGAGATTTGGGCATTACTGGCCTAACCTGGAGGTGCAAACATCCAGTTAAGACAATTTTTTTGGTTGACAATTAATGCCTATCTATGGATTTTACTTGAAAATTAAATTTAAACAAAGCTTTATATGAAACAGCAATATATCCATGTTGGGCACTGCATACAATAAACTGATAAAATAACATGGCATATGTGGGAGAATTAAATAAACATGCAATCCATAGTGAAGGACAAAAAAATTTAAGTGGCACAACTGGAATCAACAAATGGCTAAATCATGAAGTGAATTGAAAATGATATTCATTAAGTTATGCATGCATCTTTGAAAACCTAAAACAGGAAACAATTTCAGGAATTTTATCTGCAAGGGGAACAGTAACACTCTTCATGGTTTTCCTTCGTTATGCCAGGTGTTACCACAAATGATGACTCAGACTGCACAGAGGAGGAGAAGCAACCAAAAATTCTAAACAAAATTGGAAGGCAGTCGATCTTGCTGAGGCGCAAGTTTCACTTAGAACTACGTGGGATGAAAAATTTCGGGAGTTACAAGAATTCAGATTACATTCACCTTGTGCTGGGACATGACTCCTTAGTGCTCTGTGAGCAGCAGTTCAGCAAACAAGCCAGCAATTATAACAAAGTTAGTACTGCCTTGCTGTGAAAGACAACACAAGACAGATGGAACAAAGGAAAATCGGGGTTTAAGAGATTTGGAAAGATGATATGTTTAACAATAAGACATTTCTGAGTTTTCTTTTTCTGTGGATCGTCCTAATACACTGGGATTCTGTTTTGCTGAGAGTATTATGGCACTCTTAGAGCACGGTGAACATGTGCCTGGGTAAAAATCACAACATTAATGCAGGTACATAATCATACACATGCATACAACTCCACTGCAGGGCGTGCCACTCCTCCCACCCCTGTGCAACGTTCTGCAGAAATGAAAGCTGTCTGCCTTGTTACTTCCACAAGTTGCTGTAAATCACTTGCAAGCAGGGGAAAACTCAGCTGTGGATACATAAAGACTTTTTCATACATACTTTTTGTTGTTCTCTCTCTGCAGCAATGTTACGTTTTTCTAGTCCCCAGGCTCTCATAAAATCTCGCAGGTAGCCAAATATTGTTCCCACTGCAAACCCCACGAAAGTAAAAACTGCAACATACATTGGTGCCTGTTCAAAGTGCTCAATAAATGTTTTTTTGTAGAGAGTTCCGTTTGATACTCCATTCTTCTGAAAAAACAGAACAGAAACTTGTGATTAATACATTTTATCTCATCAAAGCTTAGACCCTTAGACCTTAGGGCAAATACTTTTTCTAATTAGGAGAGACATTTAGACCTCACACTCTATCAGCTGGAGAAGAGGACCTTTAACACTGCAGTTGCTACTGACCACTACAAGTATCTTCCATTTTCTCTCCTCTCATGTCCTCAGTTGCAAGTGTCTTCAACACCACTCCCTTGTCTATTTTGAAACATGTGAAACTTAGGAAAGATTGGCAATATATTATTGTGCAATTAGACAATTATTTCAAAGGTGATTAAATGGAAACCACAATACTTTGTCTCGCAAGACAGAGCTATAAAAAGGGAAGGGCAGCATTAAAAACTCACCTACACTGTGCCTGACTGCTTCTGGAAGTCTTGTGAAACCCATTGCAGCAACTAACCTATATAAAACAAATCCTGCCTAAAAGAAGGCAGCTCTACCACAATGTTCTCCAGACCTGAGGAAGTATCCAAAACAGTTATGATACCAGCCTTCTGTTTCTGTTCTGATTTCACAAAGGCTTTTAATCGTGTTTTCAGTGACCTCTCCCATAATTCTAAGGGTACTTAAAAACAAAATAGAGAAGAGCAAAAGCAAAGGAAAAAAAAAAAGAAAGAAGACACACAGACAGCCTTGCTTGTAGGAATTAGTGATCTCATTGTGAGCAAATTCTAGAAATTTACAACAGTGTGTGGACAAAATATTTTGTCATTAAAACATTAACATTTCTCTTTGCAAATTAAAGAAGCTAAGATTTTCAGTTGTGATATTCACTAGGCTCATCAGATTATTCTTTGGAAGAGTGGTAACTCCCTTATTTCTGCAAAACATGATGGCCTTTACAGTTACTGTCTAGTAACAGCCAATCTGCTAATTCAAAATTAACAAACCACAATCCAGGAAAAAAATAGTGCCCTGTTAAGAAAAAACAAAACCAACCAACCAAATACACAAGACATACACTTTGACATATTATAAAGCAAAACTACCAGCGTATGAAGAAATACCATTAATACATTTCTGCCTCTGGGAAGGATGAACTAAAAAAGGTAGATTACCTAGTTATGTAATGTACCAAGTTGAAATAGAATATTCATATTAAGAACAATTGCCAATTCATTGTACTTGTATGGACAGAGTATTATTGATCTTCATATTGCATCAAAATGTCTTTATCCTCAAAGGATTTAGATTTCTGTTGTAACTTGCTGTCCAATCCTGGATTCCCAAGGGTTTTTGGAGAAAAAGAAATTTTAAAAAAAAGGGTTGTTGGACACAAGAGAAAATAGGCTGTGAAGGAAACCCAAAAAAGAAAAAAATGCTGGTTGGGCTGAAGAGAAACTTAGACTTTGGAAACACTTACTGCCCTGTAAGGGAGAAGGAATGCAATGCTGGCTCTCACCATGTGAGGGGACACCTTTGAAGCAATGCTACACATGCACTCCTACCTCAAGCTAATCGCTCTTTTAGGGAAACCTTTTTACCATGAAAAACATTTTATGAAGATGAGTTAAAGACATGGTCAAGTCAAATTTCACATGAGCCACAACAGCTGTGTGCACACAGCGATGAAATAAAGTCAATATTTCAGAAAGGATTAAGCTCAGTCCTATTACCTTACATTTGCCATGGGCTAAGAGCATATTTACGGTCATCTACGGAAATTAAAGTGGCAGTGTATCTTGATGCTCTTCAATCAATTGGCACCAAGCTGTGATGATGTGATAATGCACCTGAGCCCAGAGGAGAGAGTTATGATGTTTCTGTTCATCGATTTTATTAAGAAACACTTTATGGCTATAAACCTTACTGGTGAAGGAATGGGAAAGCTCCTATCAGACGTCTGCACTGCAACACTCTTCTTCTACAATAAAACTCTGCTGTTGTGGAACTCTCATTTCAGCAGCTCCATTTGATGCAGTCAGTATGACACATGTATTCAAACAGGTAACCAATACGAACAGCTGGGAGTAAAGAGCATAGACAGCAGCAAAGTACGAAGAATGTGGAGTCAGAGGTGACCCACATTCTCCAGGCTATGAAGGACAAAAACCAAGAGTCTTCAAACATTTAGTACAAGGCTGGGAGAACAAATTAAAAAAAACCACAGTGACATCCTGTCTAAAAAATAAAGTGAGGAAAATGAAGAGCATTTAATCCATCCCTAGAGTCCCATAAAAAGGTAAAGAGAGAGTGTCAAGAAAGAATAACCAAAACAAGTGGATTTGCTGCTTCTGGAGAGTGGGAGAGTGGTAGTGGGGGTGTTTTTGTGCAGCACTTCTGATCCAAGCATGGGGTATACGAGTGACTGACTGAACATCATGAGGATGTTCAGTTTCGGCCAGTCTAAATTGGCTGAATTGGTCAATGAATGAATCGTCATTTTGCACTACATTACTGTTGACTTTTTTCTACGTTATCATAAAGTTTTATCTCAGAAGAAAGAGGTGGATTTGGAGACTGTGCATTTAGAACAGCAGCTGTACAGTGAAGGGAGGTGTAATTCAACTGTTGCTGGCACTGAAATCAAACACAGCAGATTTCCCACAAATGGCTGAAACGATTCAGAGATCATTAGTTGCACCATTACCCAGCAGGTGCTCTGCTGAACTGTGCACTCACAAGTGTCTTATTACCTGTAATAACACCTGCAGTAGACAGTACATTTTCTACTCCATACCTTCAACTGTAGCAGGTGATTGGCCAAAGATTCTAAAAAAAGATATATTCTCCCAACTTCAGCAATTGGTGGCTTTGAGATTTTATGACTCTAATACTGTGTTATCACCTTTAATAGTCACCAGGGGATAACTACGGATGCGGTCATAATTTTTGAACCTAAATAGTTTGGGGAAATGAATTGTGACTTTTGATAATTCATTTCATCTGTAAAAATGTGTTTCCTTTTTAATTATAAAATTACCTCACAGTGTCATGCCAGTTTACTTTGACTATTCTTGTCTGTTCAGCTTTCCTACTCAGCCAATTACACAACTCATAATTGCCTATACTTAAATAAATTTTGCCTCTCCACTTGTCTCCTCCCAACCTAGAAGAATCTTAATCTATATAATTCTAGTCCAGCCTCCTTGTCCTTACATGGACTTAAACCCCCCAAAAATAAATTAAAAAATCCTGTATTTTAATTTTCAACTTTCTCTTCACTCTGCAAAGTTCAATAAAACCTTTTTGAGATTCAGAGAATATGAATTAAGATTGCATACCACACTTGAGAGCACAGTGTGGATTTTTACACCTACAAATGATGCTTTGTCTTCTTTTCTGTTGCTTTTTAAAGACTGTTAACATTCTACTTGCCTTCTTGCCACAGTTCACAGTTTCATCTCTTATGATTACATATATCCTTCCTCAGCTGCAAAAATACCAAATTTAGTGCACATTGCTATTTGTGCATTCTTGGGACCATTTTCCCTTCCAATTAATTCTTTGGTTTTTATTCAGTGACCTGCAATTTTTTCTGCTCTTTTATCAACATTATACACACAACCAATGAGAAACTTCTGCAGTGTTTCTTGCTCAGACCTAATTTTTCAGCAACCTGAAGAATCCTGTATTGTCAACACATATTGTCACCTATTTCTCCTCACCCCTTTTCCCACACTATTGGAGAAAATATGAGAAAGCACAGGTCCAAAGAGCGATTCCTGGGGAACTCCATTCCCTGCATTTCCCTCATCACCTTTTCAAAAATTGTTTATTTGTAACCCCTAACTTCTCTGGCAAAAAGGCCAACATAAGCAGCAGCCCAGAGTTATTCAGCAACTTTATCTTTGTCTTCCTTCAAAAATCTTGAGGAAATACCCCTTGTGATATGTTAATCCACAATTTACTGGCTTGTTTTAAAAATTCTGTTGGCATTCCAAATCAAAGTAGTTTCTCAGTGGCCTGCCACACAGTAAGTTTACCTTCCAGGCACAACTGCAGGGAATCTACTGGTGCAGCATAAAGACACACAACACAGAAAGGCTATAGGTGAAATTCAAAGAGAATGGATGTTTTACTGAGGAGTTTTACAAGTCTAGGATTTCATCAGCTTCTTGGAAACCATAAGCACAATCAGGGTACGCAACTTCTGTGTGTCGATCCTCTGCTTAACTGGTTTCCAGTAAGATACTGCAGTGAGAGAATTCCTTGAAGTAAGATTTTGATGCCAAGGAAGTCAACAGGAGTGATGGCAATGCAGCAAAGTCAGCTTTATGTATAATACCTCTTAGATTCCCACTTACTATAATTAGCCATAGTATTTCAAAACTCTCCCCTAAAGAAGAACCCCTTCTAAAAAGGCTTTGGTTCTTCAAATGGAGAAATCAACTCTTACAACAAATCTCAGAGTACTATTAGAATGGACATCAGTATAAAAATACTGAATATAAGGGACATACAATGCTAATTGAAATAGTTTGCTCAAATAATAATGTAAACTCATCTTGAAGTCTATTAAACACTTCTGGCAACACCTTTACAAGGAATAGTTACAAAATATATTTACATTAGTAAAAAAAAAAAAAAAGATAGCTATGCAATAGCATTAATAATACTTAAATATTTGTTCACACTACCGTTAAAATTAGGAGATAATTTTTCGTTGCATTTAGGTCCTGCAGCCCTTGGAATTGTCCTTACTGGCACGAGCCAGATTCGCATCAAGGGGAGAGTGAGGAATTGAACAGCACAGACATGGTGCCACAGTACCAAACCTGTGTGTTGGCCCTGATTAACTCTCCAGCAAAGAGGTAACCACAAATGCTGGCACAAGGTATGAGTAAACCCGTGTGAGTGTGGTTGTATCCAGGAAACCGAGACCCAAGAACGCATGTTTTCATGCAAGTCTGTTCTACAGAGACAACAAGCTCTAATTAAATATTCTTCTGCTATTATGGCCACTTTCAATAGAGCAGCAGTAGGTGCAGACAGGTATATCCTTGAAATAAAACTACTGGGAGAACAATCAGGTCTTTATCTTTAAATATAAGTTCCCTGCTAGGAATCAAATCTGATCCAGAAGTGGATGAAACTTTATGTGTGTTTCTGGATCAGATTTTATCAAGTTGTTGCATACAACCCATTAAAAAACAACGCAAGCTGACTGATCTCCATAATGCTTCCCATACAGGTATGTATCTGAAGAGAGAGGTGTCGAAAACTGTTGAAAACTGACAGCCATGTTTGCTCAATATCTGACAGACCTACAAGTCGACAGTGAAATCTTAGGCAAATTAAGACAGGGTGTTCTTACAGCAAAAACCTGATGGGAGAATAGACATAATTACTAATGCAACACCTGATTGCTTGTAGATAGTTGGTTCTAAACAGATGTTTCCTCACCAGCATTTGAAGAGCATCTGGGGCAGGACCTTAAACACAGATGATTTTAGATGTCCTAGGATGTGTGAGACAGCCACACGGGGAAGAATATAAATATCTACATAAATAATGACATAAACAAGGAACAGGATCTACAGAGGCCTGTAACCTTCTGGAGCAGCTGAAGATGGGGTACTCCAGGACTCCATTTCAGCCAAGGGAAGGGTATGGTCCAGCTGAATCCCACTCAGAGCTTGCCACTGGATAGTCACATCTTGAAGCGTCTGGTGTGCAATTCTGTCTCCCATAGATCATTGTCACCAGAGGGCTGGGTCCCAAAGAATAAAACTGTCAGGTTCTTTGCAAACCCACCAGGCTGACTGTCACGATTACTACTTTTTCCCAAAATCATTTAGGAATCCATTAGACACTGGAGGAATCTGGGCGACTGAATGCAGTTCCCAGGAGAAGAAAAAAGGAAATTGAAATGGTGAAATCAGAAGTTCCCTGTAACGAATATACTATTGACACAAATTCAGATTACTTCATAAATCTCCCCACTTACTGGCAATGATATCCTTCACTTTAAAGGTGTGATTTCTTTTCTGTAACAACGCATTTCAGATCTTACAGGCTCAAGTTTCTAAACCATAAGCCAAAAATGGCCACTTGGGGAACTCATAGATTACTGAGCTATAAAGCCAAGACTTCAATTAAAAATAGTTGTGAAACTTATAAGTCTAGAAGGTGCTAAAATAAAGGTCACTGCCTCTTGCAGTGCGACAAAGCCATAAGAAAGTGGCTACAACACAAACTGCAAGCAGCAACCAAACCAAAATAGCTTTAGCTCTTATTAGTGTGCCTGCTGAATCCTTGCTTAGATTGATTATTGATTTCTACTGAAGTTTCAAGAAAAAATATATACCTGGTAATAATACAATCAATAAGGACTAAGAATAAAATCTCCAAGACTATCCAGAAGGTTTAGGAAATATAGGAACCTCAAAATACCTTAGGAAACCATGTACTCTTGAACTTGCCAGAGATACAGGATTTAACAGTTCAGAAACTCTATGAAGTTCACTCCCTGTAAACAGTATTAAATGCTCCTTTTTCTGCTGCTTGAGGTTCGTTTGAAGCTTGGGTCTTCACCACACTTTTCACAAGCACCAGGAAATGGCTTTCATTTGTTAACCAACTGTCATCTAATTGCTGACTGAAAACTTGCAGCCTCTCTTCAACTACAGGCAGCCACCACAAAGGTATGAAAAGACAGGATCTTCACCTTTCAGACTTGCATAATCTTTTCAGCTGAACACAAGTTAAACTCCAACATATTCATCTTGCAGGAACTCTTTTCAGCATCAACTAAACAAGTCCTGCAATGCTGACTGTGACACTAATATCATGAAAATACAGATGTGAATGACAAACACATTAGAAATATACTGTGAAATACTGTTAAGTAATGAGGAAAACAATACCCATACTATATAATTTTCAGACTAACACTTTACTCTGATGCTAAAATGATACTTTTGAGTGCAACACAGGAGGTTGGGAGGATACAGAAGATTTACTAATAAATAACATTCAGGAAGAACATTCAACAGTGGCAAGAGTTCCAAACAAGAAGAAATATGAACTCAGAAAGTACACATTTTATCTGAGTTTTGTAAGTTTTTGTTAAGATATTTACATTAATTTAAGAAGTGTCTTATCTGATACATCAGAAATTCTAGCCCTGCACACACTACAAGCAACATGCACTCCAGCATCAACTAACGTTTAATTTCAACTATTCAGAAAACGTCTACTTTGTGCAATTTTTGCAAAACCTACAGAAAACATCAGCACGTGTTTTTGTCTTTAATGAATTTAGTCCACCAGGTAGAACTGCACGTTGCAGAATGGTCACACCACAGTGTTTGTCAAAAGAAAAGCCACATATAACTCTTTATAGCACAGAAGCTTAGACTAACGCACACAGACTCAGGACAAATCCCAGCAGCAAACCTGATGCAATCTGATGAAGGGGAGAAAAATCATAGAAAACACTATTCTGAACTTCAAGGTTCATAAATTGTAGTATAAACCATAACAGCTACTACCCAATACCAAATAACTAAGGCACTTACATCAAACAGTACATGGGAGATAAAAACAACTGCATAGCAAACTCTTTTCCCAACGGCTTTACATTTGTACATTTCAAGCAATAGTAAGGAACAACAGACTTAAATGACTGTCTTATACAGCTGTTATTCTGCTATTACTCCCAGAAACTTCAAAGTGACTCTACAACGTAAATAGGAAGGCAGGAGGGCAAAGATGGAGCTTAGTAATTTCAAATTATTAGAGACAAAACCATGAAGTTCACTATCCAGAGAGATACTTAAAAACAGCAGAAGGTTATTTCCTAACCTTATAGCAATTACAGAGCAGAAAGCCAGGCATGTGGGATCAGAGAGAAGTGGATGAAACACCTGGGTTACAGCAATCCCAACACAGTTCATGGCATCAAGTTGCAGCAAGTGTTTGCTACAATTTCCAAAGCTTCGGGTAAGTTACAGGATTCACACAGCTTGGCCACATCAGAGTATCTCCTGATCATCCAAATCCTATGGTTTCGGCTTTAAAAATAAACAAACAAGATGATGACGAAGTGGTACCACTTCAAAGGCTGCCAGTTCCTGCACATCACTTGTGATGATCTGCTAATACAGGAAACTACTTCGAGAAGTGATCCAGCATTCAGAAATTATTCCTGTGGATCTCACAAACATTTTTGATTTGAAACTGTTTGTTGGGAAGACTGTAACTGAATGCAAAGATTCTCAAGATGTGCTAACCAGATTGCTAGTGATTTTGCCCAGTGTGGATTCTGAGTTAACACCCACATGAAGCAATCCACCATCTCCCACATATTTCCTACACAGTGACTTTGCATCAGAAAATGTTTTAATTAGCCATCAAATTCCTCTCCATGCAAAATTCCCTTGTGAAGAAAATGCTTCATCTTCTGCACTAACTAGCATAATGAATCCTCATTGCATCCCAAACCTTTCCCCATTATATGGCACAACAGCTTTAAACAGGGCCAGGATTTTGCACAGATTTAATAACGAGTTTAATAATGAGGCACTCATTCCCTATCAGAATGGATGTGGCCATGGATGCTGGATCATGCCAAATGCATTACAAGCTTAAATCTTAAGGTGCTAAACCTTCAGAAGCAGTCTCAGGCCATCCTTGGTTCCTGAGATTACAGCACCAGTTTGGAGAAAAACTTCTGGAAGTCATAATATATCTGTTGTTAAAGGAGGACAAATGTATTTGCACTTCCTACCTGAAAGCTGCACATCATTTGGATAATTTGCACATCATTTTGACGATTCTGAGAGTTATGCACAAGTTAAGTTGAAACTGTGTGCCTTCCAAGACATTCCTATTATTGCAAGGAGTAACTTATCATATTTCAAAAAGGTGATGAAAGAGAAAGTCGTTGCCAATTTTGTTAATGCAATCAGTTTATCTGGATTTATGCTACCTCCTCCAAGGTAACTAACTACTTTAAAACAATATTTAAATAGAAATACCTTGGCATACCACAGATGGAGGGGAAAGAGAGATAAGAAATTCCCTAATAAAAAACCACAAAGGGGAAAGCAGAATTTCTCATGAGCAGCTGAGAAAGAGGCAATCAAATTTGTGCTGCTAGCTTGACAGATAGGGGGATTAAAAACTCAGTAGAAAGATGACCATCTGGGTAGACAAGGTCCACCTCTGAGCCAGGATAAGAATTCAGCATCAAAAGAGAGCCCTGGGGTGAAAAAAAAATCAGAATAAATTCAGTTAAGGCATAGCATATAGGTTTGTAGGACAGAAGATTTCGAGGAAGGTGAAGGAGATACCCATCCTATGAACAACTCAAGAAAATGAATAGCTTGACACCTTCAAACACAATAGAAGCTGTTTTAAGCAAGAAGACAAAAATTCATTTAGCCAATCGTTAGGCAACTTGGCAGCAGTGACAACAGCTAATTAAAGTCAGTTGCCCTATACCAAAGACAGCAACTGGTACGTGCGACCAAATCATTGCACCATTTAACAACATGACGAGGGCTGCAACCCACCTATGATCAAAGTGTCTTCAGAGAACCCCAGTCTAGAGTAACCCAGATTCACCAACTTATGCCCTAATGCAGAAAAGCTACATCGTTTAACCACTCACACCCAATCACTTTTTTTTTTCACCCACCTAAAAATCTACAGAAGCGGTAACATCCTTCTCTAGCGATTTTTTTTTTTTTTGTTTGAAAACTATCAAGAAAAGGCAGTTTCAATCTGTTTTAGTTAAGTAGTGCCCAGACCTATACCTATGAGAAACTCACAGCTGGATGCCTCCAGGAACAACAGTTCTGCAAGAGGCTCTCTCCTCTTCCCACCAATTTCAGTTTCTTTCTTCTACAACTGGAAAAGATGATCTTGACCTATATGACTTCTTAATGGCTATTTAATTGTTATGATATTAATTAACTATTATTAAAATGACCGATTCAATCAGAACTCAAAAAAATTTCATTTTACTTCAATTGCTTGAAGATCAATAAAAAAGAATCTAGAAATAAATTGATGCTTTTTTAAAAAGTGCATTATACATTAAAATGCTCTTTATAAGTTGCTCCAGTAATTATCTAAGTCATAACACTGAACATGAGAGCTGCTGGCTTTCTCTCACCTGAACCTTCTGTAACTATCCAGGTTTGCAGAAACACTCTTAAATAAATGTTCTCCTCAGATTTTATAGCAGTGTAGACACAGACATAAAGGGAAGTCCTCACCCCACCATGTACTGATTTTCACCAGTGGATCAATGTCTACTTAGAGGTAAGCACCTGGAACCTGTGGTTCTTGGCTGGAAAGGCAAGGGTTAGGAAAAAGAAGCACACAAGAAATTCAAGAGACAAAAATCAGGCGCAAGAATACTGCGGGAAGGAGATGACTGAAGCGTTTTGTTGTTTCAGCAAAGGAAGACATCTTTTCAAATGCACAGAAAAAGCAAAAAGTCAATTGAATTAGCCTTTGGGTCTGAACAATCTTAACTTTTTTTTTTTTAAGAAAGCAATGGCCTACTCCCTCATGTCACCCCTCTGTCTGCAAGTACCCCTCTACTAAAGCTTTTGAGCTCACTGAGCAATTTCAATCAAATCTGATGAGGCCTTCATGATATCAACTTTTCTAAAAGCTTCTGGAAAATGTGACCTTGATAACACAAAGGGATCCAAATCCCCGTACTGAAGGAAAGGCAGCAATTACTTGGCTCTTTAGCCATTCTGGAGTGAATTACACAAGCACAGTTGTAATAACCCATGAACCAGCATCTGTTTAAGTCTGAACAAGGTTCAGCACATTCTGCCTCTTGCCCATCTGGAAAGCAAGGATGTGGTAGGCAAGCTGGGATGTTCCAGGGTGGTAGAAGGTGCTGGATATGTAACAACGAGAAATCACCGCTTGTGGAAAAAAATGCTCACAGGCATTTCACAAGTCTTTACCTCCATTATTATTTCTTCCCATGTTGCCATGGAGCAAATTGGAAGACAATACTCAAAACATCGCTGCACTTTGGAAGTAATTTCAGGAGACATTGTGGTGTATTAACTCAAAGTTTTCATTTATACTGATCATGGAATGGTAGAAATCAGGGGACTTAGGAAAAGCAGGAAATGGAACAGCAGAATCACAGATTTCAGAAGAGCACGACTGTACTTAGAAGTAGCAGGTATTGCTATAGGAAGCAATATTAAAAGTAAAAGGAGTTAGAGAAAAAACAGCCATCTCTTAAGAAACTCATGTTAAGGGCAAAAGGACAAACCATTCTATAGCTACTATGCAGTAATGCAGGTCTCAGCTGAAGTGTCCATCCAGCTTCAGACACTGCTTTTTGAGAAAGAAGAGGTGAACCAGACGGAGAGAACAGGGAAAAGAAGCATAAAGTCTGGTCAAGTAAGTTATGGGGAAAGAATGAACAAATTTGAATTGTCTAGTTTAAAGAGAAGAGAAAACCCTTATGACTGGCAGCCTAAGAGTTTTCAAACATGTAAAAGATAACTGCAAAAGAAAGAGAGTACTCTGTGCTCTATCAAGCATCAATATGCTTAAATTACAGCCAAAGGGATCTAAATCAGATATTAGAAAGAACTTTGTACTGATAAAATCAGTTAAATGTGAATCTAGAGCAATGGAGGGGTTTAAGATGGACATAAACCACTGGTAGGGACATTTAATGTAAAGTCAAAGCTAACATTGTCTAGCAGAAGACAGCAGAAAGCAGTACTGCCAGTCTTAACCCCAAAACGGAGTGGTACATCTTACGAGCTAAGAGGCTCCAGAATAGCCTTCAAGATATGCCAGCAGAAAACCAGCCCTGGATAAAACTGACTTGCAGAAATTGACTAAATGACATCTTAAAATACTTTTAAGCCTCATGTCCTATTTTCCTACTTACCTGATGTTCATAAACCTCACTATGACATGAAATGTGGAAGAGAAATGACTGAGAACTACAAAAACAGCTGAAACATATCTTCAGAGAGTGAAATGTAAGCAGATAGAGAGAACCTCTGAATCACAGGTGCTGGAAGAATGAAATAGGTCTACAGACTTCCTGCTTAAAATTAAAATAAAATTAATATTCCTCCAGCTCCAGGCAACTGTCAATGTTTGGAGAACTTAAATCTATTTTGCACACAAATCTGTGTAACAAAAAGTCCACATAGGCATTTTTTCCCCTCTTTTGTGGACAAACAACCCCCACCTGTAATCTTTATCTCAGTAACATCTTTACATATCACCAGTCTAGTATATCAATCCTCTGAAAGAAATGATAATGTTTCTTTGACTTTTCCTTGGGATAACACTCTGGTACACACATCTGTTCCTGTGCTCCTAAACTGGGGAAGTACAGAGACAGAGCAACAGTAGTTGGCAAAGCAAAGGCTAGGCAGGGTCATCTAGAAGGATGTGCTGAAGCTCTGATCAAAACCACACTCTCCTGAGCTACCTGATATGTTTCCAGAGCAACAGAAGATGCCTAGACACCAATCTGACTCCTTGTCAATGCAATCCAAAAGGAAGGCTCATATAAAGGGAACACTGTTTTAAAGCCCATTAAAATGTAAAGATTTTAAAATACTAGTAGTCTCCTACTTCTCAAAAGAAGTTACTGTTTAAACTTATACATGATAAGCAAATAACAGTAGAACTTCACACAGAAGATAAATAAACCTTTTTCAGAAGCCCTCATGTTTCACCTCCACCCTTCCACATCTGAAAATAAAAATAAAGAAAAAACAAAAAATACAAACCTGAGCATAAGAGAAATGTTGTGCCCTTCTATAATGGCTTCTACAAATATATTTCTGCAAATAATGAGCAATGACAAAAGCTGCCAGTGTTTCTCTCAACTGCAGTGGACAGAAGTCTCAAATTTGTTCTGACAACTTTAGTTCATCCAGGAACTCCCCTGAGAGGATGAACTACATATTTACAGCCTACCATCCAGCAGAGAAAAATATAATTTACTTCTGAAAGATGTCCACATGTGCAAAATGATCCCACTAGCATGTCCCATGGTAGAAATCAGTTAATAATGAATGAATGAAGTTCAGCTACAATAGGGAAAAAAACCCCAACAAACTACTTGAGGTCCCATGACAGAAACTCCTACCAAAATCTGTCTAAGGAGACATTCCTGTAGGCAAGTATTTAGATGTTTCAGACATAATGCTTTACAGTGAATTCTGAAACAATATTAGTATACTCTGATAACTCCTGATTTTACATTCTTTCCCAGTCCACGGGGAAATTGTGCACTCCCCTCATACTCAATATGAAATTAATCATAATTAAGAAATTTTGTGTGCCCGTCCTGACCGCTCTCTTATGGACTAATGGAATAACATCAGCCTGTGTAAAAAATATCAGTTGATACAAAACCAAGAATGGCAAGAAGGACATGCAGAACAACCATCATAATTCAAGCATATCCCCCTCTGAGGACCAAATTCATACTAGATAGTATTGTTGTCTCTTTTTCCTCCCCTCTTTTTTCTTTATTTTAGTGGATCAAAGCTAATCTCTTAAAGCTGCTAGAAGACAGTAAGTATAGCAAAATACTATTTGCAGTTCCTACACCATAATTTTTTTGTCTGCATTCTGCTTAGGAAGAAGGAAGTGGAAGCCCTTGAACAAAACTCAGGTAGAGCTGTCCCCCAGCAGGGACTCACGAGGCACAATCTGGGGTCTCTCAGTGGGGAATACAGCTAAGGCACTGTGAGCTCCAAAGAAAGCACAACTCAGTACTCAGCTGTGGGCACCAGCACAAGGCCCTAGAGAAACTTGGAAAAAAGATGAATCTTTCTTCCAGAAAAACAGACCTGTCAGCCGTAAAGGCTAAACTACCTAATTAGCTTGAATTACCTGTTTAAATAATTGCTTGAGTATGGGAGGACCGGACAGTCCCAACAATGCCTTTTACTCTTCCCTTTAAGCAGCAGCGCTTCCATCCAGGCTGCAGGAGATCACACACGGTGCCCTGTGCTGCCCAGCTGCACTCCTCGTTTGACAATCAGTCAGTCAGTTTGTGTGGCAGGTGCTACCTGCAGTGCCTGGAGGCAGGCACTTGCCTCAGGGACACGCAGGGGCTCCCGGCTCCCAGCCTGGACAGGAGCTGGCAGGTTTGTGAACTGCTGCCTGATGCTGTTTTATGAAGGCAGGATACCCTGGCAGTACCTTCCCTCTGCGAGAGGCAGCGGCGCTGGAATCCCGTCACCTCAGTCAGAGGGGTGGCAGGAGTGAGCCTTGCCTGCATCCACACAGGAGGAGATGACGGTTCATGTCCCCATCCTGTTCTAGAGCCTAATCCCTGAAGCGCACTGTGAGCTCCAGCTTTAAGTCAAGAGAGAAATGACTGAAAGGTTTCCCCTTTTGGATGAAGGCAGTTCAGACCAAGCCAAGTGCTCAGTACAGCCATGTCCACTGGAGCGGTTCTGTGAAAGTCACACAGAAATGTCCAGTGAAAGGCACTGGCTTCCCTGAGAGACCTTGAAAGGCACCACCAAAAATTATGCCAGATTTGGAAGAGCCAGGGAAAAGCATGCAGAGTGATTATATCACTTCATGTCAAATATTTTAAAACATAGACTGTATGAGCAGTTTACTTAAAGGTCTGCCTTAACCAATGCATTTTTGCTTTATTCTCACAGAATGACTATAAGCCAAAGCACAAGGTAAAATCCAGTATCCTGTCATTTGTTAACGAACGAAATAGATCAGAATTTCATTTAAAAAGCCCTGACCAGCGGAGGAGTATCCAAACTGGGATTCTATCAGCCAAGGAGGAAGACTGGCTCCCACACCAAGAGAACTGAAAATGCAACAGACAGTGCAGTGAAGACATACAGGAAGATACAGAAAGGAAAGAAAATTATGCCTAAAGTTCAGATTACCACATAGGTCTTGACTGGAATGGAATGTAAAGTCTTTAAAGTATCTTCACTCAGGTACCTCACACCATATAGATTATTTACATTAAAACAGAACATAACCTCTGGGGGAATAAATCCATGCCAGGAATGGAAAATATTTGACACAGGCATTCCTGCACCGTCAGGAGAAAAGATCACAGACCACAGAATTTTGAAATATTTTTATTTTCTGTAGGAGCCATTCCAAAAATCTGACCACTTAGTTTGCAAAGCCGAGTGGAGTTATTTTGAAATTCCATATATGTCCCTTCGTCTCCGTAGTGAACTACAGTTAAGTGCTAACAACTTTTTCCTGTGTTACAAATCTCAGTAGAATAATGTGGAAGTCTTGCATTCCTACACAAACCCCTACAATTTTATCCTCATTTCCTAAGATCCATCTCGGTCCCACACAGCCCTCAAATCCGCTTTTGGTGTCTTACGAGACATGCTACAGAGGACACCACATTTCCCCAGAAACACTACAATTTTGGAGCTAGGAAAGAAAAGTTTTAAAAAATTAAATATATCCTTGAAGAATGTATGACAAAATGGATTAAGGCACTCTTACAGACTCAGACAAACAGAAGAAAGGTGTTGCCAGCAGTTACAAAAGAGCTTGTGCTAGAATTTTCCTAATGGGGGTATGGAACAGAGCTGGTGGCAGCAGCCACTGCTGCTTCTGTTTTAACTAAACATTCAGTCAACACTAAAGTATTTAATTTCCGAGTACTACATGGTAGTCAATACATATGTTAGCTGTGAAATTATTCACGATTCTGCAACTACCCACTTTCCAGTCTTATTTCTTTGCTATTTATGAAAAAAAAGAAAAAAAAAAAAAATCAACTCCCTTCAAGACTGCAGTTGCTTACAGATCTCCATCTCCCCCTCCTTGCACCATTCCTTCCCTTTGGTTCCTCGCCGTCATCCTAGCTGAGATCACCTGCCACAGACTCAACCCATCCACCTTTCACCTCCTCTTGGCTTTCCCTCCGTAGCTCCGGGCTACGCCGGCACCCCCAGCGCACCCGGCACGCCCCTGACCCAGTTCTCACAGCGCATTTTGCTCCCTGGGGCAGCTCCACCTCACTCCACCCGAGCACCACCGCACTGCTGAACACTGCTGAACACTGCTGAAAGCAGCTCGGGACAACCAAGCGAGCCAGACTCTCCAGTCCAACCACTGCTTTATCTCACTCCCTCATTTCCACCCCGCCTGGCCAACCACCACCCGGGAGAGAGCTCTTTGTCCCTTCACTAACACAGATTTCACTGACCTGGGCTTGAAAGTGAGAAGGAGTTACAACAGTTCAACTGTGACTCCTTGTCCCTGATATTGACACCTGAATAATTACAAACTGTTGCAGATATGAATGTCTCGTTTCCAAGCATGTTTTTTCTCAGATGTGAAAGTGGGACCTAAACCAAAGTGTTTGTTTATAGTTGTAACCTGTTTTGGCTTACGACACAAGCAGCGCTGTATCCGGCTGATGATCACCCTTAATAAGAAACTAACCAGTATTAGGTAAATTAGATATCAGGTAGCTTGAGAATTAATTTTCCTAATGCAAAAGTGACCAGTATCCATACATAAAGACCTATTTCTGGCAGCATTTGAGACATCCTTCTCTTTCAAAGCCTTGCATGTGTACGCATTTTTTTTATTCCTTCCATCTCCCCCACCCAAATGAATTCTCTTTTCAAAACTCAGAATGTTTCAATGCACTGCTAAAGTTCTTACCTACTCAGCTGTTTAAACACTGTTGTTTATGAGCTCTGCTAAATCTTACATGTTGAACAATATGGACTGAAAAACCCCTCCAAAATCACAACCTCCTATTCAGTTTTGCAATGATCTGTCAGAAAATGTGAATAGATAAAGCACAGGTGTGTCAGCTTGTTTCAACCATGGCTAAATGAGGCTAATAAAGAAACAAGACTCCAGCATCTGCTTCAAGTTAAGAACAATATTCCTTTTTCCAACAGCACAGAAAGTAACACTAGTTCATTTGCCTCTACCACAAGTTTCAAGGCATTGTGTCAGAAGATTTATCATCAGACTGGGTAAATCTTTTTATCATAATCCCATAGATAAAGCTGTTTCCTATTCCAAGAAGGTATAGTTGGCAAATATGATTCGTTACAGATGATCGATGCCCATCTCTGTTACCTCTGCTGACATACTGCATTGCAAACCCTGCATGAATCCTGTGGAAAATGTCTCTTTTTTTTTTGGCCACACATCTAAGTGGGGATGTAGCACAGCCAAGAATGCCACACACTGTGCACCAGTGATTAAATGTAGCCATAAACCAGGAAGATGGACAGGGCTGGAAAAAAGAAATATAGGAATAAGCAGCAAACATTGGAGTCTGCAAACTAATTTTTGTCAGTCAACCATGGTGGTTACTTATATGAGAAGTGTCAGAGTGCAGAGATGTTCTGATTAGCTTCTCCAGCAAAAACTCACTCAATAAAAAAAGTAAACTAAAGAACCCTCAAACCATCCTCTGCCAGTCTTTTGAGGCTATATTTTAAAGGCACAAGCCTTCTTGGATATCTGGTTAAAAGCTGCTTAAAGTCTTTCCACACAATTCAAGTAATTTTGTGTGTAGCCCTGAAAAATAAAACATCTCATCATGTTCATGTTAATCTCAAGGTAGAAGTATTCAAAGCCCTCTAAAATGCCTGTCCAGCAACCTCCAGCCTGAGCTTACACAAATTACTTGTCACAGAGTGAGAGGTTTGCACTTCTGTCTTAAGGCTGATGTCCTGAAATACAGCTCCAACTAGAATGCTGTTGCTGAGTGGGTGGGATACTCGATCTACAAGAGGTGAACTGAAATCACATGGCCCTTGTGAACAGCAGAAATACCAGGCAGATGACAATGATAAGTTTGGAATTGCTCCCCTTTGGATCAGACTGCTCTAAAGATGAAGAACTGGTGCCTGCATTAGGAACTGAATTACAGAAAACCAGTAACATTTAACATGAACTCAAGTTTCATCTGTAGACAGACTGGTAGAACAGAAATGTTCTGTGAGAAATGACACCAAGACACACTTCTCCATCCTGACTTAGCATCAACTAGAACAAGAGACAGGGCAACTGCTTTACACAGTACTGATGACAAATCAGTGGTATTTGAAAAAGTGGGAGACTTTGATAAAAGTCCCTGTGAATAAAGGTACCCTTAATAGACACTGATCCCATGTGTACCAAGTGTTTTTACAAGTAGAGAACAAAATAAAATGCCTTTATCTCAGAAAGTTTACGGACTAAACAAATTCCAGAGAAATGCAATGGTAAGATACACACCCTGCAGAAATGAGTTGCAGCAGAACTAAAAAGGGCAGTGTGAGCTCTGGGAATAAGAAATTCTGGGGTTTTTTAGATGTGTCTCGTGTTGGCTGACTTTGGTGTCAAATGAAGGAACAGTGACAGAAACTTCTTTCTTATTTGGAACACAGGTCAAATCTCCTTTCTGCTGCAGACTGTTCAGGTCACTGGAGGAATGAGTTCCCACTGCAGCTTCTCTTATTTCAGCAGGGAAGGTGCCAGGCCTTTCTCCTGTGTCCAAAAGCCTACTTAAAGGAAAGAGAGGATGACACGAAAATGGTTCACAAGTTCACAAGCTGTTAAGGAGTTGACAGACAGATAGTATCACTAAATAAGTTTTGTTTCTTTAGGAAACCAGCCAAGATTTTATAATGCTACCATGCTGAAAGCTCAGACTATGTAGGTGGGTTTTTTCCCCTCATATGACACTCCTGTTCCCCAGTCACATACATTTTGGACACCTATAAAGTGTTCAGTGGGGAATAAAAACCAAATATGTTTACCTGATGTTTTAAGAATCTGCATAACTTGCCACTGAATTTTTGTTTCCTGTAGATGCTAACATCTTTAAAACAAAATCACAAGCTTACGATGCTATTTCTCAGCAGGTACACATTGAAACAGTCAAAAAAGCCCAAGCCTCTGATAATGATACCAAAAAAATAGATTGAAATCATGGTTCAATTTACTTAAATAAACCCATGTGATTCTCAGCCCACACGCAAGTATTCTAAAGGTCTTCAGTTATACTGAATCACAGATATAAAAACCTGCTAATGATACCTTATTTCTTCAAATTTTAATATGTTTTCTACCTATTGATAGGTAAAGCTAATTTTTTCCTTCCGACTTGCTTGATTTAATTATGCTGTGGTGAAAGCATAAGGAAGTTAATACAAGATTTTCAAAAGCATAAATTAATGGATACTTTGGGTTGGGGATGAGATGAAAGCTGACAGAGCTCCATTTTTGTTCTGTCATTCTTGGTAATACTGTCTTGTTTATTACTAGCAGAGTGTCTGTTGACTTTCATTCTTGTACAACCTCCAGAGATGGATCTCTAATGCAAAACCCACAGTGATTTCTTTACCTAATCAAAGAGGTGAGGACAGGGCTTCATTTGCAGAGAAAGGCAGTAAAGAGAAGAGTTTTCTCTCACCTCAGCAGAAATTTAGCAAGAGCCAAGACGCTAATGAAGGGCAGAGAACAGCTTGTTGGAAAGGGACAGGTGAACTTGTGTGCTTGGGAAGACATTGTACACGGAGGGAGGTGGAATGATCTTGCAGCCATTACTCCATGCTGAAAACTGCTGCTGTAACAACACATCCTCTGCTAGGGGACCAAGGGGCCAGCCTGCTCAGCTCCTCATCCTTACAATAGACAGATGGAGAGAAAACAGCCTCCCTGAAGCCCTTCTTGATCCTGAATATCTTTGGCTCAAGACAGTCATCCTGTGCAAAATTTTATTTCTTTACCTTTCACTGGTGAGCAAGAGATGCAAGGAGGTCAATTAATTCCTCTTCAGGGAGGTAATAAATTACACCTCTTCTTGGACAAAGGTTCAACCCAAGGTGAAACCAGATTTTATTAAAGCTGTTCCTCAGTTCCCAAAGCACAAGTCTCTTGTCCCAGGACACAACCTCCTAATTATTTTGCCAAGTCTTGCTAGTGTTCACAGCATATCCAACATTTCACATTATGCACATCAACATACCAGTTCCATTATATGCATCCGAAAATAGACACAAATTATGGAATTGATAAATTTTCTATCCCTTGAAAACAGATTTTAAGAAAAAGCAATTAGACTTGGCATATATAAACAGCATACTTGTCACTGAATGAAAAACAAAAATACTAACTTTTTTCTTTAAAAGATGCCAGTTTTGGCAAATGCACATTTTTGTTTTGGAATCTGTACTTCCTGCTTGGTTTTGGGTAAGAAACAGATTTAAGAAGCAAAGGTTCTGAGTTCAGCTGGAAAAGATAGTATTAAAACATGTATTGAGAGCCAAAATGTAATAACAGACAAGTTTTGCCCACGAGGGATTCTTCCCAGATCATTTGATAAAGTAATTTCTTATTTGCTAACCTGGGCTAAACTGGGCTGTACACAGAGAGAAATGAGGGGCTGCTTTGTAACTCCCCTTACTATTTATTTACCCACAGATGCACCACCAATCCAATACTTAAAGGCTTATTTCACCAAGAGCTTTTCTGTAACCTAAAGCAAGAAGAAAGAAACCGAGGATAAGGCCCGTAGGGGAAGGTGACTGTGATTAGAGGAGAGGAAAAGGGATGGAGACTGCATCCAAACAGTTTGAACGGAGTTTTGTTTCCTTTCCGATCAAAATAGAACAACCAAAAGCCAAGAAGATTTCCCCCTTCAAGATATTCATCCTGGTATCTGCTAGAACCTCCCAGATAATCTTACCACCCATGTATGTACACAAAAAACCCTGTTATATAACAGTGATGCAAGGCAAATATTGCACAGGGGAGCAATTTATAAAGAGTCTTCTATAAGGAAGAGATGACTTCAAGATACTTGCAGACACACATTTGTGTGCCAGAGACAAAGTAAAATGCTCCCTGTGAGCATAACTGATGTCAAGAGATGGTTGGAAGTTCAAAAGCTCAAACGCAGAAACTTGCGTGAATATGACCTCAAAAAGCAGGGAAAACATAATTTTTCAAATGCTTTCCTGGACCATGAAATGCCTTCCAAAAATCTTGTTCACTTTGAATTGTTTTGCAGTTTGGTGTTGGGATCCGTGCAGCACCTGAAGTTTTGAGGTTGGTCAGCAGGAGATATATTCGATCGGATCACGGGGCTGGGATTCTTTCAGGGATGGCTGACAACGAGGTACAATGTGACAACCACAGGTGGTCTTAAATTTATTTCTCAAGTTATATTCCCTGACCTCCAAGGTCTCATGTAAATCACTACAGTCACTGACACATGGCTGTTAGTGTGGCTGATCTTTACAGACCTCCCCCACAACAGTGTGCATAAGAACCTGGCTGCAGCTTACCTTTACCTGCAGGAAGTGCAACCTGGTGACAACAGGGGAAGAAATGTCCCTCTAAGAAGACAAAGTTTTGTGGAAACACAAGGAATGGGCAGGAAATGGAAATTCCGAGCTAGATTAAGGCATTCTCCTGCAGAACAGCCCTGGGAAGCTCAAGAACATACAAATTGGCTGCTGTGATTCCAGGTGTAGGCTGACAGCTTTGGACTGTGAGATTAGCCAGGCTGAAGTCTCAGATAGCTACATGTGAGTCACAGGGAGCGATGCATGGCAGCTCTTCAGGCTGTATGAATCAGCAGCACCGAAAGGGGAGGAGAAACTCAAATGGAAGCTCCTGGAGGAAGCAGAGTGCAGCATTATCTCAGCTGAAATGGCTACGAGTCTCAGCTCCAATCTCGAATTTGCCTTTCCATATTTCTGTTTTTAGGCGAATAAATCCTCACGTCTTGGTAGGCTGATGGAGAAGACCAAATTTTTTGGAAGAGGGAGAAATGACAGAGCACATGCCTGGGCTTGATGAAATGAATGAAGGCAAGGATACAGCTGAATGACTTCCAAAAAACCTCCTCTGATGATCAGTAGAACAGAGAAGGCATTGCTGTGTTACATCTACACTAGATGTTCTAGAAATTCAAAACACTTCAGGTGGGAGAAAGACACGTGGCCAGAACAGGTTAAATGTTACTTTGTTCTGAAGACATGGGTGTACATAGATGGCATACACCCTGGAAGTTCAGCTCTTCATCTCACAGGTTTGTACTAAAGGTATCTCACAGAATGTTCTAGTCATCTGTCTGAATTCATGTATCTTTAGGTGCAAAACACTTCAGTTCCTCTTCAGTCTGGCACACAACACTGCTGACTCTGCTGCCTGCTCTTCTCCTTAAATGACGTTTTTCTTCGCAATTCAATATCCATCCCACAGTGACAACTCTCAGACAATAGCCTCACAAAATTCCTGGCTAGGTTCTTCTTAAAGTATTTTCTGTGGAAAAATTAGCTGCCAGGAATGGCAGGAATTCTCTGGCTGAACCATTGGTCATTGTAGGGAAATTTAATTTCCTGCTTTGCTGGTTAATGCCACAGTCCTAGCCACAACAAAAGTTACTTTCCTTTAAAAAGAAAGTAAAAAACCAATAATCCATGAGAGAGTTCATATGTCTATGTTGGCAGAAGAAACAGACCTGCATATCATGATACATTAGGATCTTTATGGTTGTCTTGTACCCTATAAACCAGGACTTGAAACGCCACCGCACACATGCAAAGAGCAAGCTGTGAGAGAGGCAGCACGATGCTAAACATTTTTCTGGTGAAAAGTCAGATTTTATAGAAACTGTGGGAACGTAACAGAAGATTGTTGAGGAGAATTACAAACATGCTGAAGTGATTGCAGCTGAGGTGTAGAAAACCACATATATCATACCAGTTGTTGCTTAGCTTTGTGTGTTGGATAAGTTCAATATCTGTGTTTCAGTAACACAGGCCGGAGATAGACTTACAGGCACTCTATCGAACACGCTTGAGATTCCTTCCCTGCTGTGGGAAAGATCGAAGCAGGGAGGTAATCTACACCTGTGAGAACCCCTGAAATACAGGTGAAAACAGCAGGTTCAGAGATCCTCTAGCACGGACCGAGTGAGAACGGAGCTCTGTCGTGTCCCTGCTCATGTGGCTCTGCCCAGGTGCTGCTTTGGGGATCCCTAGTTTGACAAAGAAATGAAAAGAAATTTACTCTTTTCATTTCATTCTGTATTCTGTGGTCATCCCTGGGTCCTATATATGCCAGCTCACACGGAGACCCAAACAGTCCCTAGGCAGCCATTATCTTATCATTCTGCTAATTAATATTCATGAACTTGCTTCTGCAATGGAACACATCCAGCTACATCCCTCGCTGACATTGCAGGTAGAAGACATGTTTTACCTTTCTTGTTTCTGAAAGCCAGACCGCCACTTACAGCTTGCACAGGTAATTAATTCTCACGCTGAAGGGATGTAAATAGGCAGGCAATGGGACTAGCCACACCATGGCTTTCTATTACTAATTACCTCTATTGAGCACGAATAAGCTGCTTCCCAGATAACTACTCATAGGAACCCGACTGCTGTTCTGCATCAGTTCCATCCATTTTTGGATCACTGCTGCTGACTCACCACAGAAATGCTGCCTCCTTGCACTGAAAGGCCACAGACTCACCTTGACTGGATGGTCTCTGTTTCATCTTCATGCTTAAAGGCAGCTCAACACCAAATTCCCAGCAGGGTGCTCAGGGTTTTGCCCAGCTGAGCCCTGAAAGGCTCCATATGTCCCACTGCTGTTACCCACATCTTGATTCCCACTCCCACTCCACATATATGAAACCTCTCCAGCCCGCAGGCAAAGTATGAACCATTCACCACCACCCTTTGAGCCCAATGATGCAGACAGTTATTAACCCATAGAGTAGTCTGCCTGTCGAGACCTTAACGTCCCTAGTAGTACATGAGGGTGGTGTGGCAAATGTCAAGGTAGGTGACATCCATCACTCACCTCTCATACACAAGTCTAGTCACCTCAGCATAGAAGACAGTCAGTCAAACATCATTTATCTCTGGTACAGCTATGCTTGTTGTTCCAAATCACCTTTCTCTCTATGCTTCCAGAAGCAACCTTTGCTAGAAATGATCTGTCTTCTGAAGACAGGTGGAATATTTGTGTTAAGTTATCAGGGATCTTTGACACCTGGGAGCTTTCAAAGCTGATAGTGTGTGATATCACTACGATATCAGCTAGCACACGTGAGTGCTTCCCTCCTGATCCCACGCCCTTGTATGGGTTGTGGTTTCTCAAGAGATCTGTGACTCAACCTTCTTTCACTGCTGGTAGTTTGACAACGCAGAGGCTTGGAAGACTTTGATGGTGAAAAGTGAGGCAAAGAAAGCAGAAAGTACACCTTACCTGCATCTGTGGTCGCTAAGTCATCCACCCCATTTGTTGATTGGACACGTTTTCCTTGTTTATTCATCTATTACTAATGTAGCAGTAAAAGCTGTTCATGCTTCCCTTGATATTCCCTGCAAATGTTGACTCCAGGAGATCTTTGGCTTTCCTAATGCCATCCCTACATACCCCCAGAATGTTTCAAAATTCCTCTTTCAAAGGCCATTCCTGTTTCTCCCTCTTGTATACTGCTTATTTTTGCACTGGAGCTCAGTCACAGGTTATGTGTGCAGCTAAGCCAGTCTCCGAATGCATTTACTTGCTTTTGTGAGCAGAAGGATGAGCTGTTACTGTGCTAAGAGGAGGCTGACCTTAAAGACCTGACATGATGAATCTTTCAAGCCAAAGTAAATTACTATCTGCTATTTCTGTCAGGGCTTTACCTTCCAAAATTTAATTACCTGAATTTAGAGATTTCCAGGTATTAAGAGGGTAATGACTCCAGACCAACCTTACATCTTGAGCTATGTGAAAAATCTCAGCCTTGCATGCAAAGTCTCATGCAACACATTCACAGCGTTGCTACAAGAGTCAGAGACTGTTACATGTGCCCACACAGTGGTGACACCTCTGCTGCAGAAAGATGTCCTCAGTGTTTCCTGCTTCCGATGCATTGAGCTCATCGCATAGCAGGGCAGATGACAGAAACAAGGGCGTGGATCCGAGACCTGTGATTATTAGCTGAGAGTGCAGGTGCAAAGCAACACTTTTCTCAGGCTTGAAACCAAGGAGAAAAGAAGGCAGGAACTGAGGATGAGGAGGTCATATCTGTGGTGCAGCTGAAGCAACAGGTACAGTAATTGGCAGAGAATTTGACTGAAAACCAAATCTCAATTTTTCTCCTGTTGTCACCATAGCTACGAAACCCAGAGGGCAAATGAGAATTGCACTTTCCATGAACACATGCACAATGGAAAATGTCCAAAATCCTGAGCTGCTGCAAGTGAAACAGGCTGGGCCCAATAAAGTTCCCTTTTAGTTTGTTTTCACCCAAACCAATATCAAAATATGAAGATATTTCAGAAAAAACCTCTTATGTTGGTAGATCATTATGGCTGCACAGCTGATGCTGCAAACAGCTGGAGAGGCCTGAGAAGCCTTAATCCTCTCTCATTGCTCTTCCCTTATTAATAAGCCTTATTGTGTGACTCTGTGGGAATTTGTTTATTTTTTTCCTAGCGGATTCTTTAACATTTATACTGAGCATGCATCTAAAATGCCCCACTTACACCAGGTTCTGCAAAAACACTTGAAGTGCTGTCTGTATTTGTGAGGACAGAGCAAAGAAATTACAGGCGGCCTTTACAACATACAAGAAAGTTGCTCCTATGAGAACAGTTGCACGGCATATTCCAGTCCTCTCTTTCTAAACAATCAATGTTTTCTTTAAGATCCGTATAGGGAATAAATGACATTGTAGAGCAGAAGGGAGAAGAAGAAAACTGGAGGAGCCAAGAGCATGGAAGCGACTGAGACTGGATGCTGGAATATTGAACCACATAGCTAAGAAGAACAGCTAGGAGGAGGTTCAGATGTCACAGGACAGAGGTTAAACATAAACAGTTTCTGAATTTTAGAGCCCCCAAATGTTTGAGCCTATCACATTTTTGGGCCATCAGATAAGCAGGGCAGATGTTACTGGGCTTGACCTCATCCCAGGCTCTTTTTTGCTTTCAGACAGGAGCTCGCAAGTCCTGGAAAAGGTTATAGTCTTGTTGACTACACGTTTCTTCCAAGCCACTGCCATTCTCAGTGCAGAACATCAAAATAATGAGTTTGCAAATAGCTTTATAATGTCTTGGAGGCTAAGGCATCCAAGGAAATAATCTATCAAAGAAATGGAACTGTTGCATGTGTTTTATAGGAAAATGTTTCCACTAGACAAACATGTTTATTGTTTTAAAAATCCAATGTCCCCTATTATTGGTACCCAATTAACAGCAATAAATTAGCAAAGAAACCATCACTAGGAAAATACCTTCACCTGGCCAATACAGTTACATAAATAAATAGGTTAGCTACTGAATTGTGCTTTGGGTAAAGGCAAGTCCAGACTACGGATTCTGGAAGAACACAAAGCATCTGCCTCTGTTGGAAGCACTAACAAAGTGGAAGACATGGTCTGCAACCCACCTCCCAAAGTTTAGGTCTTATCGTGGCCCAACTTCCAAAGACTACCTGGAGGCAGCACGGCTGTGGGGACATGGTTAAGCCTGATGTCCATTAGTACATGGAGAGTCTGTGCTATCAGCTAGAATTTAGTGAATCAGACTTAAAATAGTCACAAAAGCTATCCGAACAAGCAGTCCCACCCCAAAGCTGTCTAGCACTTCCCCAAAAGCAACAGCTTCTCTTCTGGTAGGATGCTTCACTGCTTCTTTATCACTCAGCTACCTCCTTTCTGTCCTTCGCATGCCACAGATTGCTGGAAGCACAGAGAGCCTCCCTGCTGCCCCACATTTGATCGTCCCTAATTACCTTTCCCAAACCATTAAACAAAATCCTTTCTTTAGAAACCCGGTGGGGGGGTGGGGGGTGGTGGTGTTTGTGGTATCAGAATTGCTTCTCTATTTCTGTCAAGCACACACAGACACACAAAATGTTCTTACATCATTAAGATGCAAAACATATTGTTCTTGAGCAAGTGTTTTCAAAAGCAATGTTTCCAAAGCCAGCATTTCCTGAAGCCAGTGCTTCCTGTGGGCTCCCTTGGAAAAAGAGGGTTTATAGAGCTGATTTCTGCGAAGCCTGATGTTCCAGTCAGGCAATTGTGCAAAACTACTGCTACAGGCTTAGAAGCCTTCACTGTGCCATTCTCTCGCTGCAGTCTCTGTACTAGTTGCCTCTCTCAAACCACAGCATCTCTCCCTCTTCCCTTCCTTGCAAAGTAGCACAGCTGTAACTAAGCCCAAGAGTTCTGGAATTATCACAAGTCTTAGCTTCTAGAACCAGCATCATCGGTCACATCCCCTGAATATACTAGCACAGTATTTCTGCTATATAAGGTGTTTAATGGTCAATTAATTTACTGCATAGGCAGTAAAGTACATAAATGCGTGTGTCAGAGGGTTAGGGGAAATAGGGGCAAGGTGGCTAAAGAGCAAAAGAGGAAGAAGGGAGAATGACTGGAATTAAGAGAAACCTGGGTCTGGCTCTTGTATAGCTTCCGTGTGCCCCCAGCTGCCATATGCCCTACTTCTCAGATCCCAGCTGGTAAAGCGGGGAGCACACCCCAGCAAGAGGTTGCAAATACAAACGCACGGAGGACTGCGTGGAGCCGCACACCTCCAGCAGTGAGGCTCATAAACAGCGCAGGGAGGAAGGAACAGTATCTGTTCCTGTAAAATAGCATCAAGCATAAGCACTGAACAGGGTGAGGCAGCTGGGGCGGGGAAACAGACCAGACAGGAATGGGGAGATTCCTGCCAGGAGTGAGATTCCTGGTTCATTCAGGACTCTTGTCTGTTATTGTTTCCTTCTTTCCCAATCTGCTTTTGGAGCAGAAAGAAAAGGGAAATGGAGTATAATTCGGAGCACAGTGCTCGACCCGGACTTACCAAATCTGCCCTCGGTAAGCTTCCTGAGCTTTCTAAGTCTTCACTTCCTCACCATTTCCCTCAGCCATGGATGGTATTTACAAGCGGCTCAGTGCTCCTGTCAGGTATCACACAGCAGGGTAACACACCTTCTCCTCCAACCATGTGGTGCTTGTAAGAATTCACTAATCTTGAAGGAGCATCTACTAATATTTCCCTCTTTTCTTTGTCACCCCTTTCAAGCCAATATTTATTTCTTCTTTTGCTCATCCTCAGTAATATTATTTATTACTTCTCTAGCTGCTTACTTTACTTCTCTTTTTTATTACGGAGGAAATCCGAATAATGCCCTCCTGGGATTTCAAAATCACTCATTTGCAGCATGTTAACAGCAACTGAATGGCAAAGCTTAGCCCTTGAAATCTGCCACAAATGGAAAGCAAAGATTCAGAACACAATTGTGGCAAATAGCTAATGTATAAAATGATGAGGAGGTGTATGTGATATAGAAAAGGATACTGAATTAGGTTTCTGGAAGCGAATCCAAGAAAGGCCTTTTTCAATCATTGCGCAAGATTTTTTGCTTTCCTCATCCAACACAAGCCAGTGATTGGGAAACACTCATACCAGGGGAGACACCTAAAGCCAGACAACCATTAAGCACGACACTGGGCGTGCCTTCATTAGAGTGCTAAGCTGTGTGAGCGCCCCATTTAGAGAAAGATAAAAGATAGCAGTTTATTTGTAAAACAGCGGAGCCCTCACCACAGTCCTTGTCTAAAGCTTCCAGCAGGGATGCTCAGGTGAGCGCTCAGGCTCCACAAGCAACCTCCTCCATCCCCCTCTCACCACCACACCGTGCTGTAAAGCCAGCCTTCTTCTTCACAACTTTCTCCTAATGATCACATCAAGATCCAGAATTAGGACACTGCAAGACAGACAGTAAACTCCCAGTCAAGACAGATGTCGCAGACAGACAACCTTTAAGATCTGGGCTCTTTCGGTAAAAGTATATATTTAGGTTTGTCGTTCATTCTTTAGGATGTTACATGCCAACAGTTCTACGAAATTTTCACGTATGTGAGAAGAGCTGCTTCAAAGAGAATGGCTTGAGAAAGTAGAAAGTAAACTGACTTGGATTTTAAGCAGTACAAGGTTGGAGAGCAGGCACCAGTAAAGTGCAGGGATCAGCTAAACCAATCCTGCAGAAATGTAAACATCAAGAAAAGACAGCTTCCCCTGCCTAAGTATTTTTATTGTTATACTCGTACAGCAACAAATCGCACTTTAAAAATTACTCCACACACACTTGAAGTTGACAAAACAGCCTTCCACTAGTGATGAATACATTGCAACGTCAACTCCACCACTGGTTAAGCTCTAGAAGGAAGCTACTACATGTGTTTGTTGTGTTTGATACGAACTAGAGGCTAAGTCAGTCCATGGGACCAACAGCATTTGCATGAGCATTCCCAGCTCTCTCTTGCAGTTTAGGAGAGACAAGAGCAGAGTTAGGTCCCATGATTACAAAACTTAAACACAAGCCTAATCCATACAAGCTGTTCAATAGACACTGAGACGGCCATAAAACTAGCTTAATAAGTAATGTTGCAACTACCTATTTGTTTTCAATACTGAGGCAATTAGGGTAAACAGTTAAACCTTACCTTCATTCCTTTAGTGATTCCATTTTTCTTAGATATTCCACTTTTTAAGAGGTTATTCTGTTTCTGATGATGATGATGTAGATGTCCATTGCAGACAGCACTGGGATTAGCCATCTGTTTAAATTAGTCAGATTCTCAGTTCTTAAGGGTGTCTCAGGTCTCTCTACTGTAAAAAAGACAGTGGGATGAGAAGATAAAGTTCTTGGTTAAGGCCTGAAAGGTATCCAACTGGTCTGTCAGGATTTTCCAGGATGAGAGGAGGAACTATCTTTTGCAATATCTTCGAAACGTAAAACTTTCTTCCGTACAGCTTCAGCTCCAGCAAGCTAGAATGCGAAATACATAGCAGGAGGTGTGCTCTTAAAATCTCTGAAAAATACTGCTCATTGCTGGCTCTTGCATGAACACGGCTTCTGTGAGTCAACAAGACTGCTGCAGCTATCAAGAAGTGGGTGGATTCAGAGGCGGAGACACTTAAAGATACATTACCTCTTAAATACCTCCCAGGGAGAAACCTTGTTTCTTTCCTCCGAATTACACTCTAAGAAGAGCGACGTCACTCCATATAAACTGCCAAAGTGTTTTGAAAATTTTAACAGAGTAATCTGTGCAATTACGTGGTTCGTCTTGCTAAGAGTATATTACCTGAAAACAAGTAGTATTGCCCTGAGTAAAGCAGAAACACTTTATAAAATTTCTTTTAATCTCTTCTTATATAAGTAGCATGACAGACACAACATTAACCCTGCAAAGAATGGAAAGCATTTTAGTACTAAAATGAAAATTTATCTAGAGCTACATCCTACAGACACGTGCACAAGTATTCACTAGAGTGAACTGTCCCTTTAAACTCAGTTTGGCCAGCAGTAGGAGAAATGGTATGCTATTGCAATGAATGAGAAATGGAGTTTTATAAAGTTGATTAATTTAGTTTTAAAACAAGTCAGGCTTTAATCACATGTGAAACTACTAAGGTGGATTAACATACATCCTTTCTTTTAAGAAAAAAGATTTTTAATTGTGAAAATGCATATATGTTCTTTGCTGAATCAAATTCTCATGCTTCGGTTTTCAGTGAGAAAAAGTAAAAGTAGAACCATCTCTGGTAGGATGTAATAGAATCCCTTTGTACTGAAATAATTAAAATTAGGGGGAGACAGATTAAAGGAAAGCTGTGTTATAATACCAGTTTTGAAAAACTGTTAGGATGACAGGCTGGGAGAATAAAAATACTTGAAGTTCTTTAACTAGAAAAAATTGCTATGCCATCCTGGCAATGAAATGTAAATAATATACAGAAAGAGCAGCCTAGAACTTGAGTATGTGGAATGCAGGAGATGAAATGTTACATGAACCACTGTGAAAATACGCAGGGGAACACACTGTGTTGGTTTTGAAAATTTATCTTAGAGACATATTAAATTGCTAAAATATATTTTCTTCTTTGACGTGATTTGCAAAGTGAGATATCTTCAGTATGCTGGAAAACTTTTGGGTCCTGCTTAACTCCATATAAACTGTAAATTAATTAAATTAAATTAAATTAAGACTGTAGTATTTTGGGTTAAGAAAATAACCCCTTAACTGACTAAAACGACACAGAAGTAGTAATACACCAAAATGTTTTGCTTCACAGTTACACAAGATTCACCATCAGAAAACAGATTTTTAAAGTTTTATCTTCCTGATGCTTTTCCTAGACAAGAATACCTCATTTCTGTATGAATCAGTCTTGTTTAGGCTTCATTAAGGCATCTGTAAGTATAACTCAATGACAAATGAATTGTGAACATAATAATGTCAATAATAATGGCAAAATAAATTGTTGTTCTTAAGTGGCTAAGAGTTCATACTTGCAACGAAAAGAGAAGACTGAGATGAGGATAAGCCTGCAGGAAGAATGGTTGGTAATACCTCCTGTCTACCTCTCACCTCTGGGCTGCTGATAAATGGAACAAGGTAATGCAAGGCATTCTCTCTGCACCTGGCAACCCCCTCCCAAAAAAGGAACTTTCTTCATGTGGGAATTACGTCCTTGATTGTGGCAGCAAATCAAACATCTGTAAACCATGCCACCTGCTCGGTCAGTTACCGCTCATCTTCCCCCTGCTGGGATAAAGACAAGAACACTTAGCAGAGTAGTGGTATTCCCCTTACCAGCTTCCCGTGTCCCAGCTAGCACCTCTGCCAGGTACTCTTCCCAAAAGGCTCAGCACCTTCCAGGGCACAAAGCAATAAAATTAACATCTCATGCGTGTCTTTTTTTTTTTCCCCAATTAGGTGCACAAGGGAGGTGGAATCTCCAATCAGATAACAGTTCAGATAATGCAAATTCTGTTGCTAGTTCCAGGCTCTAGGTCTACACTTGTTATCTGTTTCAAGACCCATGAAATACCAGTGTCTTTACATGAATGTAATAGTGAATTAAATATGTTATAGTAATTTTAGATTTCAATGTCTATAATATCTAAGACAACAAACAAATAGAACTTTAAAAAAATAGCACATTTAAATATGAGTTTAAGTGAGCAATTAAAAAAAAACTCAGAGAAGAGCTGTCCATTCGGTTATCTGTTAACCATGATCTGAAAGCCAGTGCTCGCAAAACAAATACCACTAGAAGTTGACTAAAATTCCTGCCCTGATCCTATTCAGAGCAAAAAATTTATAGAAGGGATGAGCCTGGCCAAATACACAAAAATGATCTGTAAACAGAATGTGGTATTTCTCCTGCAGTCAAGAAACCAAAAAACCCCAACAACAACAAAACTCACCAAAAAAACCAAAAACCAAAACAAAAAACCCAACAACAACAACAAAACCCACCCAAAAACCCAAACCAAACAACCAACCAACCAAAAAAAAACCAACCCAAAGCCAAAAAACCAACCGAACAAAAAGCCCGAACCCAACCAACAAAAAAACCAAAAAAAGAATTGTGTCCTTCAGAACTCCATCTTACCCAAAGCCATCTCATCTATGACTCAGCCTTCTATATACATATCTATCATGTTAACAGTTATCTGCACCTAAATCTATTACTCAAAGGGATGAGGATCTGTACTGCCTGGACACTGGAGGAAGGACTCAATAATTGTCTACTTAGCAACACCAAAACCACCACTAGCAATACCCTATTTTTATCATTCTGGGAAGTGGGAGGAAAAAATTTGCTGTGTTGACTGTACAAGAACTGTGTGTATTTAACTTCAGGGGACACCAATCCTAAGATCATACGTGCACTTCTCTTTAGTGGCTTGGGTACTGGTCACCCTTCGGACATTGGCAAGAAGATAGTGAATTTCTAAGATTACCAGCAGATCACACACCATGTTCTACAAAAATGCTAGTGAAGTTTGCAAGACGTGACTACAATTACTATACATCTGTAGGAAAACCGTCAATGAATTCCCACGTTCTAGGTTTTATTCCTTGCTTTGTCATCACCCTGGTGACGCCATTGGATTTTTGCAAACTCACATGGAAATCAGGATAAAAGTGTTTAAGTCCTTTTTAAATGCTCTGAGACAAATTGCTGAGGAGTATGGTGCAAAAGAAAAGTAAAATATATGCGGTTAATTAGCCAAGGTTTAACAACAGAGCAGAGAGAACAGGAAGGGGTAGGGCTCCGTCTAAGTAGTCTCTCAGTGTTTGAAGAAAATCACTTTTCTGGTATGCACTCCCATTGTTACACAGGACAGGTTAAAAGGCTGAACTCTGCTGATGCACCCAAGAAATGGGGACAAAAACATCTACCCTCCCATTAGACTTTTGGCCCAGTCAGACATGCAGTGTCATTGGAGTGGTCACAACGTCCCCATTTAAAATAACCATACTGGATTCACAATGTCCCCATTTAAAATAGCAGTACTAGATTACCTACCAATAAAAAAACGTAAATGTTGCAAGAAAGCATGAGAGCTCATCCCAGAAAACTGTCATGTCATAAGCCAGAAGGATTTCGTAGGATTCCTGCTCATCCCAGAGTACAGTTACTTACAGCACAGTTGTGAAATGGTCTTGCAATCTAATTGCAAGACCTTGATAATTTCAGTTCATGACAGATTCGCATTTACATACCACATGAAACAATAAGGATCTAAACAAAGACACCAGGTAGCTTTTTGAGTGGACAAACACCAGTGTCAAACAGCAGCTGAAAAAACTGGGAACCCAGGCCTATTCCTCTGTTAAAATCCAAGATTCTAATAGGGTTTAAATTGGCAGCAGAGCATGCTGGTAGCGGAGTACACAGTAAAAAAATCCTTTTTGCTCTCACCGTAATTTCTCTTACAACAGAAATCCATCTCATAAATTCTGTGTACCATTGATGACTTACATTTATATTTCATGTATGTGGACACAGAGATGTTGGAGGCAATTCCTGCCTCGGAGATGTAGATGACTACATGAACAGATAGGGAGACACAATAACAACAAAGCAACAGCAAGTACCAGCCATCAGCTGGTCAGTCACCCCCATGGGTGTCTTTTGAGTCCTCCATGTTTCAGCAGCACTGGCTGTAGACTAGGTTTCCTAAATGTTCACGTGGAGGAACCCGATCTCTACGTTTGGTTTTTCACACCCTATCTAGCAATACATACGCGGGAATGAGTAGGGATATGCCACTACACCTGGGAGTAAAACTGCACACCAATGTGGAAAGATCCCCTCAAGTGCCCTTGCACAACTTGAAGGACATACAGAATGGTTTGATATTGGTCAGGGAATAATCTAGAGCAACTCAGAACCATGGCAAAGGTGGACGCACGCAAGCAGTGTTGCAACAGGGCAGGGCATGGTACAACAGGCAGGGCTCCTCCATGTCTGGCAGGGCCACGCAGCCCCTGCAGAGCCCTGGGGCTGGCACAGCTGCCTCTTGACACCTCTGCACCTCCTTGTCCTTCACGGTGCTCAGTAAGATGACAAGACAATGGTTGGAAGCCTTAAGCATTTAAAGATGCTGTCAGCCTGGTTTCTTAGGCAATATTACCAGAACCAGTTTTCTGACTGTATCCAGATGCCAATAAGCTTTGAGTACTCATAGCATTGGGAAGTTGTTGGGATTTTCTATCTGATACATATGTCTGATTGATATATGATACACAAATCCAATTAGGAATCTTTACCTGACCTGAGGACATTTGTAGCACCTGCGATTTTTATCTCCTTAAGAGGATTAAGGTTTCATAAATTGCACAATTGATACAGTTCTGTCTTTATCTTATGGTACAAAACCAAAATAAATCTGACTAGAATGTCACGATCAGACAAAACTAACATTAATGCACAAAAATCACACCAAGACAAAAAGAATAACCATAGAGCAACTAAGAGCTGCAGAAATCCAGCAGCAAGCACAAGTGAGCCCAGTGTACCTTCTGCTCTATCTTCTTCCAATTACGAGCCTGATGCCATTATGACATTGTTATCTGGAAATTTCTCATAAAGTTGAATCTGCAATTCTTACTCCTTAAAAAAACCCCTTAACTCAGATAACTAGACCCAGTGAAGCCAATAGAACTACTCAGCCAAGCCAAAGGCTAAAAAATACACTTTACAAGCACCAAGTAGAGGCAAAATCTCTTTCCTGGGACACTTCTCTACTGACCTCTTTCAGCACCGATGTGATCCATAGCCATGTAACCTCTAGAGCCGTGCAAGGCATATTTCGGTTTACTTTTCCAAGACCTCTGCCAGTCAGGCTGATTTGTTTGCTGAGCTCCGTAATTTGCCAAGAGCCAGTGTGGTATTGTCATTGTTTCCACTGGACATGATGAATGGAGCAGGGGCAGCTCTGCGCCATCTGTTCCTTTTCTGTGTCATCACCACATCGCTTCAGACAAGTCATTCTCCACTAAAAACACCTGGAACATTAAGACAACTGATACTTAACCAGGTAGACAAATGTCATTATTACTATTATTAATGAAACTAAACAAACCAGACACAGCTTTAACCTATGTTTAATGATGAAATGTCAGTTCAGTTCCTGAACAGGAAATTATGAAGTGATTTCACACAAAAGTTAAAAGTTATTGCTTATTGTTCTTGTAATGTAATTTTTCAGTGCTTCCTGAAGCATGAGATTTACACAGGCCCAGATGAGAAGTAGTAATACTATTCAGTTGGGGAAAAAAAGAAGTAGGATTGCGAAATACCCCATTTTTTAATCTAACGAGTGTCTCTGTTTTGCAATTCTTATTCATTCAGCGAAGCACTTCATTGAATTAGACCCAGTGAGGTCAATAGCCCTACTCATGTAAGTAGTAGTTATGCTTCAAACCCTTTTTATTAGCATTACTAAACTTAGTGACATGATACAATAGATTATTTGCCTTCCCTTTATTGCCAGTGAACAAAGAATTTCAAGACATGCCACAGAATTAGATTTTTGTGCTGCCTGCAACTCTATACATGGGCTCTCTGTAGATTTATTTCCTCTTGTCACTACCTACAGTTTTGTTATTCATCATTTCAGTTTTGTTCATCCTATCTCTTAGGAAAGTACAGGTTGAGAGAGAAAAATACCCAAACAAAACTCCAAATCCTGTGTTTGCCATTTATGGTAAAGAAGTGGTAGCTGGGTTGCCTTATAAAAACTTCTTATTTTTCATTCAGTTGCCTCATGATACTTTCCTATGGTTGACATGAGTTATTTTCATGCTACACTGTCAAACAGATGGAAGAAACCAAAATATTGTTCACTTTACCTACTTACTGTAAACTTTCAAAAGCTTCGTCAGATCCATTTTTTTTCCTATTTTCACTTGTGCAGAATTTCTTTTGACTACTGAGAGTTTTTCTCTGCCTGTGGCTTGGCACAAATAGTTGAAATTCTGTTTTAAGCAGACTTAACTGCAATTCTTTCTCAATTTCATGCCTCACTGAAGTCAATGGAGCTCTGAAGAGGCACCAAGTGTCAGATGGGAGACTGAAAGGGGGAATGAGAATTGAGAAATTAATTCTAGAAATTGTTGCCAAATACAGGAAGGGCAACATTACAAAATTATCCCAAGAGTTTTTTTAAATCCATGAAGTTCTGAGACAGGTGTTTTTTGAAGTTAGTTTAGACTTATATTTATGTTTATCATTTTGACAACAAAATAAAATGTTATTCCTTACTTGAAGTTATTTGTATTAAGGGTTCAGAGCAAAAGTCTGAAACATCCAGCATTTTTTACAGAAGCTTTAGGAACACACTCTGGTATTCCAGAAACAGTGCTGTGTTTCAGGAGCCACAACTCCAAGAGTTCAGTTCAAAGCTGGTACATGTACCAGAAAATAAAATGAATTGAAAGCTTCCCAGAGCAGCCGGTCCTATTCAACACAGTTTCAGTCACAAAAGATTTTCATTAAACCCACTCAAGTTTAGGACTGGAGTCTTTTTACTCTTCTGCCAAGACACCAGAAAACTAAAGTTTCTTTCCTGTGATATTTGGTTTTATATTCCCTGTAGTCTCTATTATGTGCAGTAAGCTTGTCAGACCTCAGTAAAGAATTGGAATCAAATGTTACTGTTTTCCAGTCTCTACAGTTCTCTTTTGAGACAAATCCCAATTCAAACAAAGCTGCATACTTCATATCATTGGAGAAGAGATGGGCAAGTTGAGCCTTAGAGTACTTTTAGACAGGTGCCATTCCACTCTCCAGCTGTTCATCCCTTAGCTGGGGAGGGAACCGTTGCAGCTACATTTAGCAACCTATTGCTTGCAGTGGATTTCAAAGCAACCTTTTCTACACAAGATCAGCCCAGGATAGAGGTCCTGTGCTGCTTTTTCAATGCTGCTGAAATTTCAAGCCATTAAGTGATCAGCTACAACTTGCTCTGAGAGCAGTGCATGTCCTTCATCTCCAGCACTCTCACTGCAGCTAACAGACAGGTGAAACAGTCTCTTACCTGCAGTAGCTCCTTTCCTCACCTGCTATGCTGGCAAACAGCAGCTGATGTCATAGAGTTACTGCATCATCACAGTTTCTTTGCATAAGGTTTCCTTCCTTTTATCTGCTAAAAATGGAACAGAGGTGACTCATGACTCGTGACTGAGATAGGCAAAAACTAAATACTCAGCAGTAAGGGCTCTGCTAAGATTTCCACTGCCTGAGCTGGTTCCCTGCTTATGCTCACCCATGGGATGGACCTATTCCTGGTACCACCTCAGCCCCCTGGACCATGACACAGCCCTGGAGGGGCTGGCTGGATCCCCCACCCCGGCCTCTCCACAGTGCCATGCATTCACCGTGGCAAAAGCAGTGCTGGTGGAAGGTCTTCACCTGGCTGATGGTCCAGAGCTTCGCCTCATTCCCTTTGCCATGGAGCCTGGCTGTTGCACTCCTGCCAGTCTGTGCAGTACAGATGAGCATCACCCCCAGCAGGGTGGGGGAAGGATTAATAGACTGTTTTCATTGCAAACAGGTGTATAGAGGAAAGGAGTGGGGCAGGGTTTGAGAACTGTCGGGAGAAACTCTCGAGATGGAGGTTTACTATTGTACTTCTGTGAAAGGAATATGAGGAAAAAGCCCTTACTCTTCCCTTCCTTCCCACAGCAACTGCCATGCTTCAAACTCCAACCTTTGCCAGTCCTAGCAGCCAATTTAGCTCCTAAGATTTCTGGCGCTGGTAATGGAGACAGCCGAACCATGGCCCTTTGACTGCTCCAGCTGCCCTGGATGACTGGCTCTTTTATCTAACGTGTAAAGGCAGTGGTGGAACAGATCTGGCAGAAGCATTTGTTCATGTGGACCAGTTTCTACAGCCTTGGGATCCACCTGACATCAACAGGTGAGTACAGGATGTGCTGCTCCTGGTCATGGAAGAATTTCAGAATTATGATACTGTTTTTAGCCTTTTAAAACAGTATGAAGATTATTTCTTTATCACTAGATTTCTGAGACCAGGAGACACTGCCAATTATTAGATTCAAGATTAGAATAATTAAATTGAAGATTAGTACAGTTTTACTCAGACAGTGTAGCAGTCTCCTAGACCAAAGCCTGGTGTTCTCTTAGTGATCTGAGTTTGACTAAAGGATCTCTCAGAAAAATTTGCTGATGTAACTAGAACTAGTCAACAGTGGGAAATGTAATACTTTCGCAACATGTTCAGAATTACCCAGGATGAGATTTTGATGTTTAGGACAAAGGAATGAACAAACACACACACACACACACACACACACACACACACACACACACACACACAAGTTCTGTAAAAAAACAAAATCTAGAGAGAAAAAATCCAAATCACGGGATCCAAAAAATCCCATGATCACTGCGGTGAGTCATGGCCTTCTCCGTAAAAAGACACAAGTGCCTCTACAGGGCTTTGCTGACTTCACACATTCTGTCCAGGTTAAGATTTATACCTGGGTCTATCTAGGCCTAGTTTATATTGGTTTATAGTCTTATTAGCTTAATTCACTATCTTAATGAAACTTCACAAGAAACTTAAACATCCACCCTGACACCAAGCACAAGAAGTTTCAGACCAAACCCTCCTTCCACATGATGCTTAGGGAAATACTTTAATTAACTTCAGGAAGCAGTGTAATTAAAGATAAATCCCAGATTTCATGTAGTATAGAACAGCAAGAAAATCATCCACATATTTCCTCTTTCCCACATAAGCTTAATTAGAGCTATAAGTGGACTTCACAAAAATTCAAACCACTGTTTACTATCATGACCTTTTGATAACACAGAACACCTTTAATTAAGTCTTTTTAATGAACTAGTCACTGCCAGAACACCAAAGCTTTTCGTGCAGACATCCCTGCCTTCCTACAGTTCCATACATACTTTGGACATTTCCAATCAAATCAGTACAGCTATTCACAGTGTAAAGTTAAGGCTGAGAATAATTGTTTATAAAATACAACAAATTCCTGACGTTTCTTATAACATTTCTCTGACCATGATTATTAAATGTGGTTACAGTTTGGCTTCTAAGGAGTCTTCTTTCCAGGGTTGTCATGGCCTTCCTAAGACCTCATGGTGTATCTCTGTTGCTCAGCATCAATAAAATACAAGTTAATTTGAAATCTCCTAATGGTATGAGACCAGTAATTATTACTGAGTGAACACCAGTAAAAAGGAAAGACTTTTGGGTTAACAGTAGCTGATGTGGCAACGAAAGTCAGGATACTGGCATGTTTAGTCTCTATTCAGACCTCACAGCAGATATGATAATGTTTGATCTGTATTTTATCAGATACTCCTATGTCCCAAATCATTCACCAGGGCTATGATGGCTTTCTAGTCAGTTCAAAGGTGGTTCTCTTAATATGTATCCACTGGACTCACATTTGAGCTAGACCCTGGGAGAGGATTCTCTTCCCATACTCAGCATTCCAACTGGCACAGTTTCATCAACAGTCTAACAGCATCTGATGTTTTTCCCTGTAGCCCCAGCTCCTGGTGCAATGGGACTTCTTGAGATGAGCTTTCTTTTCCTTCTTATTTTTTTCCTTTTTTCTTTTTTAATGGCAGTAGAGGAACACTTCAGTTCAGTTCTTTTTCCACTTTCACACGGTCCTCTACAGGCACAAAGACAAAACCATGGTATCTTAATGAAAACTGAGATGATAAATAGCTGTGGGAACTAGGCTTGAAGATAAACAACCAATATAGTGAGAGCCATGTTGAACCTGAAGCCTTGGTAATTGTGGCTGTGCAGCATTTTGTAATTTTTATTATCCTCCGAGACCGAGTTTCAGCGTTTCTTCCAATAAAATCAAGTTAATAAACTGCATTTTTAATTTTCAGCTGGCTTTCTACATTTGAATTTTATTTTCAGAGCTTAGTTACAGATAAAAAACATTCACATTATTATTTCTGCTGCCCAGGGAATGAATAATCATATTTCATGGATTTTTTCCTGTGTTTCAATATTTCTTTTGAGTCAAACCCAAAAGCAAGTTTTTCCTAAACATTTAAAACCATTCTAGTTGCATTTTTTTTTTTCTTTTTTACCTTTTCAATTTGTCTCTAGAGGGCAAAGATCCCATAACTGATAGATCATTTTCATAGTGGGAGATGGAAGTTCAAATTCATTCTCTGTCAGATTCCTAACAGAGATTCTCAGCCCCTTTCTGCACCAGGGACTTAAACCACCAATTTCACTGCCTTTCTTTCACTCTCGCACCCTATAGCCAACTAAAATTTTATTCAAGTTCCTTTAGGGAAAATTTTTCAGTGAAACAGATGTAGAAGGGTACAGAAATAAGTACGAGTTTGGGACAATAAACTTCCTGAATATTTTTTTTACCTCAGAGCTTTCAATTTTTAACAGTTCATAGCATGGGTGTTTTTTCCTTTTTAAGTAAATATAATTTAAAATCACTTATAAGTCCACAGAATATAGGCTTCAAAACTTTATGTTCTTTAGCTGAAGACTATTTAGATATTTTTTCAGAGTGCACTTCACTGTGATCCATTAACACTGGACTCAAACAAGCCATTGAAATAATACATTGCAAAGTGTAGGCTCTTTGCTTTAGCTGTCCTGGGGCTCACTCTTAGCTGCTGAAGCTTCATAACCAGCAGGATTAATGTCAAACAGAGGTCAGGGAGGCACGAGCACTAACCAAAATCTGGAAGAGCACTGAGTATAGCTATTCCACCCACTCCAGTTCTTTGTCAGCTGCTGAGTTAGACCTCCAAAGCTAGAACAAACATTAAGTGGTGCTTTTCCTGGGACACCTCATGGAGTCAAGACATTTGCCTAAGCATACATTTTGTGTTCATCAGCTTCTTACTGTCCCCAAGAACCTTCCTGCCTAGTAAGATATTAGAGATGTGAAGGATCATTTTCATGATTAGCAAAACTTTGCTGTGTAAAACTGAAGGAATAAAGGACCTTAAAGCTGCTTGGATGAACGAACTTGTACTGACCTCCAATGGCTGGGAATGCGCATGAAACACAGTCCTGCAATTATTTGTGCTTCCTTAGGAGCTCCAGTGCTCTAATTAAAGTAATATTGACAGGACAAGAAGGAAGAATTTTTTGAAACCAAATGATTTATAAGGGAGTCCCGGCATTATTTTTGCTTTCCATCATTATTCTCTTTTGAAAGCATGATGAAAATGTATTACCAAATGTTTGCAAAAAAAAAAAAAAGAAGTTATTTTCAGTGGGAATTTGGTTTTTCTGTCTCTCAGCTGTTTGGAAATTTCACAAGAAGGTTTTCTTAAAACAATTGTCCACCTTATTTCTTCTTTATAAATGATTTTATAAGGCGGGAAACAAAAACACGTGAGCATGAAAAATGCTACTGTCACAATTTCTGTGGCTGCTGGGTTCACAATACACTAGAGAAGATCCAGTTGCTAGGGCTGCTAAGTCAGGAGAAACACTTGTACTTAAATCACTGTCAGTATGGTAGGAACTGCCTTGTGATCTTTGGCATAGGCCCCCCTGGGCCACCAAAAAGGGTAGGGGGCAAGGGAGAAGCCGACTATTCTGACAAGATTTTTCCCTTGTGTTTGTCCCTGAGGCAAACTCTGAGAATTTCTAGAGCTTTATCCTTTGCCCCTCCTTTTAAGGAGTCTTATAGGCAGCAACTTTGAAGAATGAGACTATGTGCTAGAAAGTATCTAAAACAACCCAGAGTATAAGAGTATAGTCAGGAAATTCTGGGTGCAGTGGGAATGAAGAAAATAATTTTTTTTTACATTGATATACAGACTTTTTTTCCTTTGTACAGTGAAATGAAGAAATTGAGTGGCACACAGGAATAGGGTCCAAATCTTCACCTATTAACTCAGAGAAGAGAAACAATTAAATAAGAATTACGGGAAATGGAGTTTGCCTATTTAAGTGCAGGAAACCAGCAAATCTCAGGCTGCCACTCTGAGGTGGAAGGATAAATTGTGTAGAGACACCAAATACCGGTCCTAAGTTAATCACATCTGCTTCAGTGGAGAGCAGGTGAGAGTGACACAGGAAGCTCACAGCTGGATAAGCACTTTAAAAGTGACTAAATCTGAGCAGGTACATCTGGAAAGGAGAACAGCAGAATGCCAGATGAGTGAATCAAATTGAAACATGCAAGTGAGTAACAACCAGGAAATGAAGGAACATTGGTTGCCTATGGGAGGACATAAATTACTTCCAAGACAGAAATTCTACTATCAGCATTGGGATCTCCATACCAGCATAACTTAGGAATGCTGCAGCTAAAACAATGAATTCATTGCTCAAGATGCTGTGTTTAGCTGGGGTAATTAGCACACACAAGGTTGTAGGGTTTGGTTTTTTTTAACAAAACAAATAAACAAAAAGCAGCAATGTCAGAATACTTCAGTTTCACTGTGAGATATGTCAACCTTAGGCAGATGTACAGCACTGATCTTATAAACTGAAGTGTCTGGCTTTCACTGTGCTTTACCACAAGAAAACAAAGGTGTATTAGTTACCCTGAGGTAAAAAAAAGGAAGAAAGGGAAAAAACAAGCTGCTTCAGCCCTAGTGACAAGTAGTCAGTTTAATTTATTGTAAGCTAAGCAGAAAGGCTGTGCCTAGATAGGAATACAGCCCTGGCCTCACATACCTAGCCAGAGGCAAGCACCTGAAGTGTCACCTTCCCCTTCTGTATTTGTAGTGACATAATCCACACTTGTTAGCTTGCTCTATCAACCTCATCTGTCTTGAGCAACGAAGGTAAAACCTTCTTCTTATCTTGGTTTTGGGGTCAAAGGCAAAGCTTGGAGAAGGTTATTAACAGAATCAAACATCCAGAATCCCTGAGAAACCATTCAATTCTATCAAAAAAATTGGTTTGGTTTTGTCCCCAAATTTCTAAGGGTTTTTCTTTAGCTTTCAGTAAACATAAAGCACCCATGGCCATGCCTGTTGAAGATGTTTTACCTTTCCCTTGCCTTCAACACAAACCAATATATCAATTCACATATCCCCCCCCCAGTTGCTCTGAGAACAAAGTTATTTATGCAGGATAAAAGTTGCACCTTCCTCTAACATTAAGGATTAGTCCTTCTTCCCCAGAAGCTTCTGGAAGTGAATACCCGCAAAGAGCAGCAGTCAGCAATTTCAAAAGCAGGTAATTTAAAGGGAAAATCCAGACTTTATAGATTAAAATTGAGGAAAAGTCATGAAATTCATGTTAAATATAATGAAATCAGAATCAGTCTAGACCTTTTTTGTCACAATTTGCTGATGAAGCAAGAGTAAAACCTTACCTAGCAGAAAGACCAGCTTCTCAAATCCAGCACACAATCTGTCAGGCATTTCCTCTGAAACTGTATAACCTTTTTCTTCCTTCCTTTCAGGGGCCTTGTGTTGAGGTAAGAGGACTCCATTACCAAGTGGGATGTGAGGATTATTCCTGTTCTAACAGTTGCATACACAGAGACTGGAATGCCTTTCCAACCAAATTGTCCATTGAGTTTGGACTGAGACCACAAGATTTACCTCCTGTACATACTGAGAATATTTTTGTGCATTGAGAGTATATTGTCACATCAAAGAATAATTTTAAACCTCTTCTAGGGGCTGGAGAATTCGTAATTAATAAATTTTCCCTATCCAAGTTTAAAATCTCATAGAGCTACAACCTGAATGACAGCATTCAACTCACAGTAAGATCTGTAGGGATGTTAACAAGCTGGCCTGCCTCAGATGGTGCCCTTATCCTTCCAGCTCTATCAGTTCAGCAGTACCTGAGCCTCATTTAAAACAGAATATTAATCCCCTGATGAAAACGTGCATCACGACCAGAAGCTGTCACAATCTAAGTCAAATTACTGAAGGGCAGGTGTGAGGGGTGGGAAACAGCACAGGAATCCACAATATGAGACAAGATTACCACATGGAACGCAGCGCTTGAATCTCGGTGTTTGCAAACTATTTGCATATCCCCACCAAAACAATCACGGGTGTCAAATGTTCACAAAGGATGTGTGCCACAAAATACAGTGAACAGATCATTAGTGCAGTTCTACCAGAATAGCCTTCTGCTCCATTATTTAGCATAATCAGAACCTTTCTTATGGTTCAGACACCTTTGCTCCTCGGCCTTTATCTTTTGCAACCAGTGGTTGTTCTCCCTTCTTGTGATTTTGAAACACGGAGTTTTAAACATATAAACATTAGGATTTTAGTTAAAGGTTAGCTTTGTTAAAATTAGTTAAAATAGACCTAATAAACAAACCTAGCTGGAGTTAATTAAGAAAATTAATGATTAACTAGATAGTTAGGCCTAGAATAAGTTTTTAAGATGTAAGTAACTGATTGCTTGTTATTTTATATTTGTTCAGCTGTACTTATAATAAAAACCAGACAACATTGATTAATAGATCTAAAGAAATTTAGACAATTATTAATTTTTCCATTTGAAACCCTATTCAAAAATAATGAAGGGAGAAACTGGAGGTCCTCCAAGAGCCATATGTATTGTCAAAAACCAGAAAGGTAAAAGGGTCAAAGTGAGGTAGATGAGTTTTACTTCATCATTTACAACCTCTCCTCAAATCACGGGACCACCGACCCAATTCAAGGAACCAACTATGCATGCTTAATGACCTTTTAGCTAATTACCATATAAAGCGGAGAATGGAAGGTGTCAATGTTATAAATATGCATTTTTATTTTAAATATTTAGAACTTTTGTAGATAAATAGACTTTGTATTGCTCTGTGACTTTGCACTGCATATTAGGGAGCTATCCCACGAGGGGCCCAGCGCTGGAAATAAATATCCACTTTCTAACCCTGAGGAGTCAGAGAGTCTTTGTCCATCCTAGTTGGGTATCGATACTAGATCTAGCTAATCAATTTCACTGATCTACAAAAGGATATGGGGAGAACTTAGAGAAAAAGACCCAAATTAATTTACATCCATTTAAAATTACATTAGAATTAACAAGTGACCATTTATTTCACTCTAATTTTTATTGAAATTCAATCAATCTGTACTCAGAAATGTATAGGGTGTGATTTTTAACTTTGGCTCAATTATTTTCTAGCTTTAAGTGTAACTGTCCTCAGCAGGGACAAAAAAGAAAAAAAGGCAAGCCAGGGACCTCTAGAAAATTGCAGTTTGTGCCAGATAAGAACACTGATAAAATTTTCATGAAATTGCTGTGGTTTGGAGCTTAATCCTGAGTACCAGCACGCAGCTGTATTGGCTAGTGACAGCAGCAATATGTGAGAGGCTCACAAAATCCCTGCCTGAACACACAGCACCACAGCACCATATCAAGAGCTCTCCTTGGTGTTATTGTCACTTCAAAGAAAGATAACCTGCTCAATCGTTACACTGTGGTAAGAGGGAGAGCCAGCATATCCACTGTTTTGTCTCTATCTAATAAGAAAATCTGGAGATAGACAGCAGAGTGAAGTTTCCTCTTTTTTATTGGGAATTGAACCTACCTAAATGGTCCCAGATCCAGGAAAGGTACAAAATCAGTTCAAAATAGAAGCCTGGCACAGTATCTCAGATGGGAAAGAAGATGTCCTGGTCAGCCCCTCAGCACGAATGGCAATGATATGTGATTAGTCTCGTTTATCAAGTCGTAAATCTGTGTCAGGAGATCTGGGACAATCAAAGACCCAGTTATTGACTGTATCATTTAATGATCTGTATGATGGAAAACGTTTCTAATAAAAGCCAATAGCCTACAAAACATAAAGATCCAAGAGAGCTAACTCAAACTTCACCCTAACCCCAAGTATTTAAAGGTAAATGATTATCTGCCCTTGTATGTTCTTTACAATGTAGACCTGAAGGTGTCACACAAGGCCAGGGACAAGCAAGTCTCCTGTAGCACACTGCCATACATCTAGAGATCAGCTGTGCGATTGTTCTCCCCAAGCAGTGCATCCGTGCTGAATCCATCACCTTTGGTAGCACCTGGCTACACAGTCCTGCAGCACAGAATTGTCACTTGGGAAAAGATGCAGAAATCCCCTGTCCAAACAGTAACGTGCTGATGACAAAGCCCTGCCTGCGTCCCAGATGTCTGCAGCACACCCAGGACCCATTTTCACAGACATACATTTCCTTCTTAGTGGACTGCTGCTCAGCCTGAATTTAAACTGTCCACAAAGACCATCTGCCCTCACAGTGAGCACTGTACTCCTTCCTGCCTGGCTGCAGGCAGCCTGCCCTAGGACTGGGAACCAAACAGGTTTCTGCACAAGCCAACAGATGGCTGTCTTGCATTTCTTTCCATTAACAATCACATTTCCTACAGAGAAACAACTGTCACTGTTCTCCAGAATCTGTTTCCCATCAGGATTCTACAGGATTTTGCAAAAGAAGGAATAAGAAAGTCTCTAAACCATTCCACCTTGTATATGGAGAAAATTTTAATGATGACTTGAGTGCTGCACAGTTTAATTATGTGACTGCTGTAGTAAACATTCCTTTTTTCTAATTAGGCCTCATCTATTACTATGTCAGATTTTTTTTCTACTTTTATTTAAACCTTTTCAGTCTATCTATATTCAGCAGAATTAAAAGAAGAAATGCACATGGATATAATCATCATCCAGCATAACTAGGGAAGAGTACCTGATCAACACTACCTAGGAAATCAGAAAAATGACCTAGTAGTTCTGCCTGGCCTTCAGAATCTCTAAGTCAGCAGTTCTTTTTAAAGCCTAGGCAGACTTGGCTGAATACCACGAAAAATAGTGAATAATTTTGTCATAAGCACTGTCAGCTCTTTCACTTATTATTTGTGTTATTATTAACAACTGCATGTGCGTATCTGCATGACAAACGTTTTTTTGCCCTGAAGATGTTTATGAATCCTAAATACTTTGCAAATAGTCAGTGAATAATTATTCATGTTGAAAAGTAATATTGCAAGTCATTATGGGTTAGATCTTTTTGGTGATTTTCTCATTTTAAGACTAAATTATCTAATCATAGTGTAGAAACAGAAGACTTGAGTAAGCAGACAAATCAAAAAAAATTACCAGATTATTAAAGAACTAGTAGCAGGGGATTCATAAAAAGCCTTTGTAACAATCACTTTTTTTCTTAAGCGGCAAAAATTAGAAGAATTTTTGAGCAATTAACACATTCATAGAAAACCTGATCAATTCAGGAACAGAAGAAAATAAAAAAAGATTAGTCAGTTCAGTAGTTCATCAAGAATAAATTTGAACACTTCTAGTCTATAATGGACTTAAAGATTTACAATAAATCACCATTTTCAGAGTGCAATTCCCAATCTACATAGAAAAACAGTTTCAAATTCACTATTTTAGGATAAAACCTAGAATCTTGATAAAAATGTTTATGGCTCAGACATTAAGAGAACAGAAACACTATCACATAACAAACACATCAAATAAATTATTAACTCCTCTGAACAGATGTTGAAAGGAATTTATAGCTCAGAGTTGCTCAGGTAATCATTCTAAACAAATATGCTTGGAAAAACACCACTACTAATGTCAAAAGAGAAAGGAAAAGTTAAACTTATCAAACGCAATTTCTGCTGTTCCTTACTTCCCTTAACACACCGTTTCTTAGTATGCAGTTGCTGGGCTTACAAAACTGGGCTACCAGCGGAAAGAGAGCAATGATGGTTAAGAAAAAGGTTTATTTTCTGTCTTGACAGAAAAAAAAATTCTACAGTTACTTACTCTGGGGAGAGTTCACATGGTATCAAATCCTCATCTCGCTTTTTCCCTTTGTCTTGGGAAGGGTTCTTTTTTTGACATGGTAGAGGTCAAACATGAACATGAGTTCAGAATCAGAGAAAGAGACAGATGATGATTTTGTAGAATGTCTTTGTGTGGAGTCTTTTATCAGAGTCCAACCTCCCGAAGTTGCCAAGGATTGTGAGGATGATGACGAGTACTTCCACATGCTGGTGAACAAGAACAGGCAGAACACCAGGGATGTGACACCGATTACAGTCACAATACTCCTGGGGTCTTTTTTGTTCCATCCACCCTGACACTTCATCCTGCAACAACACTTGGACATGGGAGAGCGAATAAGAAACTCACGTTTCTTCCGCAAATGAATTTTTTGAAAGCATATACTGCACAGCAGGTTTGTAATCTGCAGTAATCAAAGGGCAAGTATGTTTGTGTAGCATTAAAAGGAAAACAGTGGCCATTTTTTTGTTCTGGAAAAATATGTAGCCCACATTGAAATGACAGCAGAATGTATTAAAGAGCAATATATCTGTGAAGTGAACAACCACAGGCAAATTGTTCCTGGCCTAGTAGCTGACACAGCTCGCAGTCTAAGGGAAAGTTTTATGGTTTACGCAGTGGGGACTCACCGAGCAAACAGCAGCACCATCTCTGCTGAGAACCAATTTCTTTTCAGACTCTCAGCAACTCTTAAAAGCCATGGCTTCATTATTTTGCATACAGCAGATAGATTATCTTGCATACAACGTCCTCTTTCTTGCAGGACATTATTTATTTAAACAGAAGAGAGTTTTCCATAGCCAGGATGCTGGGAATTGTCCAGGTTGCTGGGTTCTGCTGAAGCTGCGCAACCTCTTCAAGGACACTCATCTCCATGTGTGGCTGATAGAGAGATTGACAGTGTCTCCTCAGAAGCTGAGTTATCACCCACAGAGGAGCAACCACAGCCAGGTCTCCTTGACATATCCAAGGTTACCTTGGCATCTAGATGAAACTTAAAATCCCTAGCAGCCAAAAATAACTTGTGGCATTGGCAGTAGAGAAAAGTAACATCCTGAAAGTCTTCCCTGTCAGTGTATTGGAGAGGGCACTGTGAATATTAGCAAGACCCCTATCAATATTAGTACCTTTTCAGTCCAGTCTTGATGGACATTGTCAACAGCTTCTGCTAAACAGGCTGCATTTCATATGTACAGCTAATGCATTCATAATGGAGCTATCAAACCTTTTCTCGTTACTTTAATTTGCTTTCACATCACTTTAGCTAAAAATTGCCATTCTTCTCTGGAGTCTCCCTCCCTTTCTTTTACCAATTCCCTTCTGCTTCAGAATATTGGAACTTTTTATGTTTCTGGGTTGAAGCTAGTGAGACCTGCTGACCTGCAGGTCAGCACTGCATTTCTAGATATGGACAGAACATCTCAACCCCTGGCAAAGTCTTTATGACAGTGCTCCTCACACCCAGAGCTCTTGAGTTTATGCAGTCACTCACACTCCTGCCCAGGAATTAGCTTTCCTACTAGGAAATTTTTCACAGTTTCTGATGTAGGGGATGCACAGACTGCATTCCTTTACCTCCTTATCATGATTTAGCTGCATCAGCAGCCCAGTATCACTGGAGCTGACTTAAAAGACACAAAAGGGGCAACTATGCTTTGACTTCTTGTCTGCACACTTATCCCTATGCTCATTTTAGGAGTGTTGATAAGATTAGGTTGCTATGAATAGATTTTTCTCTACGTGTACTTATGCTTGGCTATTTCAGATTAACTGAAAAACCACAGGAATCTCATTCCTAGGTAAAAATTGGTCTTGGAAGATTCTCATGGTGCCCACAATCCAGTAGGTCTTCAGCAATACCTAAATGGATGAAGACTGCATAGGTTATTACAGAAACTGTGTAGCAGAGGGCCTGTGTGAAAGAGATAACAACACTTGCCACAGGAAAGAGGTAATTTAGAGGGGCAGGAGGATCACACAGATCTACACCCAGTTAGGTTAATCTCATAAAACGTTTATCCTTCCTCAAACAGGGGAACCCTTCTGGATCTCTGCTTTCATATTCTTCAGGAGAGGAAAGTATTTGTCCTGGAAGAACCACTTACAGAAGTAACAACACAGCTGGAGAAAACATCCTGTTTTTCTAAATGGAGTATGTTCATAAAAATATCTTTAAGCAAGTCATACTTAGTGGAGTGATACTGATATTAAAAAAACCCAAACCTTCCATACATTTAAAAAAAAAAAAAAAAAGGAGAAAAATGGTATGGAAGAAAAAAAAAATCACACGCGTGACAGAAAAAATTCCAGTATTATCTTGAAGTTGGAGACAATAATCATAATTTCCTTATTTTTCATTAATAGTTGTCTTCTTTTACTAAAACATGCTTACTAATAGCATGTCTTTAAAAATCATTATGAATACCTGTCTCCATCCGGCCACTTACTGGAAAAGTTTATGAATGAACATTCTCAGTTCCCTGACTGAGACAGCAAATTGACACTTTTAAGGAAACACACTTAAATCTAACAGGTGCTGGTGCATATTCAGCCTTGTGCTGATTTGGCACAGCCTAGCTTTTAGTAGCAGGGAAGGACCACAGAAGTGGCTTCTGTGAGAAGCTGCTGGAAGCTTCCACCTGTCCTGCAGAGCCAATCTCTGATGGCTCTGAAGATACACATGCTACTGGCCCAATTAGAGAGTTTGGTAATGCCTCTGTGATGACATATTTAATAAGGAAATCAAAACAGCACATGAAGCAGCTTTTTCCGAGGGGTGGCGAGGTGCTGCCGCCAGGGGCGATCCCGGTGCCATGCGGCTGCCACCGTTTTGGCACCGGCCCGTGGCAAGCTTTGTCCGCCTGGCTGCCCTTAGCCAACTGCTCCATGGGTGGAGGGGTGGGGGCAGCAGTGGCAGCTTCTCCTTTTTGGCACCCCACGTGAAGCGAGGCCTTGAATGGCGCCGGCGCTGTGGCGGCCAGCACCACCTGCACGATGTCGGCTGGGCCGCGTGGCCGACAGCGGAAACATGGCGAGCGATTCTCTGACGCAGAACCCAGGTGAGATCAACTTCTCAGCGCTGCAAGATCCTGCAGAAATCTTTGAGTGGGTGGAATTTTTTGGCAATGGTATGCATGAGCAGCAGTTTTTTTCCTCCTCGTCAGAGAAAGAGGATGAAGTGAGGACATGTGGAGAAAGACGACATGGCGGCACCAAGGTCAGTAGAAAGAAAGAGGGGGAGGAAGTGCTCCAAGCGTTGGAGTTGAAATTTCTCTGCAAGCTGTGGTGAGGACTACAATAAAACAAACTGTCTCCCTGTAATCCATGAAGTCCATGGGGAGATGCAGAGATCCACTTGCAGCCTATGGGAAAAGGTGCTCATGCCGGAGCGGGTGGATGCTAAAAAAGCTGTAATCCAGTGGAAGAGCCAAACTGGGGAGGAGAGCCCTTGCTTCCAGAGATAGAGAGAGAGAGAGAGACCTTGCTTCCAAACTAGAGCAGCTTATCCTTAAAAGACTATACCCCATGGACTAGTGACCCACACCATAAAGTTTTGGGAAGACTGTTTTGCCTGTGGGAGGGACTCATGTTACAGCAGGTTGGGCGGGACTGCTGCTCAGGAAATTAGAACCATGCTGGAGAAGTTGACAGAGAACTGTCTCCTGTGGGAAAGACCCTGTGGCATAGCAGAAGAGAGACTCCTCTCCTTAAGCGAACTGAAGAAAGATCTCGAGTGACAAACTGATCAAACACCCCCACACCCTGTCTCTCTGCACTGTTGGTGGGAAGGAGGGAGGGACTGGGGGGGAAAAAGGTGTTTTAAAGCCTTACTTTACTCCTCATTATCCTCCTCTGACTCTGTTAATAATAAACTTACTTCATACCTCTACATTTGATCCTGTTTTGCCCTCGGAATGTTTTCTCCCAATCCTTAACTCATGAGCCCTTTTTTTTCCCCCCTCCTCTGCACAGCTATAGCAGAGGAGAGTGAGTGAATGGTTTTCGTGGGTGCCTTGGCATGTTCAACCATGACAAGCCTAAAAACGGTGAGTCAAAATTATCCCCACAGAAGTAAAACAAAAATATTTCCAGAAGAAAGAAGTTCCATGGTCCCCATCACAACCAGCACTCTTTAATCCCTTTTAGAAGAGATCTGATTAGAACTAAATCCAGCGATATCCCCAGGTAGAAACTGAGACACACTGCTGGAGAAGCTTATTCACTAAATCAATAGAAAATCAGCAGTTTCTTGTCTTGTTATGGTTGACTGTGTATTCTGCTTATTCTAAAGTCAGTGATAAAGTACATATTAACTACAGTGGAGCAGACCTGACCAGACTATGGCACTGCCCTTTAGGAAATATCACCCATATGTAGTAAAACAACAAAGAATTTGGACAAAGAAGGTCTAGATTCATCTCATAGCTCTTTTCCTAAAGTTCCTGTGTGAGTGAAAAAACCCAGACGTCATTCCATCCCTCTGTAACAGAGTTGCCATATCAAAACCAGGGCAAAGAAACTTTCCATTCCTTCACTTCTCATCTTAGTCTAAAAGGGATAACGAAGATTTAGCTCCATCTCTTACCATCCTGAACATCGTATTTGTAGAAATATAGAATCATGAAATGGTTTGGGTTGGAAGGGACCTTAAAGGTCATCTAGTTCCAATCCCATGCCATGGGCAGGGACATTTTCCATTAGACCAGGTGACTCGGAGCTCCATCCAACCTGGCCTTGAACACTGAAAACCTGTTCCAGTGTCTCAACACCCTTACAGTAAAGAATTTCTTCTGTATACCTAGCCTATATGTCCCCTTTCAGTTTGAACCCGTTACTCCTTGTCCCATCACTACAGTTCCTGTGGAGTCCTTCTCTGGCTTATCTGTAGATCCCATTCAGATACTCAAAGGCTGCTCTGAGGTCTCCACACAACTTTCTCTTCTGCAGGCTGAACAGCCCCAACTTTCTCAGCCAGTCCATAGCAATGAAGTGCTCGTGTGCACTGAACCCCACAGGCACAAGCCTAAAACTGCTGAAACTGATACCAAGTAAAGGGTTGTTTGAGCTCCTGGGAACAGGGCAGCGGTTGGACATGTTGCTCTGGGAGTCACTTCATCCTATCCATTCGCTCAGACACCCCCAATTTAAACACCTATGAAGCAGAAGCAGAGAACTTTGAACAGGCTGCTGTAGTTTTCCAAGAAATCAGCTCCACTATCTCTGCTTTGTGCTGTGGCACTGATGTTTCCTTTGTTACAGGCAGGACATTGCTCATCTCTCTCTCCCCAAGTACAAATGTCTCACAAGTCAATTCTGTGGTTAATGCAAGCTGACAAAAGGAGGTTTATGTACTGTGCAACAATACCACTGCCACTCACTCGAACAGAAGATACTTCAAGGGCAGCCTGCTCCCATGTGACACAACTACTGCTTTGCCAAACAGAGCAGATGACTTGCAGTGGTAACGCTGTTTTTTGCTCAAAGTCCCTCAGCTAGACTGTTAACTTCTCTCTTGTGGCAGATGTGCAGATTAATCGCTATCTCAGCCTGCAGTGGTCCAGCTAATTTAAACACAGATGCACTATGGAGAGTACAGAGCCTGAAGGAAGAGGGAGGGGAAAGCTGGTGCGATTTGAAGGAAGCACAGCCTGCTAATATCTACTGAAACTGAACAAGAAATAGATAAAACTAAATTAGTGAGCTATTAAAAATAAATTAATGACATCTGCAAATGAAACTAAATCTAAAATAATCACTCTAATAGCAGGGTCTCTGGTGAGCATTAGTGCTTAATTTTTTCTTGTATTTGATGAAGGCATCTATTAATTAAAAAATATTTATACAAGGTAGAGGCTTGACAGGAATACTCTGTGTAGCTGTTCTTAAGGGAGCTGCTTCTGCTAATCAGCTATTTTAGAAGAAAATGCCTCTAGTCTATGCAATGAAGGCAAGATTGTACTTCAACTAATAATATTTAAGGCCTGTGCTTTCTAAATAGTCTCTGCAGCTAGAATTGGATGAAGTAGGCTGCTTTCTACAGATGATATAATACACTTTCCTTTCCATTGTTTAGTTAGCTTGTACTGAAAAGAAACCTTCATCTTATTCTCCTCCTTTTTTACCACCCTTTTATTGCTAACACTTTATTGAATTGTTGAACATCCAAGAACAAAGAGGATGATCTGATATGTATGAATGCATTGTACAAATGAGGAAGACAAAGCTAAACACACATTCAATAGCAGCTATGAGAATATTATCAGACATTGAGGCAGGGACAAACCAAGCCTGTGTGTCATTAATGAGGCTATTCAAAATAATTTTGATGAAGTTATGATTCTATTGTCATCCAGGACTGAGAAGGAATCACTTACCATTTGAAAAAAGAATTGTTAATCATTATGCAGCTCTCTGGGGCACTAACTCTTTCAGGGTTTTTTTCTTTGTCTCCCGTTCCCCCCTTTTTTCCATTCTTTTTTTCCCCTCTCATCTTTTCACTGCTATAAAAACAGAGAGGATTAGAAGTTGTCCCTGACAACGTTTCACTGTAAGGTTGTCAGTTTTGTCTTTCAGCATTTATTAGTTTGAACTCTGTATGAGGCACCTGTTGGCTGATGAGAATAAATCAACAGGAAGGTCACAAACGGGTTGGTATTGTACGCTTGCCTTTTTAAGCATGTTGGGAACTCACTGCTTTGATATACAAGAATAAATCCTGGAAAGAGGGCAAACCAGGCTGTTCAACATTATTTCATTATGTGAATTATGTGTGAATTGTGTAGGCTCCCTGAATGAAAGTTAGGATTAAAGTCCTGTTGCTAATGTTGTCATAATTAACTCAGGCTAGTGAGGGCAGGAGTCTCAGGTCATGACACCAGTTAAGCAACCCATAGTTCAACTCACCTACCACAGCTATTGTGATGCTGCACAGAGAGAAATGAGCACTGCGAAAGGGCACTCAGAGAAATAAACAGGGAAGGTGATGTATGGATGCAGCTTTCTGAAAGCTCTGATGAAAAGGCCTGGCTGTGCAGTCCATCATGCTTGCTAAGTCAAGGGTGGGTGGCATAAAAGCAAGTGATGAATGTGTTAAATTGCTAAAAAGTGGATCGGGGGACAGCCTGGGACTTAGACTTAATGATTTCTTTTGCTTATGCTACTGCTATGATGAAACACTGTGGCCAGCCAAGTGGGAACAACAGAGCCCCCTCTATCCCCCTCACTCTTTTCATCCAGGTGACAGAGCTGAAGTGAACTCTGGAGTAAAGAACATCTCTTTTAGAGAAGGGAAGTAAAATAAAATGCATTTTATTTTAGCACACAACTTGATGTACATCGTGGCTCATGAGAATGTCCAGTTCCCCGTGGCCTTTACAAACTACAGTGGGCTTTGCAAGGAGATCTCTTTCTCACCAACACTGCCCATTTCTTTAACCTTGCAGTATATCCATAAGACCACCTCCTGAGGAATGGAACACTAAATCAAGTCCTGCTTTGGCATGGGCAGGGAAAGGAATGCAACCCTCCCAAATCTAAAAGCCTTTCTCACCTGGCAGCCAGCTCCACAGGGACTCACTGCCCCATCCCAAGAAGGTGCATGAGAGGAGAATTCAGAACTGAGGACGCCAGAAAGAGGGAGCAAGGGCTGTTGTGCTCCAGTCCCTAAGTCTCGCTTATACATTTTGATTAAACACAGATAAGTATCTTGGACTTTTCTAATTTTCTGAAATGCCAAGAAAAAAATATTCCTCCTTCCTTTCTTCTGTATGACTCCCATAATCTTGACATTTTTAAAAATTGTATTTTTTTCTATTGTTAAAGATACATGCTATTGATACATTCACAACATTTTGCATCTGTGGCCAGTTATATCTCCTTTTCCTTTCATTAGTAAAAGATACATTTAGACACTTATCTCTGTATTTTTTAAAAATCAGATTGGGTGATTGATGAAATATTTCTTTTTCTTATACTATTTTTTTCACCCATCCCTGCAACTTGGAACTCTAGCCAATGCCAAAATCGAAGCACAGCCAGAACATCTTTTCATGTGCTAAGTGAAACCATTAAGAGTTGGAAGTTGAATTCATTCTTTTCAAAGCTCGTGACAAAGCTTCTACTGGTTTCAGTGAATATAATAGTTTTCCAGGTTATTTCAATATATGAACAGACAAATGTTACGGTGAAATCTACTGTAATTGTATTTAACTTTAAGGAACATTCAAATTACAGGCAGTTATAAAAGTCAGGGAAAAACTTGTCCATTTCTAACCCAGGAGGACAGTTTCAAATGTTGGTAAATCAGATTACTTTTTCCATAAACTTGCTGATTTTCCAATTCCAGTTTTACAGATGCTGTATGTACTGGCATGGTAGAAATACATGTTTTTCATCTTCAAAACATTATTCCAGTAATAATCAATTAAGAACTCCCAAACTTTTAACATTTGCCCATCATTAAGATTCAGCATAAATTGGCCTATTCCCCAGGCCCTTCATTCAACAATAAATTCTGATGATACCAGCACATTAGGCGGCAAAGGAAAATAGATAATAGGAAAAAAGTGAATCATCATTCTAAGTGTTAGTGAACTGGCACTGTCAATGGTTTTCTCAGTTCCATTGATGTTCGCCATGCAGCATGCAACTTGCAGTGCCAGCTCAGCAGCTGATGTAATTTGTCATTTTTCTGACAAAGCTAATGGATCTGTGTAAGTCTTCCCCCCAGGTGAGAATGAGACCCAAAATTTAGACATAACATTGCTTTGATAAACTTGTAGTGTAAAGAGGAGGGTGGCATGACAGGCCAAAGCTTCATCATGAAGGCAGAAACCAAGACAACTGTAGTCTGCCAGCACAGGTGAAAGAAGAGGGGCTGAGGAACAGAATAATAGTGATAAGTACCAGAATTTTATTTCGCTACCTAGAGAAGATCTGAGGGGTTTTGCTGGCCATTTTACAATTCTTTCACTTGACTTGTTTACTGATGGAAACGTTTGCCAAGGAACTTTGGAAAAATAGTGACATACGAACAATCTGTTGCGGCATATTGTAGTGGTGGTGTTTGTGCTGCTATAGTTACTAAGATTTTAGCATTTTTATAATTTGTCCTGAAAAAACTGGAATTTGGCATGAAGTTTTCCGGTACCTCCATGTTTAAGTCAGATGGTTTTCATATTTTTTGTTATATTTCTTATGTGAAGAAAAGCCTGAAGATATGCTGTGTCAAGGAAAAAGAAAAAGCGTGCTCAGACGAGGAAAGAAGCAGAAGGTGGGAAAAGAACCAAATGCATTGCAAGATTAGGAGGAACAGGTGCAATCTTCTTTTCAAGGTGAGAAGAGTATTTACAGGATACTCACAGGTCTTATGTAACTGCAAAATTAATCAGGTTGTGCCAAAAATACCTTGGGATTTTTTACTTTTGTTCAATTTCTGATCTGACACTAACACTATAAGGTTGGTTTTCACTGCATGATAAGCTTAGAGCAGAACCTCATGTTCAAGTACTTGAAGTTCCACATGGCTCTACTGTGGTGGGACACAGAACCACCCACCCAAAATGTGGCGATAGAACCAAACATCTGTTAGAAAAAAGTCTAGAGAGGAACTGAAGAACAGGGAAAGAGCAAAAAGGGAACAAAACCCAAACAAAATTGTTGATAACTAAGCAAAAAATAAGAGGAGAAAATATCATATAGAAGTTAGTCATGAGGGAAGCTGGGAAGTGATAAGTGTGGTCAAAATACTGGTGTACGTTATTCCATTTGGGAACCCTTCCCATCACATCCTAGGGCTCTGTAATACAGGTACTTCCCGTTACAGCTGAGTGCATATGAAATACTAATTTTCTGTCAGAAAAAGAATACTCTGCCTCCCCCTCCCCAAACCACAGCCCACACAGATCCTACACTCCTGCCAGGCATCATCCTAAACACACAGAAAATCTTACCTGACATGTGTTAGATTAATAAGGCATTTAGCCAGCGTTATGGAAGTCTTCACTGCTCAAACGTCATGTCTTATCACAGTTCTGCAACAATTTTCTTGACACTTTGAACTTTCCAGAGGTCTTTCTGAGGGAGAAGGAGGCTGAAAGAAGAATATTACAATGCTGTTAACGAACCTATTAGTAATTTTGCTTGTTCTGTACCTGTTGGGGAAGACAATATATAGATAATTCTGTTTGCTTTTAGCATTTTCCCTTTCATAGTAGTTTAGCAGGTGGATGCATAGAAAAGTTGACTATAGAAGTGTCAAAAATATCTGAGAACTTACGCAGTGTATGTTTAACCAGCAAAATTGATTAACTAAGGAAAATATAACAAGAGGTTTGGTGGGATTAAGTGGGATTAGACATGCACATGTATCACGAGTTATAACCTATCAACATTTGTATGGAAAGAATAATATCCTGTATTATGTTACCTGAAATACATATTCATATCCATATATAGATTATACAAGATATCAATGCATGTATTAGAAGCAATTATGAGCCAAAAGAACAATGGTTAACCCAGAGCTCACTGAAGGTTATTGGAAAGAAAATTCCCCTCTGGGAAGTTTATTCTAGAATATATCTTCTAATTTACTCTTTAGGAACTCACAGCAGCCACAGCTGTATAGTTGGATACCTACTTATGGCCCTCTGGTACTATCATGCAACATGACTCCTGTCTTCTGATGTTCTTCCCATCAGTCCCTGTCCTGCTGTCTCATACCATGAAACACAAATTACCCATGAAAATGATAATTCTCTTATTAGTTTTAAAGGTCAAATCAAATGATGTGGAAAATATGCGGTGGTGTGACATATAATTTGCATAATTGCCACAAAAACACTGCACTAAAGCTGCGTGAAAAAATAATAAATAAAATAAATCAAGCTCCACTCTGAGGAAAAGAGAATCAGCCAGATTTGTGGTGAAAGTAAATGGGGTCAGCGCCATCAACATATGAACAACAGCAACTCAACAATCCCCACCACATTCAGGTCTGAATTTACTCACCTCTTCTTCTCCCTTTCTCCCAAATATATACGCACACACTGAAAAAGGGAGAATTAGATCTTTCCCACCAGTCCTGGATTTCAAACTGATTTGTTTCTAGGTGTGGAATGTCATTTCCAAAGTCTTTATACAGCACACTACACTTGAGTGAGGGGGGGACACAAAGATGACATTACCAGTCCCACCTGATGTCCCAGAGGGGCTGCACACGGGAGCTGATGAGGTGTGAGCACAGTCAGTGCTGGGGCCCTTTGCAGAATTTGCTTTTCCCTTGCCCAGGCTCTCAAATCAAGCAGGTAAAGGACTTTCTCTGGCTTTTGGATGGAGGTGCTGTCAGCACTGCCCTTCTCTTCCAAGGCTTGCCGTAGTTTGTGGATCCTGCTTCTCATCAGGACACAATCCGTGTGGGAATAAGCAGCAGCTTCAAATGCATGCGGTGCAACAACTCAGATCTCAATGGATCTCACAAAAGCCAAAGCAGCAGCCAATGCGCTTGTATAGGGAGGATGGAACTCAGCTTGTAGCTTAATTAATCATTTCCTAAAAGTGCTCACTCACAGGAAACAGACCCTGGATAAGTGTAGCTTGAACCCATTAAAGAAAAACCAAACCCCAAACACCACACTTAAAACAAAATCTGAGCTGTTTAAAAGCAGGCTTCAGATTTCTTCTAATGCCCTGATGCTGCTTGACTACTTGAACTGATTAACAGGGTGGCTGGGCTTGGCTCATGATTTTAGAGGTATTTTACACAGGAATTAGACAACTCAAAAAACTGGCAATAAGCTTGATATCTGCCCATTTTTCTGAAAGCTTAGGGGGCATCCCTCTCCCCTGCTTCCCTAGCACACCAGTTATTACAGCAGTTTTCTGCTTGGTGCGTCTGGCAGCTGACACGATGGTATTTATTTCTGAGATGAAGACAGCAAGTTATCGCTCTTTGTGTCAATGGAGCATTAACCCCAACTATATACTTGGTTACTCTGACTCAGTTTATTAGTATATGCTCCTGTGTTCTTATATCTGAATGTATGTGTACTCTGTTAACTATAGATACATCTATTCCCCTTCTTTTTAAAAACTATTACAGTCTTACTCTCCTTTGATTAATTAAGGTTGATCTTACCTTACAATAATTAAGCTGACAATACGTGTCTACACATTAGAAAAATGGGGTATGATGTTGAAGAAAAGGTGGCTTTATTACATTATGTCTACATTTTGGATTTATAACTCAGTTCATTTTCTATCACATATATTTATCATCTATGTTCTTAATAGAACTTTTTAATCAGCAGAAGTAAGAGAGATCACTTATTCATTTGACATATTACAAATTAATAAAAATGCAATGAATGAGCACCAGAAACCTTGCCGCTTCTGAAGTGCAAACCTCTGTTATGAAATAGAAGAGCTAAAATTCTTTTAGCTATCAACGAGCATTCATCTAATTCACTGCATATATTAAAGGAATCCCCACAAGGTATCTATTCAAGGTCAAGTTATTTTACATTTCCATAATATTAAAAAGAGTAAAAAAAGTAATACAATGACACACTGAAAGAGAGCATCAGGTAATTAGATCTGGAACATTGCAGAAAGCTTTAAAGTAATTTTAGAAGTGAGCAATACTGCTCACTTTTTATTTTTTTACAGATCAGATTAACAGCAGCCTCAAAATATGGCTGAGCTGAATTATACAAGTGTCATCATAAAAATCATTTGGCAAATGGCTATCAGAGACAGCACAGGTGGAAAAAATTCAGGCACTACTGATCAATCACTACAAAATCCTTGCAGTTCTGAAACATTACCAGAAATTCATAGATACAATAGTTGAGTGAATTTTCTTTTTTTCTACGCCTTCGTAACATTACATATATGTTGATATGTATTATAACTATTAAAGCTTTGCAAATAAATGGCCAAGTGCTGCATAGTCAAACACCTAATTTTTACTACTTCAGCCCAGGCTCTTGTTTTTCCTGCCTGTGTGCCCTACCTTGTCTCTGACAGCAGATCAGAAGGGTGAGAGCCACCACCTTTTTTACTACAATTCCCAGCACAGCCAGGCCTGCAGATGTTACAATAACAACAAACCACAGTCTGAAGGGACACCTCAAGCAACGGAAATATTCTTTGGCACAATGAAGTTGGTTCTCAAGTGACATCTGGGCAAACTTTCTGGCACTGAACATGAACACACCCTGACACCTTTTCGTAGGGCCCATGCTGGGAGCGAGGAACTCGGCACTTCTCCCTGCTCATGCGTTTCCCTGCTCATGCGTTTCCCTGCTTTCCTTGGCTGACACTACTCAGGGTGTTTGTGTTGTGCTGAAACTATCCAATCAGACCAGCTATTGTTTAGCAAGTACTAGATTTAAGTATGTCCATTTTCTTGAATTTGAGAAGAATAATATTTATCATTATTAGCTTTCTATTAACAGTTGGCTTCTCAGACACTTACGGACTTCTACCCACAGATAGCAGGTTTCAATATGTGTTAATGCTGAAATGGCATAAAGCAACTTTAGTATGAGTCTTGATCACTGTCTGCTTCATTAATTGTGGTAATTACTGCATCTGATGCAGTTCCAGCCCAGCCAAGGAATGGGAGGTCCAGGCAACAGGTTTTCCCATGGCAGGTCCTGGGGGACAGAGCTGCATCCAAGAATTGCCAAGACTGATCCTGTCACCTTATAGTCAGTCTTGATAAGTTTCACACTATTACGAAACTGTTCCTGGGTTCCATAACCTGATTTCTGCCACTATTGTGGGATGACAAAGATCAGCATATGGCACGTTTTAAGGCAAAACATTGGCCTTTGCTTTCTACCTTGATTATGAATGAAGAGACACCTATAATTTTTTACTCACATTGACTGCTTTTGTTGGCTGGTATATGCTGTTCATTATCCTAGACTGTAGGGTTTCAGGGGCAGACATTGTCTGCGTGTGCTCTGCCAAACAACACATCTCTAATCCTTGCTGGGGATTATGAAATACTACTGCAAAAATAAAAAAACCATGCGCTTCTGGACCACAGCAGAAGAGACCGAAAATTGCAAGGTCCAATTGAGATTTGTGAATGTAACATGATACAGGTGCAGAGCATCACAGCAGTAAATTGCTGAGGGGTCCAGCTGGGAGTTCTCATTCACAGCCCTGCAGTGCAGGTAGCTGCACCAGCCCACTTGAATGCCACACAAATTTCATGCTTATTGCCACTTTCTTCCTCGTGTTTTTGAGACAAATAGTGTGGGAAGGTACAAAATGGATAGAGAAGACACTTAAACCAAGTAAAAGTTGTAGCTTAAGACAGTTGGAAATAGCTACATTTCCACCAAATCTCAAGATCAGGCAAGATTTATTTTTCATTTGTAGCTTGGTTCAGTATGGGAGCACATGAACACTGTAATCTGTCTATCATCTAATAGCTCCAGACAGGATTTAGATGAGAGAAGGCGACATTTCTGAGAAATGTCAGATGAGAAAACAAACTGAAGAAGATGGCAGACCTATGCTACAAAATGGAAAGACTACATACACACCGACTTATACATCATTGCTGATTGCTGTCCTCCGATCAGAACAAGATTTTACCTGAAAGGCTAATATCAAGCAAAGAGAAAGAAAAAAGTAAAAAAGTTGTAGACTTCTTTTACAATAATTTGCTCAAATGCTAAGAATCAGTTTTCCACACTGAACTAACCACCATTGGCTGATCACAACATCAGTGTTTTCTCAGTAAGAGAAGAAAACATGGTAGTGATATGAACCTGCCGATTTCATACTAAGTAAAATTATTAGGAGTGTAATGTGGATGCATAAACTGTATTTCTTAAGGCAGTAATTCAAAATTGTTTTCTCCATTGCTGTACATCTTGCTTTATGCATTAAAGAAGCTACCAAGAGGGGAACCTTGTTATCTCCCTCCAAGGCCGATGGGCCGGGGGAACTGCAGTTCTCCTTGCCCTTCTGGAAATTCAGTTGTCCACATTGAACTAAATCTCTTCCCACTGAACTCCCCTTTCCTGCATGATTGCAGGCAACCAGTTAGTCTCCAACATGATGAGCTCTTGGGTCCATCTGCCATAAGCTGTCACGGTGGGAATGATTGGGACACCTGGAATAATGGTCTGGTTTATCCATAGGGTAACTCTTCCCAGTCTGAGACAGTGGGAGTAAGGAGGTCACACTGGGATTTGAGGTAGTGACAGGTGGGGATTGCCTTTAGTTCTAGACTTGATTTGGATGAGTGAAAAAGACTTTCTATGAGACAGATGAGAGAACACACTGGAAATGTAGAAGAGAAACTCAGCTGCTGTTAGCTGACCATTGAAATGTCCCTAAATTAACATTTTACTGTGAACATACTGAATTTAGGTTCCAGGAAGAGCCTGGGTCTGTATAGCGATGGACTCTCCTGAAAAGCAGCAACCAAATGCTCCTAAATGCAAATTCCCTCCTCAGCCACCCCCCCTGCTGACAGTCAGTATCATCATTTGGAGGCTGTGGGTGTAATAGTGGTGTTACTTGAAATGGTTTCAATGGAGCAACAGCAGTGATTTGTCTACCTAAGGCTGGTCTTGACAGTAGCTGCTGAGACACCAGAGTCAGGCCAAGAAAAACATAATTACGGATTATTCTGACAGCCAGTCTGTCAGCAAATTATTGCCTAACCTACAACTACTCATGGCCCATTCCCAAAAATGAGTAAGGCTCGAAACAGATCATAACCAAATGTATTCCAGTGCAAGAAGAGCCAATTTACTGACCCCTCACCCGCTGCAGAAGACACATGATGCAACATTACTTATGCTTGATCAGACTGACAGCAGGGAGGAGGAGCTTCAGATCTGGCATAAACAGCAGCTCATCTCATAGGTTTCAGCTGCTTGTCTAGAAGATGTCAAGTTAATGAGTCCTGAAGTGAGCTCTGTAAGGTGTTTATCTTCTGATGCCAATGTTGTATTTCTTTGTGTGACTAAACCTTGTGGTCGTTTGGAAATATTAATATTTTTTCATTTATTCAAAAGGGAACCAAAGAAGAAGATCACAAACTAAGCCAGTGAATGGAATGGAGCCCTGTGAAGTACGTTCACAGCCATATTTCAAGAGCTGTTGTCTAGATTTCTGTAAGAGGTTTGGAAGCGTTTCCCTCTGTGTGAACCAAGGTACAAGTGAATAGAGAATGCAGATCTAATGACATCATGCTGATTTGGTCTCATTTCATCACGTACTCACTAGGGTTAACATGGAAGACTGTTCTGAGCCTTCTGTCACTATGTTTTATAAGCAAGCTGCAGCAGGATTTCTGTCAGCAGAAGTTAAGTTTACCAATTGAGGGCAGTATATCATCTGCACAAGAACTCGCTTAGAAATGGAGCATGTGTTTGTTCGGTAACATTTTTTTAGCCAACTAACTTTTCTTCCTCATCAGAATTTTTTTCCAGCAGATTTTTCCAGCCTGTTACAGAATGGATGTTATGACACACAAAGAAATCCAGTCTGTTCTTGTCTGTACGGAACAGAATATTGTTCTCTGGCTTAGCCTTTCAGTGATCACCAAACAGTGCAGCAAATTATTGCTGCAGGAGGTCTGAAGCACTTTATGCAATTTTTTTTTTGTGAAGACCTACTGTTATTTCTCAGCAGTCACAATATAAAAATATATACTGAATACCTTATTGCTTTTTAGCATTCATAGAGTTTGTGACAAACACGTTGGGAGTTGTCAAATGCAGTAGCCAGATAGAGGCAAGGCTGCTGCACTCCATGTTCCCAGGTTCCATGAGTAGTGAGGCTGAGTGTCTACCCCTAACAGGTGCCCAAAACCACAGATACATGGCAAAAAGATGTGTAGACACATGGCCATCTCTAGGGCTCACTGCAGACAGAAACACTCAGCACTCACGCAAACAGCAACAGCCTCCTCTTGTTTCCCTCCCTGTTTGAACAGGATAAAAAATCTGTTGATGGAAAATACACACACACATGTATTAACACATATATCTACACACACTAAGTAACCGGTCTCAGACAGTCCATCCACCAGCCTGCCCTCAATCCTTGCTCTCTCCAGCTGCAGCACCTCAGGCCCAGCAGCCCCACTGCAGTTGCTGGCCCACAAATGCTCTTCCATCCACATTAGATATCCCTCCAGTGACTGGCCTCAGGCATTCAGCCTATCCAATATCTTGCCCTGGATCCTTTCACCTCCCTTTGCTTCACAAAGAGATACTCACATGCAAATGGATCCCACTCAGTTGATCCCTGCTCCCAGCTTATGGATCTTATGGTCTCCCTAGTCAAGGGCTTCTGGGACCCTACCACAGCCAACTCGCAGACCCCCTGGTCTCACTGGTATGTGGCCCAGACTCACAGTTGCCTTGGTACCCAGCTCACAGACCTCTTATACTACTCACTGGTACTCCAGTTTTACGCTCACTACAGTCGTACACAGATGCACACACAGCTGCTCCTTTTGCTGGCACCAAAGGCACATGAGCCCTTGTTCTGTGGTCCAGCTGCACTTGGGGCCATGAGATCGGCTTGCACACACACATGCACTCAGAACAGAGGTGCTCACCCAGTAAGACCTGTAGAAATTGAGATAACTGAGAATACAGGACAAACTGCAGTGATCAATAGACCAGCAACTTTTGTGCCCTTTCTATTTCTCCAGGCTTGTTCCTTCCCAAAGCACCTTGATCCCCCTGCTTTCCTTTGTCTCCTCCCTTAAGTCAATGATCTCAACAGCAGATTCAAGACCAACTACCCAGAGCTCCATTTTTTCCTGTAGAATGAGGCATTCCTCAGAGGCAGAATGAATTAAGAAGTTATATTGTACTGCAGAAACACAAACAGACGTAGAGCTCAGCAATACATTTGCTATGCAACCAATTTAATCTACAAGCTAATACAAAATGTTTCTGTTCTGCATTTTGATTTCGCTGTTCATGTTAGTGTTTTCTGGCTGTAAGCTTTATACAGAACTACAAAGGTATGTGAAATCAGTATATTTCTATACTTCTTGTATGATAAGTTAAAAAAAGAAACAATCATTTTGCCACACTCTAACTTATGTATAAGGTACAGGACACATATATTTCTGCATATGTGAAAACAAAAGCATGCACAAACACAATTGAAACCCAAAAATCTTTGGATCATTTGAAGCTGTCAGTCTATGAGGTGCTAAAGCTGAGGTATTACCAGTGTGCCAGTTTTGGGGCTGATTGTACAGAAAAGGTTAATTTCAAACCCGGAACCTGTAGTTTCCATGCGGATCTGTTCCATCCTAACCACTTTCTGATGATTTGCTGTAAATGAACAACCTGGCATAAAAATGGCTCACTCAAGATGTAAGGCAACAGCTCAACAGCTGAAACACGTCAAAGCAACAACTTTACTGCTTAAATGGCCAGAGATCTTGCTATCGATATGGTAACAAAATCGACAGGGCGGTTTGATATGGAGCCTCAATCCCTGACTAAAGGGAACAGAAACTCTCTGATGACCCCTAAAGGGGATCTTGCTGTCTGCAGCACCGAAGTGAAGCAAATCTTCAGCAGCTGAAAAGCTCAGAAGGACGGAAAAAAACCCCAACAAAACAAAAACCACCACAACAACCTAGAAATCCATGTACTTCCTAGCCCTGGGGCAGAAAGAGACTGTCTTATTTAAAAGGGCTAAGTGTCCTGCACAGACCAGACAGTCCCACACTGTGGGCCATCACAGGACAGGAATTAACGGAGCAGAGGTGTACTTTCTTATTTCTATGAGTTTTTAAAAGATACATGCCAGCCTGCACACACCTTTGTTTCTGGGGATTTCTGAGTCAGTCCTCTAACTTCGGCACTTGGGATCTGGGTACTGTTTTGAAACTAATCTCCCAATTGTCCTTATGTGTTTTAATTCACCGCCCCCCAGTACAGGATTTTCTCAAAGTGCACAAATTGGATCCCTTTGGGATGTACTGGACTGGAAGACGATGCCTGAGAAAACGTCCAGTACACTCCAGGTAACAGCAGCAGCTAGTTCAGAGTCATGCTACCACCAGAAAAAACAATATTCAACTCCAGCGCAAAACATCCTTTGAGAGAGAGCAACCTCAGCACCAGCTCTTTCACGCTGCACGTCCCAGCCCAGCTTGGATCCCTCACTGCTTATTGTGAATTTAGTACATAGAACACTAAAGCAAACATCCAGGAAGTAGATAATATCTACTGTGTTTTAGACAGGGCTGCCTAAACTAGAAGGGACATTTAGGACAGAGAAGGAATCCACAGCATTTTTGAAAAAGAGCAGTGTGTAAAATTAAGATTACATAGGATCAGGCAGAAGCAGAAAACCTTCTGCTCCCGAAAGCTAACACAAAGAGTCAAAGCTACCCTGCAACAAAAATTAAACACCTCTCAGAGTTTCTCGACGGAGCCATATGAAAAGTGACCCATCATTAGCTGCTCTTTGCCAGAATCAGAGAGAGATGTCAGGAGACAGAGGCTGTGTCCTGGTGAAGGTTGGGGTGGTGACCCAAGTGAGCCCATCCCCTGAGAGCCAGTCTATGACACACCTTTGAGGAGAGCACAGAGCTTGCAGGAAAGAGCAGCAGCTCCAAAGCAGAGAAAAGCACCTGCAAGAAGTGACAATGAAAGGAACAGGTAAGAGTTCAGACCCTCTGTTTATGCCTTGGGTTTTAACTTCTATATTTTTCAAATCCTGTACTGCCTAGTGTGAAACTCTGAGGTTTCTTGTAGTCTGTTAACTTCTGCTCTATCACGCTGGGTAGAGACATAACAAAGCCTCTCCAGGCTGGCTCTTCCAGGATACCCAGACCATCCTAGGCCCAAAAAGTATAAACCAAAAGCCTCTGCGAGGGGGGCAAGCTTGGGGAAATTACATCATTAACTGACTGTTTAATTGGAGAATTAACCCTGATATGCAAATGAACCAAACCTATAAAAGTGTGAAGAACTTGTGACCTGTTGACCATCTTGGGGTCCATCTTGGCAGTAGCCTCTGGACTCCCCAGGGTGTACCTTTGAAGGCCTTTCAAATAAATACCTACCTGTATTCCCTTCTTTCTGTCTAGTCTCTGTTTTTTTAGGTGGCCACTTTAGGCATCACTGTGGCATGTAATAGTATTGACACAGGAAGGAGACACAAGTAAAGACTGGAAACCAAAATACATTTTTAAAGGTCTGACCAGGTACTGTTGACAACGAAGTAGATCAGTGGAGATTTACCCTGCTTAAAAGTGCAGACGTGGACTCTAAACTTGGCATTAAAACTGCATTAGCATTGTTCTGATATTTTTGCCTAGCCAATGTCTGAGAGCACAGGTGAGAAAGGGGCAGCAGGTACCCTAAATACCAAAGGGGAAACTGGAAAGGTGGTAGAAAGGCAGGGTTAGAAAAGGCAGTGTACTGCAGACCAGGCTGCAAACACCTTTTTCTCATTATAGGAAAGGAACTTTCTCTGGGTCCAGTTAACAGCCAGCTGTTCCCCAGTGTGAGACAAAGATTTACCATCTAGCACACAGAGTAGGCTCAGTATTATCAGCCAGGCTGAGACGCAGTTCTGGCTGTAATTTGGGCATCTGTTGAAATGGTCTTTTGCATCGTAACACACAATTCAAATGCTCTACCCTTGGACAAATTGTGATTGTGATGGACTTGGCACTCAGTATTGGACAGCAAGAGCCGTGGATAAGCATGGAAATGACTGGCCTGTTTTTCTCAACTACAGAGCACCCAATATTCCAGGAGCTCAGGGGATTAAGTGTTAAAGTTTTGGTTCAGTCTGTCGTAAAGAAAACAGATGCATATTTGTATTCAGCTGAACATCCCAAAAGTTTGAGATGGCTTAGTACGATTATAATTTGCACCCATATCATCTTTGAAGACAAGAGATGAATCATCTGCAAAATTAGCTGCAGATGGAGGCTCAGGTCTTGGGAGGCTTGAAAGATTCCAGGCTGTTTGGAAAGGTTTCAATTCGTATCCACAGCCAGTTCAAAATGAAAGATGAACCAAACCAGCTAATACACATTGCAATAGACTGAGGAACTCTTTTGTCCCCTGGAGGAAACTTCTGGCTTAATGAAAGGCTGCTAAAAAGAAAAATAATATTTCTTTTCATATATTTTACCCACATTGTAAAAATCTCTATTGTTTTCCTGTACTGCTGTTGTGTGCCTGCCATAATTGCACAGCCTAATGCAAAAAGAAATATTATACAATCTGAACACAAACATAATGGGTATTGAAAAATATCCCTGGCAACAGGCAGAAGTTAAACAAACAAACACAAAAATTATCTTGCTGAGACACAGCATTTCTATTAAAGAAGGCAAAGAGATGAAAGCAAGACATTTCTACATATACTTGTTTGTATTCAACTCCAGCTAGTTGTACACTTTCATTACAAAAACTTTTGTGATTTTGGAGCATGGACCTCTACCTCTGCTGCGTCCTGGAAAACAAACCTTTTCTACTCAAACCTGCCGCAAAGGTTTGGAGAAGAAGAAATGGAGTGAACCAATGGAGTGAACGCCACCGGGTGTTGAGGTTTCTGCTGACCAACACAATCACTCAAACATGATCTTGCAAGAAATATTTTAATATTTTTTAGGTTAATGGTTCAGGTTGAAGAAGGAAATTAATTCTACATGGTACAGTACTTAGAAGAGTGACCAAGGGTTTGAGATGTAGAGCCATCAAAAGCAAGAGAGAGTACCGCCAGTGTTTGTAGATTCGGTAGTGTCGTTTTGTTTTAAAATCTGTTCATATCAAACAATATTAAGAAAGCTTTATGTCTTTTGTCTTCCCTTTTAGTTACTTAGACAGAACAACAAATTAACTGGTTTTGACAACAGTTTGGAGGACAAGCTGATGAGGAACGAGATGTAAATCATGCAGGGATTTAATTAAAAAAACAGATGTTGAAAAACAGAGAAAAGCGATTACTGATTGGAATTTCCAAACTATTAAAGAATGACAAAGATAAAAATGTAATTAGCACATAAACCTACATCTTCCAACAATTTAGACAGGAATAATAGCATTAAATCTGGAATTTTCCAAGTGCTAGTAAGATACCTGCACCCGTTGTTGTAACTCCAACCTCTGGCAAACAAGATTAGTACCTTTTACTCTCACCACATCTGTGAGGGTGGCTGTCAGCTTCCTATTGTTCCTGCTAAATACTTTGTGTATTTCTTCCATATAATAACATAATATAAAAATATATACATATATATACACATACATACACACACATCTATATATGAAATATATATATACGTACATATATGAAATGTATATGTTTTTTATTTCCACCTCCCAGGCCACAGCAGACATGTACTTTGTTGGCTTTACAAGCATGACATCCCTCAACGATAACTTGAAATGAAAGAGATTAAATTGTATGTGAGCATAGTATCAGTTCTACACATGTCAGGGCTCTAGGCACTTAACTGTATGAATCTTTTGGAATATTCAAATATGCCCTTTTCAAAAAATACTGGAGAATAATGCTAATTAAAAGCATTTGTCTTTGGGCAGTATAACATTCTACCCATTCTTAATCGGCACACACATTTCTCACAACAGTCCACTTGACATAGCACAAGTTTTGTGAGTGAAAGATTCTCCTTATCTCAATTTTTCAGCATTTCTTGTGTTGTTTTGGGATCCTTTAGCTGATATAGTGAAATTTATTTCTGGAATGAGAGATGGCAGATAGTATGGAAACTAATTAATCAAGCCCCATGGATATCTATCAACATATGCATATCTTAACTACTTCTCTCCATAAAAAGGAGTTTTCCAACCATGCCTGGGCTACTGTGTCCAACATAGGTCGTGTGGAAACAAGCTCCCTTGCTGGATCAGCTAATGAGAACTGAAAATCCACACTAAGATGTCTTCTGCTAAACTTGAAAGTTCCTTCATAGCAGTCCCATTTTTTAAAATTCCTAAAACATGCAAAAGGTTCTGTAATACTGTCACTGCCCACAAGAAAGCTGTAATAGAGTGAATGCGTATCCAAGAGAACTATTCAAGCAAGAGTAGATAAAGCTAATAAACAGCAAACACAAGGAGAGTTGTGCTGGAATGCTAATGCCAGTTTGGGGGAATCACCTTTCTAACAGTACCAGCACAAGTATCTCTGTTCATGCATTTCTCATGAGTTGAATGGGAATCGGAGTAATCCTGAATCCTGCTGTGACACCGCAGGGCAGATGTTCTTATGCCTCTTTGAGAACCTCCACACCAGTGAGTGTTCTTCCCCTTTCTCAAAGGCACAGTTCTCATTCCTGTCAGAAGCACCATTGATTTTCTCCCACATAAGATGCCTACTACCCGAGAGAACTATTAATATAAATAAATACTTAATAAAACTCAACAATATGCACCTGAGGACTCTGGTCCATGCAGCAGTCCTTCTAGAGGGAAAATTTTATGGTCCAAGTTAGGAAAGAAATCATGAAGTGTCTTGAAGTCTTGTTGATGGTTTTACAAATAAATGGCTCCAGTATAAAATGTCTAATTCTGATCGACACACTTATAGATAACAGCTGCCGCGAAACCACCTCAGAATAGACAGTCCCTTAAAAGTAAAAAGGGCCCAAGCCACATTTTGTGCTTAGTCAGGCTTCCGTTTGGCACTGAATTTCTGTGAGTCTGTGCACTCCTAATACATCAAAACGAAAGTCTTATCCTTCCTGCCGCATGAAAATCAATACGTAAGTGTATTATACTGTCTATCAGACAATAATTGGTGCTGCCTTCTGGAAGCACAGTGCTGACTATTATGGAAAGCAACAGAGCTCCAGCTCAGCAAGTCACCTGCAATGGGTTTTGCTTAATAGTGCTTGATTAGCATCTACTCCAAATCCACATCCAAGGTGATCGCAGATTGAGATCCAAAGATTAGGAATGCTGGTCAGGTGACTGGAACAGCAAAGACTTATTAGCTGTAGCCTCCATTCATTTTGGGCTGTTTCACACTTTTTCTGGCAGGGGTTAGTTCAGATTATTCCCTTTCCAGAAGAGAGGATTTTCAGTGGGGTTATTAGAGATAACATCTGCACAGCACCTTCCTCAGGGTAAAAAGCAGCACTCAAGACTGATCTTGTGCAATAGCATAAGAAACATAGTGTCATTCCAGCCTCACAGAATGGATGGAGGTGACAGAGCCTACCTTAACCTGGGGAAGCTGAACATAATACTACGAGTGAACAGGAGTGGATGGTGTGCAAAGCACACTCGAAAGGGGAAGTCAGCATGGGAAGATGCCATAGAATTGGTGATTCTATTCAGACTCTCATAATGTAGTTGCTATCATGATTACCAAGGGTTTATCTAACTCTTGCCATTTACACCTCATTCATGTCACCCAAAAGCTGTTTCAGGGCTGTGTTGGCACAGGACAACAAGGAACATTTCCAGTGTTGCTACACAAACAAAGGTATGAGGTTTGTTGAGCGTATATGACAACTTCCCTTTAACATGGAGACCATCAGATGCCTCTAGGAAATATTCAAGTATGTGTCAAGATTTGGAACAGTTGGGATCAGGTGTCCTTTAAGACTGCTTCTTCTAAGTCCAAGCATTCATGAAGAAGCGGCCAAAAGAGTATTCCAGCCAGAAACCCATTGCTCTCGTGGCCAGCTGTGACACGGGCTTATCACATCTCTTGAAAGCAGTCAGAACCAGACAAATGGATCCTTGAGGACAGAAGCAGGTCCACTGGCAGAAGGAATGAAGGTTGATGAATTCATGAAAGATGGAGGGAGGGAAGACTCTTCATGAAAACAGTTTGTTCAGGAAATTTTACTGGAAGCACATTGGTATTTGTGTCACTGGAGAGCTCAATCCATACTGGTATCTCTCTGTCTAGATTTTAACTTTATGCATGGATTATTTGAACAGTGAGTGATCACTGTGTCCTATGAGAAGAACTAGGAATAAACTGAAGGAAAAGAGTCACTTCCAGGGTGATAGCAGTTCAATGAACAGGAGTCATTTGTAGTACCATGGCATCCCTCTTGCTCAAGCAATGACACACCATTAATCTAATTTATTTAGACTCTACAGAGGTAGATACCTTGTGATAGCTCTGACCCAAGAGCCTTGCTATTGATCCCAAAGATGCAGGGGGAATGGACAAAGACAGGGCTGAGTGGAGGGCCAAAATGAATGTGTTTCCCCTCTTCCTGGCCATCCATGGCTTGCTCTGCTCCCCACAAAACAAGGTGTTTTCTCCTTCCCTCTGCAGAAGCAGATGATGTGGTGGAGCAAGTGTCAGGAATAACAAGCAATACTGCAGGATGAGTAGTAAACCCCTCCAGAATATATAATCCTATATGAAAAACTCTTTCAGAAATACTGTAAAAATATCTGTATTGGCAGGGGGGGTCACGGATCATAAGCTTCCTATCAGTCAAAAACAGTCAGCATGGACAAGCTTTAATTTGCTCTGAGACTTGGGAAAAGAAAATTACCTTTCATTCAGGGCACTAACACATCACCTATGCACAGAATATGTTTTTGCTTATGAAGTATTAATGTTAATGTGATATCACCCCTGAGTTAATAGGATGATAGGTCTATATCTATACACGTGGTCTTAAGAACCAGTTTGAGGGAGCTCGTTTTAGTTCATCCATTGAATAATAAAGTAAACCCTAAATGAGGAGGAAAAAAAACTACCAAGAGCTTGAATTTAGGGTTAATTCTTTCAAGATCCATAAATCTTCAGTGTCTGTCAAGGTGTATGCAAGACATACCTGTATCTGAACAGCAAAGATCAAGGTAGATGATCAATAGGTGTTATCAAAATGTGTTTCATTTTTTTTTCCCCTTTCTCAAATGATAGCTAATAGACCTGTAAAGAATTGAGAATATGTCTGCAAAAAGCAAATAAACTCCAGAGATACAATCTGTTCAAACAGAGACTGGTTAAACGTGATACTGTTTGGTAGCAAGCACTGGAACATTTCCAGTTCTCTGCAACTTGTGGAAAAAAATAAGAATAATCAAGGAGTTGATACTAGTATTCTCTATGCACAAATACACAAGGACAACAATAAAGAGCCTGATCCAGAGCTCACTGCAGACACAGGGTTGTAGTGATTTAGGCTGAGAAAGCAGTGAGCTTCTATTACAATTTTTTTCTATGCTTAATCCCAGCTGCATTAGAAGTACTGTAATCTTCTGCCAGAAAGGCATAAAACTTTTGTGCCTTTATTGATAATTCCATCCAAGGTAGATGGAATGGGAGAAATGCAATTTATCACTCAGAAAGTGACAACTTTGCACATGCAGGTCCATGAAAGTAACACAACAGTTCCCTGTCTGCACTGCCAACCTTTGGAGTCCAACACACACCTCTGGAGAGCACCATGGCAGTGCCAGGCTGTAAGCAGCTCAGTATGCTCCACTTGAGCAAAGCTTTCCAAGAGTGCAGTTCGGTACCTAAACAGGTGCCAAGTTCTTGGGCTCTGATGCATGAAAAAGACCCAGTGTCTGTTAAAGTTAAGACCTTGTTAGAGTGCCATGAAGAGCTTGATGGAAGCCAAGAGACTGGGCTGTGACAGGAATGAACAGAGATAAAATTACATTTTGCCAAAAGGATAAGCATTAGCAGATTAATGGCCATGGGATAGTCTAAGTATGGTTCTTATCTATAAGGTTCAACGATATTTTCTGGTGAAAAATACTCCAAGAACCAGTATTAATGGTGAGGAAGATGAGTTAATTAAATAATAGCCTGAAAATAGACAGGTTGCCTGTGCCACGTCTTGGAAATTTCCAAGTCTGTAGAATGCAATTAGCTGCTTAAAGCACAAGAATGTCTAGAGCAGCTGCGATCTAACATTAAACAAACATGCATGTTGTTTTAAAAATGGCGTTTTCCACATTGGCAAAGCTATGTTTTCAAGGTAAACCTATTAATTTATTCTTCATCTCGTCTAGCGAAAAATCCGACATTAAGTAACCTGACATGCATGAAACAGCCTGTACTTTTGTGGGTAGCAAATCTGTTCACTGACAAACTTCTAGAAAACCTGTCACACAGCAGGCTCTGGAGGTCCCCAAAAGCAGCAGGACAATCTGCTACAGACCTGCCTGGTCTTAGCTCTAGGTGGATAACACACATGACCATATTGTGGGGCGTTGTTCTCTCTTGGCAAGCAGTGGCCAAGCATCTTCGGCAAACGGCAAGAGAGCAAGGAAGAAAATCAGAGGTCCTGAGGACCACCATCAAAATGGACTTATTGGCAAATGCCTGTTGCAAGACAAATAACTACAGAGAGGCAGGAGCTCCAGAAACACCTGTGTTCACCAACTGTCTTGCCAATCACTACAAACTGTCCATTTCCATGCCTGCAGTTCTGCATCAGAACACGCAAAGCTTATTCTTGGATACACTGAGCATTTGTTGCTCCTGTATTGTTACTGATACGAGCTACAAGATACAAAGCCAAATTGTACAACTTAATTATGTAAAAGTAGGCCCATTTTAGTTTGAAAACAAATTGGAGTACGAACAGGCTTAGTTTTCCTATCAAAGCTCCCTTTTTTCCTGTGCCAATCAATTTTGGGTAGAAAGTACTTAAAATCTACCTCTGGATTACAAGCAGCTGATCAAATCTATAAAACCCAAGGCTAGTGATGATAAAATATGGCAGCAGTAAAACTGCACTAAACTATCAAACCCATGTATTTATGAGTCTACATGAAAACTATTAAAGTCCTCATAGTCTAAGGAACAATCAAAAGGCACCAGCACAAGAAAAAGAAAGAAATAATCAATATGTCCTAAGGTGTCTGCACAATTTTGATTCAGTACAGCAGGTTAATCCATCCTAGGCTACCATCAACAGTAATGACACCATTCATCATTCTTTTAACTAGAAGTAATGACAAGATCTCTATTGCTGTGTGGGGAAACTGGAATTTTTGTTCCTCAAAAGATATAGAATTTGGATTCTCCAAACTGAAGTGGAAAATGCAAAAATTATACCAAAAGTATCTAACAGTGACATTTAAAAAACTTGGTTTAGTTCTTCAGACATTCAGGTTAGTTTGATTTTTATTTCTTTTACTACGTAAAAACTTGAAACAAATCTAAACCACAAAATTCCCAAATTATAACAAGTGGAACCTTCAACAATAAATCATTTACTCTTTCATTATTCCAGGCTTATACATGAGAAAATTTATCTCCTCCCCTCCTCCCCAGAGAGGCTTATTTGTTCATCAGGCATTTATTTAAAAATACTCTGCTAATTTCCATGCACACTGCAGAGAAAAAGAGATGCTTTTTATAGATTTATTTAATTCACAGATGCTATTTTAATTGGTCTCCCATACAATTGTCTCTCACTGGGAATCTGGATGGCTCTGGGGAATTGGCAGCAACTTTCAGAGCTTTTCCAGGTCAGTGATTCAGATGTAACCAGCGTCACTGGTGGCTGAGAATTAATGTGGATAAAACTATTTGATGGCCCTATGTGAAATAAAGTAATGATTTCAGTCCAGTTGCGGTTTGACAGATTACCAGCAAAATTAATCAGTGCTTTTACGGGCCTTTTTGGAAACAGACCCAGGAAATCAGCTTCCTCAAATTATCTTTCCCATTAGGGCTGAAGGCAGCCTTCAGAGTCACAAGCATGAAGTGTTTATTATCAGTTCACCTTTTTCATGCTTATTTATGAAGATTTCATGTTTTTTTTCCAAATTCTGTCACTTTAATGTTCTGGGAACTGTTTCCCATGCTCTGCTTTAGACTAAGAAGGTTAATCTCTTTAAGCTTCATCTGTTGTCCCAGGGTGGGTGGAAGGGAGAGAGAAGAGAGGGAAGGAGATGCTCGTCCTGCATTATTCTGTACAGAGCCTTACTGAGAGAACTTGGAGCACCTCTCTGCAGTGATGGAGAGACTGCCTTGGGCACGTAACCTTTAGACGGATAAAATTTGCTTTTGTAACCTTCTCCCTCATGTCCCTGCAAATGTACTGCAAGTATTAGGCTAGATTGTCAGAAAATGTGTCAGACCACGAACTGGGATACAAACAAGTTAGCACAGCAGTAAGGACTTTATCCCTCATCAAATATTCCAGTATATCCTAACTGGATGTTTTGATTACAATTTCTGGTAAAAATAGGCAGTTATCCACCTCATGCTCCTCTTTGATTAGCACACGTTCGTTTTCTAAACTCTCATTCATCCTCCTAACAAGCCTTCCTCAAGAACTGGCTTTTAAAACAGCAGCACTGTTAAAGGCATAGCTCAGGCCTTTGCTTAGCTTTTTTCCCTCTCAGAAAGAAGTTACAAAGCAAACTTGCATCTGTAGTGAAATACTGTTCTCACAGACCACAAGATTCTGCAGTCTTCAAGGAACGGATGCAGTGATTCAGCTAAAATTAACATATAGAACTAGGATGAACATAAGATGCATATGTTCTTCAAATTCTTATATAACCTTTTCCATTATCTCATTAATTCCTACTAAAAAAAACCCCAACCAAACCCAAAAACCAAGGAGATTAGTTTCTTCCCGTTTACTTTGGCTCTCAGTGGTGCACCAACACAGGGGTATTTTTGTTGCTTTTCTTGTGAGGTTTGTAATGAAGTGCCTCTGGTAACAAACTAATGAGGTTGTCAGAAGCTACAACAAAACAGTTTTGCAATTTATATGGGCAGGATAGGGTCTATTCAAAATATATAAAAAGGTACACAAAATCCATTTCTCCTCGGTGCTATACAGAGATGAAAAGGCACAAACATCTTTGTTTAGTGTCATGTAAGTAAAAAGGGTAAAAAGGCAGAACGAGAAATGAAAATTTTCCCAGGAGAAAGAAGAAAAAAATGCAGAAAGAAACCTAATGACCCATTTTGTCCATGGCAATGGAATTGGGAAGCAATACACAGCTAAAGCCCAGATAGTAAGTACTTGTCCGCTTTTAGAAGCAAAATTTTTCTGCTTCCTTATCATAACTTATTCAATAGTGCTTTGTGCCGAGAAATCATCTATGCCTAAAGATTTCTTCTCTGCTTCACGTACTTTGGAGATCTGGAGTTAAGAAGTTCCAATTCAATTTACAATTTATGACTCTCATGAGAAGTTTAGAAATTCAAACTCACCAGAAAGATAGAGGAAACCAAACTTCTGTTACTTTGCACTTAAGGGCAGAGGATGCTGGGCTTCCTTCTGTGCAACAGTGACAGCTGATTTTCTATCTTTTTTTTTCCTCCTGCTATTCAATGGCCAATTTGCAGCTAGCTTTATTACCTTCTGAAAGTGTCAATGGTTGGGAACAGCTGTTTGAAATCCACGGCAGTCCCCAGTCCCATAGAAGAATTTAAATAGGTAAACTGCTGTGCAGTAATCCAGAAATTAGTAGGTATAATACATCATCTTCTGCTATGGCTGTCAGCTCTGGAAGGTCTTGGTTCAGTGCCAGTATGCAGTCAAGCTGTACAGGAGGCTGCACACCACAGAGCCTCCTGACAGCACAGCTCTGGAAACCTGGACGACAGTCTCCAGGCTTTGAGGATCTGCCTGAGCACAGAAAAAAAAAGCAGCCGAAAAAGAGCATTTGCTCTGACAAGGGGTCATTTTAATTACCAGGAACAAAGTAGTGTAGAGGTAGATAATTCCCAGTCACAAGAACTGGTATTATACTGATATTCAGGATGCAGTAAGATATGAGCTAGTGAAAACTTTCACGGACCAGTCAAAGGTATAGCTAATTTACGTGACTAGAGTAGCCAGACCGATTTTGTTAACCTAGTGAACAACATATATGCCTCATCACTCTGTCAAGGAAGCATATGTGGTAGCAGAATAGCTCTGTGCCAAAGTACACATACACACAGTTCTCAGTGCACACTTACCCTGAAGAGTGGAAGAACTTCTGGTCAAATGTGTGTCAATTCTGGCTCACTGAAGCTGTCTGCTTGCTCCTGGGGAGACTGGATGTAAGGCATGCAGGTGACAAGAGGGTACAGAGTTATCCATGGAGTACCTAGGGATCCCTAGAGTAGCATATGGCAAAACAGTCTAAGACCAAAGGGATCAGGTCAAATCGAGTTCTGAAAGCAGACTGGAAGCAGCCAAAGGAAGAGAAGGCAGGACTGTGACAAGACTTGGCCTAGACACCTCAGCAGTGCCATTTGCAAATGGAGACATCTTATCTTAAGCCTGAAGTACTCATTCCTGCCCCCTCCCTTCTCCAACCTCCCCACTGCTGCCGAGCTCAGGTGCAGCTCACAGCTCTCTTCCCAAGGTAATGGATGCTGCTTTTCTCTCTTTCTCCCTATACCCGCTGTAGCAGGTTTGGTTCATAAACCAGACAGAAACACCAATTAATGTCGTGGTTTAGTTCGCACTTCTTATTGATGTTTATGTAACTCAGGTCA